>CAUJNA010000768.1:117500-232500 GCA_963377175.1 Effrenium voratum
CAGAGGTCTAGGTTCGTGAAGACTTCTCTTGGTGGGAAGGGCGTGAGGCACAGTGGCGGTCCGCTCGGATGACGGCGCTGTTGGTTTTCCTTTTTGGCGGAATTGCACTTGGTGCCGTCGCTGCGGTGCAGAATTGCCAAGGCCTGACCGAGCAGTTTGAAGTCTTGGGTGACTACCCCAAGGACAAATCACCTGCCACTTGGGAGAAGCGTGCAACATCCCTTTCGACCACTGCAGACTGCTAGCAGAGCGCCGTCGCGGATGAAAGGTACCATGGAGGCCCTGACAATATTGCAGTTTGTTTTACAAGTGGGTGTTGCAGATTCGGTATTCTCCGGAGGTGCCACGGTGTCAGCAGTGTTGAGCCCACTGGTCCGAAGGCGCAGCGTCGCCTCTCACCTTGGTGGATCCCGGGGCGCGACACAAGACTCTGAGGGAGCATGGACCTCGGGATTGAATTGCGCTCATGGCTGGTACATTGTTTTGCAATTTACAGTCGGAGCAGATGGGCGGACATGCAACACGTCACGAACTTGATCTTGGCAAGGATGCTGAAGGTCGCGTGTGTTATGTTGGGTGTTGCATCGAATTTTTTCGAGAGCCACTGAGCTGTTGCCTTTAAAGGACAATTTTGCCGGCAATGGTTCCGGCCGGAAGAATCACCGAGGCCAACTGGGGACCAGCAGTGGATGCGCTTGTGAGACAACATGGGGTTGGTGGTGACTTAACAGTCCCCGGTCATGCCTGCCCCCAACTGCGATGGTACTGCAACAAGGCTGTCCATCGATACTGAGGAATGCAAACACGGAATTATTTGCATTTTGAGAGCCTACACCTGGAAGGGCGCAGACTGACCAGGCCTTCTTGCAAGTGAACAATGCTCACCCGGGGTGTACACGCGGGCCAGTAAGCGATGGCGTTCAACTACTGCAGAGATGCTATGACCAGACCTTTGGGCGCGTTTCGCAGGTGCTCCTGCACGACATCAGGGAGTCCTGATTCGACCCTGATGAAACCCACAGTGGGCTTCTCTTGAAACTTGCAACCACCATCGATGTGAAGGCTGAGCGCGAGAAAGAGGACGCTGTGGAGGAGTTCTCAGGACGCCGAAACCAGTAGAACTTGATAATGCTACTACGTCTTCGGGCGGCTGTGAAGCGAGGATGGACGAGGAAGTGCCAGGACTGGTCGTGATCTCGCGCCTCCGGAAGGATTCACCTCGTCCAACACTCCAAGCTGTAGACTCTGCATTTGCGGCAATCTATAATGCGGCCAGAGATGTGTTCCATCTCGCACGACGGAGGTGGGAACACGATATGGCGCTCCGAACCGCAATGTGTGCTGGAGGGCACGTGATGTGGAACTTCCTCCGCAGCCCGGAAAAAGGGCGCGTTCTGAGCCTTTCTTTGAATGCATTTTTGACTAGTGAGTGGCAAGCATGTGATGGGGGCAGTGTTGTGGATTGTGCATCAGGCTCCAAGACATCATGCTTGGAAATCACCTGGGCACCCAACACGCACGTGCTTCAGCAATCACGCTGGAATCAAGCACTTGCAAACCCTTTTGAAGAATGTTTAATGAGCCAAGTCTTTTTCTGACCCTCAGGAATCTGCCTGGCATCAGGGTTTGAAGAAACAAAGACGCTTGCGCTCTTACAGCCCTGCCAGTAGCCCGTCTTTTGCTGCCGTGTCCTTCACAGAAAGCCGAATTGTTTTTAAAATGAGATGTGAAGCTATCAGCCCTGAGCTGTTTGGTCGTTTGGAGGCTCGCAGTCTGGACAGCTCCAGCAAATTGGCTTTCGCGATTGGGACACCTCAGGTGGCGCCAAGTCAGGCAGACGTTGAAGCGTTTGTCAGGAGAGTCACCGTAGACGAGGAGCCGGCCGTTGCCTTGGTATCCGATGTCAGGGAACTGATTTTCGAAGCGTCCACATATGTTCTGGCCGAACTTCAAAAGCAGGTTTCGGCGCCTGAGGTCGGGGAGGCTTACCGCAAGATGCCTTTTGTTCCTATGCTGCAAAGTGCAAAACAGAGCTCTTCTGTTTCCTCCGGAAAGGAGACCGTGGAAGACACACATGCGATTCAGAAGCGGAGCGAGGACACGCCAGCTGAGAGCAGCAGGGGCCTCCCGGACAAGTTGAAAGGGCGCAAATCCAAGGTGGACCAAGGTGCTGGCATCACTACCTGAGCCATGGGTGCAAAGACCCGCTGAAGAAGGTATGTTGCAGGCACCGTCACTGCATGAAGTGCCGGGGACCGGACATGGCGCACTTACGTGCAACGAGTCGTGACGCTTTAGTCGGCAAGGAGCACTCTTTTGCGTGACAAGGTTGAGAGGGTGTCACTCAGCTTTCCACTTCGAGATCCAAAGATGCCGGAACGAATCAGACTGCTGAAGGCACAGCTCGAATGTCGGGCCTTGGTCGTGGAAGTCTTTTCGCAGGCGCGGTTCCTTTCAGCAGAGCTGCGCGACAACACAGAATGCGAGCCTCGGCAGTTGACAAAACCGATGGACGCTCTGAAGGAGAACCCATCGCCCAAGAGATCTTGGGAGCCGAGCAAAGCTTTTTGTTTGCATGTACTTTTGCCCCTGACCTGCAATACAGTCGCAGGCCTGGAAACATTGAGAGATGTGTTTCCCAGATGGCCTGCCTGACCTCACCTCCACAGGGCTGGCCACAGTTCAGTCCGCAAACAGCACGTTTGAGGCCACTGCGGAGATTTGCTTTGGATGCTGCAAACTGGAAGCTTCCAGCAGCGTGGATAACCCACTCAATTCATTGTTTTGGTTGGCTAGCGCTCCCGTCAGACGCTTTCCAAATTCGTCGGCATGGACGTGGTGTCTGATCGTTGCGTGAGGGGAAGTTGACGTGACAGAGCGACTATAAGGTGGGCTTTAGCACCTGTAGGCGAGTTGGTTCACTTTTCCACGACGCGTACTTCAGATGTTCCAATGAGCCTTGGAAAATCTGCTTATCCCACTACTCTTCGCACACGTCCTTCTTCTGCAATACAGCGCAGGGCCTTGCAGTTGAACTCCAATTTCCCCACTGACTCAAAAGGCCACGATAGTTGCTTCTTGTCTCTATGTGTGGCTGCGCACAGGTTCGGTCCGTGCCTGCCAACAAGCAGACCACGCTGATTTGTATTTTGAAACAGCTGCCCAAAGGCAGCTCTGTTTTCTCTCTCGCCATTTGTGCTTGGGGGAGATCCGGGGCGAGTTCTTTTTGGGGGAGATCCGGGGCAAGCTCTTCCGTTTGTTTAGTGCCGAAAGATGGGCTCTCGCCAAGTTTAGCCCAGACATGAGACGGTTCCGGGGCGAGCTCTTCCGTTCATTTGGTGCCGAAAGATGGGGCTTTCGCCAAGTCCAGCCCAGACATGGAAACGTTTTTGCGGCTGAGTCCGTTGAATTTAGTGAATTGAAACCCCAAGAGAGCCTGGAGACTTTCTCATGGAGGCCGCCGTTGGAGGTCATCCCAGAACTTCCCGCTGCAGACAAACCTGGGAGTTGAGGTCGCTGGCCACGGACAGCTTGGGTGTCGACACGAGCAAAGTTGAGAAGGAAACTGGGATATGCAGATGCGTGCGTCCTCGATGAGGTAGCAGATGGGTTTGCTCGTCCTGGGTAGATGACGGAATGCAGGATTTTCTAGCCTTTCGTCAGACTTCCAAAGTTTTCTGTTTACAAGCTGCGCGTGGTGGCCAAAGGACTCAACCATGTGGGAAAAGCAAAGCTCCTAACGGAAATCGAGCTGACTCTGGAGCACGAGATTCGGTGACCGACGCAAGAGGAAGTTGCTGGCGGTTGGCTTGCTATTGATGATGACCACAGCAATGAGCGCAAGATCCTCGTGTACCGCTTTGCTGGAGTGCAACGCAACAAGGTTCGGATGATGGGCGTTTTTCCTCGTGGGGATTCACAGCACTTTGGGTTGCCGGAACCTCTTGAAATTGAACCCGTGGTTTCGGCGCGAGCCATGGCGGTACAGGACGTGGGGGATGACGCAGGCTCGAGGCGCGTTGTGGGCAGAACTTCAGACCTGGTCTCTGTTCACAAGCAGTTTGGAGTATGCCCCTCAGTCAAAGTACCAGGCGCACGGAATTTCAGACTCTGCAAGGTTCTGGTACTCCCGTTTGGCGCCACTAATGTGGCAGCTTCCTTGAGGGTCGCGAGGGACATCGTCCGGATTGCTCGGCAAGGCTTGCGAGTGCCTATCACTTCGCCCTCCAACGACTTCGCGGAGCTGGCTGTTGGGCCAGGCGCTGAGAGCACAAACTTCGCCGTTGGTGGCCTTTTCAAACTGCTGGTCGCTCGGTTCGCAAGATGAGCCTGAAGCTCCAGATGTCTGCTGCTTTCTTGGAGTATGCCCTTCAGTTGTTGGAACGTTGCGGATTGCAGTCAAAGTGCCAGGCGAACGGCGTTCCGGGCTCTGCAAGGTCCTGGAACTCCCGTTTGGTGCAGTCGCTAACGTGGCAGCTTCCTTGAGGATCGCGAGGGGCATCGTCCATATCGCCCGGCGTGGTTTGCGAGTGCCTATTACTTCATCCTCTGACGACTTCGCGGCGCTGGCTGTCAAGTCAGGCGCTGAGAGCACAAACATCGCTGTTGGTGGCCTGCTCAAACTGCTGGACGTTCAGAACGCAAAGATAGACCTGAACCTCCGGATTTCGCTGATGCCTTTTCACGTCTTGGAGTGGTAGCGCATGAAGCATTTACGGGATGGCTTCATCGCGGTCATGCGCACGGAAAAAGGATGCCTGAACTGGATTGGAGTGTCGAGAACTTCACCTTCACTAAGGAGGAGTCCTCGTGGCACCTTTTGGAACTGCCTGGAGAAATTTTTGGTGTTGAGCAATTGGTGGTTTACATTGACATCAGAGCCGCACGGGGGACGCTAGTGAGAGGAAATGCTTGGACGTAGTGCCGGGGAAACAGCACTCACGCTATGAACGCGTGCCTCCCCACTCCAACTTGAGTGACGGTCCTAGCTGGATAGAATTTAGCTTCCTTATTCTGGCATCTGCAAGCTAAGTGGAAATCTCATGGACGACGTTTCAGATCCGTGACCACTTGTGACTGGGGAGTTGCGGGTGCTCACAGGAATCACACCTTAAAGGTGCCCTGAGTTTGAGCGGTGTGCCCGAAGGATGATTTTTAACTTTTCGAGACTCCCCACTTGCACAGACCAGAAGGGAATGCTGAAACAAGCAGATTGCATCCCGTATCATCGAGCGATGTCGCGTTTTCTTGAGATGACACGCATTGCGGTTTCTGTGTGTACCACGTACACGTGACCTGCATGCTGCTCTCCACCCACCCCAAAAGTTTCTGGTGATTTTGGGGTGCGCGCCGTTTAAAGGTGACCCTCCGCGGCGCGGCAGTTCCAGGGAGAAACCCTCCCTCCCTCTAAGCGCGAGTGGGACTCAAGCGAGGTTTGTTGGAAGAAGTAGAGCCTCCTGAAAGGATGAACACCTTCTTCCCCACAAACATCGCTTGTCTTTTTGGCTGTTCGTTGAAAGTTGTTGTACTTTTGAACAGTCAAACACACTTGCGCTTTGGATGTTTCCGCATGCCGCATATATTTGGCTTAGGGAGGGATGGTGGGTTTCTTGTCAAAAATTGACAAGAGGAATTTAGATTTTTTGCCCGCCCGCCCACCCTTAGTCTTACATCCAGCATGCAGATCAGGGCCTTGGCCTTTGAGGGAGAGTCGGTTGCCGAGGCCACGGAGCTCTGGCTGTTGGAGCGCACCAGAAAATTGCCTAGCGTGGCGAGCGTGGGCTCCAGCAGCACTTTGCCCAGGGTGGCCAGCGTGACGTCGTCGGCCCCTCCGTCGAGGAACTCGTGCTTCAGCAGCAGGGCTGAGGCCGTCGCCTCCGTCGTGTTGCCTGCCTCCAGGGTTGCACCCAGGATCTGGAGGCCGTAGACGTCCACCGTTCCAGCCGTCTGGTTGGGCAGGCCCGGCGCCTGGAAGTGCGCCCCGAAGTGAAGCTTCGAGGCACTGTGAAGTAAGGCGCCCTGGTCACCCACGAAGCTGCCGTACAGGGGACTCATGTAGGACTCATGTAGGACTCATGTAGGACTCATGTAGGACTCATGTAGGACTCATGTAGGACTCGTAGGACTGTGTAGGACTCATGTAGGACTCATGTAGGACTCATGTAGGACTCATGTAGGACTCATGTAGGACGCAATTCCGACCTCAGTGGGAGAGCGAAGTTGGAATTCCGACCTCGCGTGGCGCAGGCTCGGGCTGGCGTGGGGGCCTCGATGCCGGGCACAGGAGGCTTCGACGCCGGGCAGGTGGCGCGGCAGGGGGCTTCGATGCCGGGCAGGTGGCGCGGCAGGGTGGAGGCTTCGATGCCGGGCAGGTGGCGCGGCAGGGTGGAGGCTTCATTGTTGTCAATATTGAGTCAATTTTGAGTCATCTTAAGTCAACAATGGATCAATGTTGACAAGGCCAAGCTCTCTCTTTAGAGGGGTTTCCCAAACGGATTCTATTCCACCTGGTAGGCTCCTGACACTCGTCCGTCCAGGAAGCGACCTCGTCCTGCGAAGGATTCGAAACCTAAAACGGTGCGTGCAGGAGTGTGGCTGCAACATAACGACCCCTAGATACGCGCCGCAATTTGGCTCCAGGTTGCATTTCAAGCGATGTCAAGCTTTGCCAAAGGAAACCCTTTTCGTTTTTTTCGGGACCACTTTTTTTGGGGACCTTTTTTTTGGGGTCTTTTTTTTTTTTGGTTTTTTCTTAGCCCTGCAAAGCTTGGCTTGCTTGAAATGCAACCTGGAGCCAAATTGCAAGCATATCTAGGGGTCGTTATGTTGCAGCCACACGCCTGCGCGCAGCGTTTTAGGCTTCGCAGGACGAGGTCGTTTCCTGGACGGACGAGTGTCAGGAGCCTACCAGGTGGAATAGAATCCATTTGGGACACCCCCTCTAAAGAGAGAGGTGCGCACCTTGGCAAGAAAAGACGAATCATAGGCCGCTGGATCCCTACTGCCGGTCTTGATCAGTCTTGGTCCTCTTGAGAAAAGGTCTGCTGGAGCCTCCGCTTCCCCAGTGCTGACTTCCTGTGTTTCCATCCAATTTCCTGCAAGGGGCAATTTGTTCCAAAAGGAAGAGAAAGGAAAACAAGCCCAATCTAACGAGGCGCAAAACAAATTGCAGCACACCAACCTTTCCTGCCACGCTAAGAACAACATGGGAAAGGGAAAAACATGTGGGAAAACGCTTCGCTGTGTTCCTGGCCTTCTTTCCTGCGGCCTGTCGGATTGCGGAAGAAACGGTATTTGCTTGCCTGTATTTTTTCGGAAGTTGAAGGTGTGTTAAAAGCGCTGCGCCGGTGTTGCAAAATGGGCCAAATCTCACCGCGTGATTTTGAGGAATTACATTTTTCAAATTTCTGGTTGCAGCTTGCATTACCGATGAATCAGATTTAGATACGGGTAAGACATGTACGGAATGCTTGTGTTTTCAATGCATATCGCTCCTGGTAATAAAAAACACAAAAACAAACAACACTATAATTTTTCAGACAAGACTTTGGGCGCAGGCATTATTCAGCCTGCGGAGCGCGTTGCGATTTATAAGTACAACTACTGGCCGGAAACGCTCGGCGCCGCGCGTTGTACAGAGCGTCGAGAGATTCCGCGTTTTGGCGCTCCAGGCGCTTTAAGCGTTTCACGCATCTTGTCATGATTTCGAGGGCGTTTCATTTTTTTTGTGGCGTTTTGCCGCAATTTGCGGCTGTTTACTTTGTCAAGGTTTGCGGGAATGTGAACGTCTGCGTCCAAAAAAGGTTCGTGAGCAGCGCTTGCAAGATTTGGTACGGTGTAGTTTGAGGTCTGGGGTGCAGCGGTGAACAAAGGCAATGGGCAAAATTACATTTTTTTCAGAGGAAGGAGCCATAGGAAGAGAAGTCACCCGACCTTGGCTACTTTGGCAATCAACGTGACGGGCCTGTTCAAGACATCCAGAGGGGCGTCGCTATTTGTTGGTGGGCTCCTATGTCATGGCGGTGGCGGAGAACATGGCCAAGGAAGACGAAGTGGAGAAGGAAGCTGGGGGAGAAGGAGAAGACTTGAGTGAGGACCAGGTGGAGAGAAAGGAGAGGTGAGGGTAGAAGGTGAGGAGAGAGGAGCCGTGAGGGTAGAATGTGAGGAGGATGGGAGAAGATCCAGCTCCGGGGGGGCTGGAAGGTGTGGTCACAAGGACCATCATGTTGGTGCTGAAGACCAGGAGAGCGGCGGAAGTGATTGCGGCGACGCAGTCGATGGTTGCCAAGCTTCGGTGGTGGGGTTTTAGAGGTGACGGATCGAGGACGAGAGCTGGTGTCGACAGCGTTGAGGAGGTGGGCGGTGAGTCATGGGCTGTATAAGACGTTGTCGAGGCCGGGCGGAGGCAGCGGTTGGCTGGGTGAAGCGGAAAGCGCGGGCACTGCGGCGGCGGGGGCCAACGCCAATTTGTGGCACGGGGAAGCTTTGCAGGCGGTGGAGATCAGGAATCGGAAGATCATGCGAGAGAGGGTGCATGAGATGTGCACTTCACGTGTTGACCATGCGGATGGACCGATTCCCGCAGACCCTTTGGTGCTTTGAAGGAGGAAAAGGCGCCCCGGAGGTTTGCAGAGTGCAAGTCGACTTGCGCCTGGAACAACAAAACGACTAAAATTCAAAACAGAACAACAGGAATGCTTTTGAAAACTCCCTGAACCGTTGTTGCTTTCTTGTCTGCTTGTTAAGGTAACTCGAGCGAAGCTTCGGTCTCATAGTCAAAGCTAGCGGACGCGGCTTTCATTTTTTTTCTTGGGGGTTTACGTGTCATCAAGGTCTGCTAATTGCGATGGTGTTCACCGCGTTGGCCATGTGAATGATGGTGGTCAAAGTTTCCTTCAAACGCTGAGCGGCGCACATACCCATGACGAAGCTATTTCAGGCAAAAGGCAAGGAAAGCAATCAGTGCCAGCGCTCAAGCCTTTTGGCCGAGTGGAGAAGTCTTGTTTGCGACACTGCGAAATGAGCCTTACGCAATTCGCAATGCGTTGGGATTGCGAGCAAGAAACCTGACGGACCACAGCTCGTCTGACATCCAGTCCTTTGAGCAGCTGCCAAATGCTTCCCCTGCCACGCAGGCGCGCACCCAGATGCAGAGAACTGCGCCTGCCACGAAATCTGCAAGCCATCTCCAAAGTGGCGCAAAACGGACGAAACATTTCACGGGGCGGCTACAAGGAGGCGGTTGTTAACGTGCTGTCATGTCACCGTGAATGTGGGACACGCATGCGTGTTTACAGGGTGCGCACACATGCGATTTCGCAGCATATGCGTGCGTGTTCGCAGTGCACGCATGTGTGTTCGCAGCGTATGGTCATGTGTTCTCCGCGCGTGTACAGGTGCGTGCTCCTGTTTGCTCAGTGATCGAACATGCATGGTCAGGATGCGGTTTGTTTCTTCTTGACGCATTTCCCGAATTGCAATGTTCAAGGGGCAGGAGTGTTTTGAGTGGCACCACAAGTTCCGGAAAGTGGCGCGAGCACTCGCAGCACTTTTATTTCGATTCTTGGCCGCACCACGCAAAATGCACATAGTTGAAATGTTTTTACTGGCGTTGTGCAACGTCTGGCTCAACATGTCAGGAGCAATAAGCATTGTTTGATGCATTCCTTCCAAGAAGTAGCTGACAAATTCTTAAACTTGGAAACGCTGCATGTTCTGCAAAGCCCATGCATGTTTTTCGGGCACATGTGAAATCGGACAAAGGCTCTATGCCAGATGATTGGTTGCCAGTGGGGCAATGTTGGGTTAAGCCTTGGTTTGAACAATGATATCCAGTCATATGTATCCTACTTTATGACATGTGTTTTCAGTGTTCTTGAGCTTATGACTCAAAAACAACACGTCAGTTTTTGTTTTTTTGTTTTTACGACTGTCGTTCTTGTTTTCGGTGGTGGGATGTGGCGGGCTGCGTAATAACTTTGCCATATCCCCGTACGGAGGCAAAGTCACGCACCACCATTTGTTTGAACTTTGGGATGTTGGCAAATCAGTTTTTTGAATCTATTTGCGTGTTTTTGTTTTACTTTGTCTCGACTTCTCTTCAACGTTTGCATCATGCAAGGGTGTCTTTGCAGTGGGCACGATTCAGAGGCTGCACTGGTGCCAACAAAATTCAATTATTCGACCGAAGCGAGCGTGACTTGGCTGTTCAAGTAAGCTGGCTGGTTGAGCAGTCGCAGTTAAGATGTGGCAAAGGGCTTAGATTCAAGTTGGGCTTTGAAACTTCCAAGAGTGGTGAACCACGGAAAGGTCTGTTGATACCTGGCAAGAACCTAGGCTAACAGACCTTTGGTGCCCTGGAACTGCGATCGCTTTGACTCGTAACTTGGCTTCAGAGTCGTTGCCGTCGCCTGCGCCGGGCTTGAAGTTGACGCCCGGGGGAAGAGTCTATCTCGTCAAGCCTGCGGAAGATTTGTTCAACTTCCCCTCCTTTTGCCGGGGCGGAAGGGGCCTGCGCTGAGGGCTGATCCAAAACATGGAAGCACGGAATGGGCACCCGGAAGGTGTGACCCACTGCAGAGGAGTCCTTTTTTTTGGGGGGTCCACATTGATCTGCCAGGTTGATTCATCTGGTTGGCATGAGTCCTCTTTCTCCTTGGGGCCTGAAGCACGTGTGGCAGCATTTATTTTCACTGAGCTGTGCCAGGTCAGCGGTCAAGCTGGTCCCAGTGATGCTAGTGATGCTGGGGATGCTTTCCCTTGCGCCAAGCGCCAGATCCAAGTCAAAAACACCACCACTGGCTCCAACAAGGAAAAACTACAACTTGCTGAGATCCTGCCAACAAAGGTTTTCACTAGGTAGAACAACTCGAAGTTTCTTTGTGCCTTAATGTTTCACACTTTGAAGCACTCATGTTATCGTGCGGGGCCGCCCAAGTGACCCGCACATTCGAGTCCCCGTGTTGTTCTTTGGACGCAGTTCGTCCGCTGCCGTCGGGTGAGGTCTTGGAACGTTGGCATTACGATAAGTAAGAAAAAGGGGCGTTGAGCTGGAGGAAGGTGCATCATGTCGCGGCGACTCACTGTCTTCGCATTTGAATATCTTGGTTCTGAGTGTGTGGGCGGCGCCTGGAGCTAAATAGAACCACCCGGGGGAGTAAAAAAAAACACAAAAAAGACATGCGCACACCTTCATGAGTGTGGGCTCTGTTTGTCCAAAAACGAGGCTGGCCGCAAGCATGGCTCTGTTTGTCCACGCGACATGGTGGGAGGCACAAAAGCACGGCGAGGCGGCAGCCGCTCGTATTACGTTCCCAGGCACAGCTGCCCGCCGCCTAACGCCTGCAACACGTGGGTTTGACCTTGCTGCCTTCTCCCACCCAAGCTGCCGCAGGTGGAGCTGGTATGTCGCCTTGCGCAACTGCATCCGCACATGTTCCGCAACGTCGCGGCGCTGATCCAGCTAAAGAACCGAAGCCACCTTGCACACAAAAGGAACGACCTTAGCTGTTCGTGGGCCAGCTTGATGAATTGGGCACAACGCTCATGTTTGCATCACTGGCAGCAGCAAAACCGTGGTGAGGAACTTGCAGCCCACAGATGCGCTGGAGCAGGGACAGCGCTGGAACTGAGAAGCTGCAAACTTCGGGGAACCCAGTGGAGCACCAAGCACAAATTAGCCCTTACTCAGGCGGGAAGGAACGACACCCGGAGTCATCTAAAGTAGCACTCTGTGCCTGGCTTGGCTCTGCTCCGGGTCTGCGGAATTGTCGAGGCGGTGCCTGCTGCCGCCCGTGGTTTGCTGCAAGACCGTCCGCGTCACTCTGCAAGCCATCTGCCCTGAGCACGCGCCCAACCCAGAACAAATGCTGCGCCGGCAGCTAGTGGAAGGATGCATCCTGTCCCGGCGGCTCGCTGCGTTCGGCTCCTCCGAGACGCCGTCCGCAGTGCATGCCGCTGACCCAGACGCCGCTGCCGTGCGGCGTTGCGAGCGCGCTGCCCGTTTGGCTCGCCGCGGCTAGGGCGATCACCCTGGTACGGTGGCATGAGCTGTGTGACCACGCGCTGAGCGCCCTTGCTCGCGAGGCCTGTGCTGCCAAGGGCTCACGCGTTTCAGCCGCCGAGCCCGCTTGTCCTCAACAGCGCCCGCTTTGGTGTTCAATGAGGAAAAGGCTCCGCCCGTCTGGCGCGATTGCTGAACACTCCGCGTTTTGGCGCAATTTTCGACGTCCCGCAAACGCATCTGCGTGAGTTTGCGCGCATCCCTGCCACATTTGCAGTTGGCTGCGCTGCTGTGCTGCGCGCCCCTGCTAACTACCCCGGAAGTCAGCAAGGACGTCGCTGACGCAAACTCGCTGCCCACCCAAAGCTCCAGCGCCCGGGGCCGCGCCGCTTTTTCGTTCTTGCTTGCAAGGTCGACGAGCGCTGGGGCCGGGACGCCGTCAAACTCCTTGCCAACCTTGTCCGGGTTCAACTGCGGTCGGGATGTTTTTCGATTCGGCAGCCGGAAAAAACGTTAAGCGCCGCGCGGAAGACAGTGGCGCAAGACTTTTGCTGCTTGTCTGGGAGAGGAGTTGGGGCGAACCGCGCATTTTTTTTGGCAGCTTCGCCGCCCAGCAACCTCGATTGCAGGCAGCGAGGCGACGCCAGCTGGCTGGAGGAAAGGCCCTGTCCTCCTTAGCCGCTTGCGGTGGATCGTTTTGGAGTTTGCAAGGGGGGCTGGTGCTACTGTCACGACTCAAACCATCACGACACGCGCGTAGAGGTCATTGCGAACGTGTTGCCTCGCTTGGACGGCGCGCAGCTAGCCCGTAAGCACCCCTTTGGTTTCGGCCCACCAGCGGCGGGTTGAAAGAGCCGCCCTACGCCCAGGCTGGCGCGACAAGACTTCGCAAGGGCCCGCCTGAAGGACAAAAGGTCTGGGAGTGTTTCCCGAGCCCGCGGCACATGGCGCCGCTGGCATGCGAAGCAGCGAGCGCGGGCCAAAGGCAGCCGGCTGCCTTCGCCCTCCGAGACACAGCCAGTTGAAACCGGGGTGTTGCAATTTTTCCACGTATTTTCGTCACCTGCTCGCGGCCGTCTTTTTGGCCAGCCCCTTTCGCGGGCCAGGAAGCCTTGGACGGCTCTGCGCCGCCTTTGCCTGAAGTGCTGGCGGCAGTGCGCCACGGAGCGGCTGGGGCGGTCAGCCGGCCACCGCTGCTGGCCCTCCGTGCGGCAGCGTGACAATGAGGGTAGACCACTTGTTCGCAACGTCGGAAACGTGCGTTGGCGCGCCGGTAATGGTGTGCTCGCCAATGCCAGCCTTTCCACCCAGGATAAGTTTTCGCTTGGGTTTTGCGGTGGGGAAAAGGACTGTGCCACGCGGACAAAGGCGAGTGCAAAACAAACGGTTTCCAGGACAGATTTGGCGAAAAAAACGCGCAGCAAAAAAAAAACAAAAAAACAAAAACAGGGAAGGACGGGAAAATGAACTCAGGTGATTTTCGCAAAAACACGCGGCGCTCTTTTGGCGCACGCCACCCTGCAGCCCTTGCAAAAGCTTGCGGAACCCTGGAACCCTGGTGGAACCCTGGTGCCTCGTGGAACCTTACGCAGTTGTCGAGTGGTCGCCGCTGTGCACGATGCGGCTGCAAACCCGCCTATGTGCACCTTGCCTTCGGCAACGGCCTCCTCCGCCTTTGCCGAGAGTCTGACTTGTTTGCCTTTCTCTTGGCCTCAGCAACCTTGATGGGCGCGATCCCGATGCCACGTTTCCCGCTTGCCGGCGCGGTGGTGCCCTGCACGAGGGGAGCGGGCCCCCGCAACAGAAAAAACACGGGCAGGAATTCGGGTTTTTTCCTGGCACATGCTAGCTGGCCATGACGCACAGGTGCCGCGGGAGGTCGAGGACCATGGGCCTAACCAGGTGGCAGCAAGCAGCGGCAGCCACCCTTGATGTTCGCCAAGCCAGCAAATCATTGTGAGGGGTCTGACCCCGCCTCGGTAACTATGCTGTTGTCCCAGTCTTTTTTTTCTCTCCTCGCACCTTTTTGCGTCTGCCCAAGCGGTGAAACACGTGCTAAAGGGGGAGCCCCAGTCCAGGCGCATAGCGAGGCGTGCGAAAAACGCACGTACCCCGAGCTGTCCCGCTGCCGGCTCGTGGTTCGGGTCATCGAAACTAGGGGCTGTCGGAGCGCGGGGGCAGCTGATTTCATCCGACAGCTTGTGCGGGCGGTGCGAGTTGTGCCCCCAAGGCTACGAACTCAGCGCACCTTTGCCCACAGTTTGCTGCACTTGCCCCTGCAACTCTAGAAATGCAAGGTATTAATTGGTTATCTGGATGCCTCGTCTATATCTCTTTCATGTGTTTATTGGAGTGACAGATGGAACGGAGATAAGGTGAGAATTCTTATATTTTGGATTAATATTTCTATTCCTTTATCTGTCTTTTTCTTTTGTTAAATGACATCTTAGAAGCTCTTGAAGTGAGGTTTCACCGAAAGGTAAAGGACATGAAGAAGAGAAATGGATCTGAGATAATAGTAAAGAGCTGATATTTGATGGATTCTGAATCTTGGTTATTACATCCCTTTCTTTTACGTTTCTTTCCTCTTTCCTCTATTTATCTTCCTCATCTTTAGGTGTCTCTTTACACGTCTTTTCACCAATTATTCTTTTCTACCTTCTCGGAGTTAATCTTCATATCATGTCCCTCGCGGCTTACCTCCAAGAACCTGATGTGTACAGCATATAACCGCGAGCGGAGAGAGTGGCAGAGGGAAGAGTGAGATGGTGGAAGGGATGGATCTCTTCGTCCACACACATCCCCAGACACCTCCATCTCACCCGTCTATTCCTTCCTATTCCTTCGTCATCCATTATTAATAACAATCCAATATTCTAAAGTGTAAGGTGATGACGAGGGAATCTCTGTCTCCTTTCGTCGCTATAATTGTGTTTGGAGAGAGATATGGAGATGACACGAGAATTAGAAAAGTGAAATAAAAATACAAATGAAAAGGCATAAAAGAAATCATATAAAAATAGTATTTAATTAGAATTCATGTAGAGATTTCTCTGGGTTCTCCAGTCTCTTCAATGGTGGTTAGGTGTAAGTGATAGAAGGATGTGTCAGGGCTATCATTGTCGTTTCATCTTTCTCTTAATTACTTCAGGAAGGCTGTGTCAGGGCTATCATTGTCCTTTCATCTGTCTCTTAATTACTAGTGCACGCTCAAATGCAGCCCAACGAGTTGCTCGTGGCCTTCCTTGACGATGTGATCACCATTTCCCCGGCCGGACCGAGTGGGCCTTGCTCACCAGCACCTTGCAGATCCACTGCCGAGTGCGTCTCAACAGTGGCAAGACACGCGTTTGGAACTTGTCCGGACGCGTGCCACCCGCCCTCGGCCAGCCAGGTGCGCCGGAGGCCTCCTGTTGGGTTGGTGCTGGCGGCCGGCCAGTTGAAGAACAAGGGCTCACAGTGCTCGGTGTCCCTGTCGGATCGGCGGCCTTTGTGCGTTCCCAGCTTTTTGCAGTCCCGTGCGGGGCATGACCGGTTGCTGGAGCGTCTGCCGGCGCTAGGTGATTTGCAGGCTTCTTGGTTGCTCCTTCTCTTTTGCTGCAGTCCGCGTTGCCGCTGTTTGCGTCGCATGCTCGCCCCGGCGACCGCTGCCGAGTATGCGCAAGACCATGATTCAGCCGTGTTGTCTGCAGGCGACCTGCCGCGTCATGCCCGTGACTTTGCTTAGTTGTTTCTGTCCCTTGGCGGCCTTGGCCTCGCCTCTGCTGTTCGCAATTCCGTGCCGGCTTTTTGGGCTTCCTGGGCTGACAGCTTGGCTGTTTTGAGTCGCCGCTTGCCTCGTGTTGCGCAAGAGTTTCTTGACCACCTCGACAGCCCCGACCCACAGCCAGCTTGCTTTGCGGCGGCTGCCGCAGCACGTGCAGCACTCGGCCACTCCGACTGGGCTCCCCCGGCGTGGCGGGAGTGTCTGCTGGTGAGAGCGCCCTTCCTTCGTGGCGCAGGCGCCGATCCTGCTGCCCAAGCGCTCTTGCACTCCCAGTCCGGGCCTTTCGCTAGCCGTTTCCTCACCACAGTGCCAGTCTCATCAGTTTTGTCCTATCCCTGCCATCTCTTCCGTGTTCTCCTCCTGCGCCGCCGCGCCTCCCCTTCGTGCAGCCTGCGCCCGGTCAGGTGTGCTCCGGGGGCGGGGGTGTCCGCTGGAGCGTGCGGCCGCACGCGTATGCAGAGAAGCTGGAGCCAGAGTCACCTCCAACACACGCCTTGCGGACTTGAACCTTCAAGTTGACCGGGTCGACGATAGGCGGCTGGAGGTCGTGGCCAATGGTTCTTACTGTGGGGGGGCCACCAGCAACTTGCAGTGGACACAACCCTTGTCTCGCCCGTGTCAGGCCAGGGCCAGCCCGTTCGGCGCGGGGGTCGGGTCGCTGGTGCTGCCCTCGCCGAGTGGCGCGCCGTCGCAAAGAGCGGGCCTACCCAGAGCTCGTGCGGGCGCACAGATGCCGGTTGGTCGCGCTTGACAGTGGAGGTTGGCGGGCGGTGGAGTGATGAGGCCGCCTCCTTCATCCGGTCCTTGGCCCGCGCCCGGGCACTTGAAGCGCCAGCTCGGCTGCGCCCCAGTGTTGTCGGCGCTCTTGTTGCCAGGTGGTCGGCCCAGCTGACCCATGCCCATGCAGCCATGACAGCCTTTGCTTCGTCCCTTTTCAGGCAGGCTGCCGGGCCGGAGCTTTGCAATGCCGGGGGTGGCACCCTGCCTCCCCTCGGCGCCTTGCTGGCTGATCTTGCCCACGTGCCGCTTGCCCGGCCGGTGAGCCGCACAGCCGGGAGCCGCCGGTATACAAATGGCTGCCCCCTTAATGCCCCCGGCCGCCGGTATATAAGTGGCCTGCAGGAGCAGACGGAAAAAGGCGCGGGGGAAAAAATAAAAAATCACTTACACCTAACCACCATTGAAGAGACTGGAGAACCCAGAGAAATCTTTACGTGAATTCTAATTAAATACTATTTTTATATGATTTCCTTTATGCATTTTCATTTGTATTTCTATTTCCCTTTTCTAATTCTCGTGTCATCTCCATATCTATCTCCAAACACAATTATAGCGACGAAAGGAGGCAGAGATTCCTTCGTCATCACCTTACACTTTAGAATATTTTTTTTTTCGGACCTTTTTCCGTCAAGCCGCGGTGAAACAGGGTGAAACACGCGACCGGTCCCTACGCGCCCGGCGCCCAACGGGCGTCGGACAGGACATCGCCCTCCAGCGGCGCGCTGGCGTACGCGTCGCCAACGTCGGTGGGGAGTTGGCAGAGGCTCGCAGCGAACGCTCCCTGCGCTGCGACTGCGAGCATCTGCCCCCACCGGCGCCTGTACGCGGCTGCGACCGCCGCGGGGCTGGCGAGAGCTCGGCCCTGCGCGATGCGGTGGAGGAAGGCCTCAGTCTCCTCGCCCCATCTCCCTCCAACTTCGAGGGCGAGCACCGTCAGGCGACACCGCCGGGCTCGCTGAAACTCCGGGTAGGTTACCCGATGCTTGCGCTCGGCAGCGGTTCGCAAGGCGAGGCCGGGCTCGTGGTCGGCGCGAGATCGGCTGCTCCCGTCTCGCCGCAGCGGGCTGACGAGCGTCACATCAACCGCTACCTGCACGCCTCCAAAGGCCGGGAGTCCATGCGCGACGACCTCGAGCCGGCGCCCGTCGGTCAATGGCAGCCCGAGGTTCAAGTCGCGGAGGAAGACGTTGGTCGCGACCCGAGCTCCCGCCTCCCGGCAGATGCGCGCCGCAGCGCGCTCCAGGGGGCAAGCGCGGCGGACCAGCACACCGGCTGTGGGGCAGGCTGCCCTGTGGTCTCCGAGCTCGTCGAGGGCGCCACCGCAGCGGCAGGCTCGGGCTTCAAGTGGCAGTGGGAGGCGCAGGCGCCGCAGGAGCACGCAGCGGAAGGTGTCATCCTGCAGCGTGAACTCCTCGCGTGTTGGCAGCGCCGTGAGAGCGAGGCTGCCGCCTGGCCCAGCCTGGGAGAGCAGCAAAGCCCGAGACGCTCCGTCAAGGTCAGAAAGGAGCGTCTCAAGGGCCCGCTGATCCAGGCTGGCACAAGCTGCTTGTTGCCATCCCCGTGCCGCGTCGCCGAAATGGCTCGCCTCACCGGTGGCGAGCCCGTCCGCGAGGGCCGTCCACGGCGGCGCGTGGAATCCCGCTAGGCGCAGAGCAGCCTCAGCCTGGGCCGCCGCCCGCGTCGAAGGCGCGGCGGAGGCGCCCCGCGGATCGGCCAAGCCCATCAGCATCCGCGCGAGCACGCGCGGGTGCCGCTCGCCTATCACCGGCATGGCGTCCGCCCAGGAGGCCCAATAGGCCGCGGCCCGGGACGCCGCGGCAGATCGGAGGCCAAGGCCGCCATACCGGAGTGGCAGCTGCGCACGCCTGGCCTGTAGCTGGGAAAGTTCGAAGGGCTCGTCCGTGCCGCTGAGCAAGCGCCCCAGGCAGCGGGCAATGGCCCGGTCGTGGGACTCGGCGAACTCTCCCGTGTCAGCGGGCGGCAGTACGCGGAGCAAGTAATTGCTCCGAGGCTGCGCGCAGAGGAGCAGGAGGAGCCAGGCGCTCTGCAGGTGTGGCACCGTGGGAATGCGACCCAAGAGTTCGTCGTGCTTCTCTCTGACACGTCGCAGCGCTCCCGCGATGTACGCGGCATGCCCCAGCGGCGTGCCCAGGACTGTGATGCCCTGCTGGGCTGGTGGCCTCGCCCAACTCCCTGCCCAAGCGTCAGCGCGCGCGGCGGCGGGGAGCGCATCCAGTAGTGCACTGGGTTCCTCGCCCGCGGCATTCCATGCCCGCGTCTTGCCCAAATGGACGCGGATGTTCGCGCGCTCCCAGAGCGCTGTGCCGAGGGCCGTAAAGGCGGGCCCGGCACGCTCGGGCTGGCAAGTGACATAGATATCGTCCAAGTACGCGTACAAGTCCTCCCCCGGGGTTAAAGCCGCGTGCGCTTGGAGCAGTGCGGGATGCTGCCCCAGCGCGTATAGGGCGGGCATTAGGGGATCCCCCTGCTCGCCTCCCTCGCCTTGTGCGATCTCGTGCGCGGCACCCTCGGCGTCGTAGAAGACGTAGGCGCTCGGCTCAGCGTAAAACTGGGCCACGAAGGGGAGTAGCGCCGTGAGGCTGGGCGTGTGCTGCAAGCCGCTCAACATGCTCGCGCGCGAGATGTGGTCGTAGGCCCCGACCCCGTCTATGCTGAGGACCGTGGTGCGGGCGTCGAGCTCGGTGGCTGCGCGCACCGCGCGTGCGAGGGACTCAGCCCCCGCTCGGGTCCGCAGGGCATACTGGAATGGCGCGCAAGCGGCTTGGAACGCTCCAGCATACTGCTGGGCCAGCGTGCGGGCCACCAGCCGGCGGAACGCGTCGCTCATGACAAGTCCCCGCACCCCGCCGTCCGGCTTCCGCAAGCCCACCATCCTCCCTAAGCGCACGCCGGCCAGCACGTCGGCCGGCACATCGGCGTTGGCCAGCCGCTCTGCCGCTCGGAGCAGCAAGTCGGCGCTGGCTTCGTCGTCCGCGAGCACACGGAGGTGTTCCGCTGTACATCCGGACGGTCCAGCTGCGGCCCCCCTGCGTCCACTGCGCACGTTGCGCAGGAACCTCTGCGAGTTGAGAGCCAAGGGGTCGCGCGGGTGGCTGGAGCGGAAGTCCGGCGGGAGCGGCGCCTGGCGTGTAGGCGGCCGCCGCTCCGGGTCACGCAGGGCGGCCAAGGTCTCCAGCGACGCAGGTGCCATCGGCATTGCTGTCAGGGCGGCGCTGGCTGCAGAGAGCTCCCCCAAGTGGGCGAGCGCCGCCGCTCTCGCATCGTCGTCCGCTGCGTTGGCGCGTGACGGGCCAGGCACGTCGCTGCCGGCCGCCGCCTCTGCGGCGGCGTCAAGTAGGTCGCGGCACTGCCCCGCGGCGAGCAGCTCTACCCGCTTGTCTAGCTCCGCGCGTGGCACGCGCGTTTCCCCACGCCCGCGATATAGCAACATGCGCGGGGCGAGGAGGAAGAGCTTCCAGCCTTCCGCCGAGCTCGGGTCTCGCTGTACCTCGGTCAGGCCGGCGGTCAGCGCGGCCTTCAGGGCACCGCGCATTGGGCCGGGAGGCGACTGCAGCGTGTAGACTCTCCTGCGCAACTCGTGCGCCAAGTCGACCACTCGCATGGCTTGGAGAGGGTCGCGCTGCTCGCCGGCGCTCGGTGGGGCCGGGGGGGCGACTGCGTTTGCCGGCGCTGCCCGCGCGTCGGCTTCGCCCTCTGCGCGCCTCTGGCGGCGCGGGCGTCTGCGGCGGCGTGGGGCGGCAAGCCGGGCCGCCGCTGCTACCGCCGCATCGTCCCGGGGCGCCAGCGCCGCTGGTCCAGGGCACGGCATTCTGCTGGCGAGGTCGGCTCCCGCACTTGCAGCGTCCGCCGTTCCTGCAATCTCCGCAGCGAGGCTGGCTCCGCCGTACAGCTGCAGCAGCGCTTCCTGGAAGGGCGCCAGCAAGTAGCCATCCGGGGCCTGGCAGCGCGCCACAAGTAGCGGGAGGCTGCAAGGCGCGTCGCCCCGCATGCCTTCAAACGCTTCGTGGGGCCACCATTGCACGGGCCTCGCATCCAGAGCCTGGTGCAGTGATACGGCTGCGCGGGCCTGGTCCAGCGCGACAGGGGGCGCGCCGCGCAGCTGCGCGAGCCAGCTCCCCCAATGCGCGCCGAGCACAGCATGGCTCCGCCACGCGGCGGACGCGGCCACTTGGAGTTGGCCGGCCGCGTCCAGCAATAAGGGCACAAACAACCAGGACCGGGGAGCGTTTTGGGCTGGCAGGTGCTGCGGCGGCCCGCGGCGTGTCCAGGACGCCGGCGCGACGCCTTCCACCGATGACGGGGGCGTGTCCGTTCCACTGCCCACCGGCCGCCCAGCGTGGGCTCTGCCACCACACGGGCGCTCCTCGCCGGCCCGTGGCGTGTAGTACTCGACGTTCTCGGTCGGGTTCAGGCCCATCTGCGCCAGTGCGTGAAGGGCGCGCTCGCGCTGCCCTGGCGCCACCGGTCCAGGGTTACTGGCCTCCCCGACCCGCAGGGAGGCCCACGGGTTTGCGGGCCCCTGGCGCCTTCGTGCGGTGCGGCTGCGGCTGCGCGACGGGCTCGGGGTGCGAGGCGGCGGGCCTTCCACCATAGCTCGCAGCGCCGCAGCTGTGCCGCAGAGCAGCGCTTCTGCGGGAGCATCCGCCCAAGGCGGGAGGCCGGGCCCGTGCACATAGTGCTGCAGCGTTGCCACTGCGATGCACGGCAGGCAGCGGCCGCTCTCGCTTGCTGGCCGCTGCTGGCACACAGTGCAGGCTGCCATGGCGGGAAAGTGCTGCAGGAGGGGCGCTTGGCTGGACGTGGCTGCGGCGGGGGCGTGTACTGAAAACGGCTACGGAGCACCGACAACGGGCCAGGAACATGCAATCCCGCAAGGCGAATTACGTGCCGCCCTGCCCCCCCTCCCTGTTTGCAGGCGGCATGCATGGTGCACGTCGCCGCCGGTGGGGGGCGGATTGGTTCTGTTGCTGTCGCAGGCCTCCTGCGGCAGCCTCTCCCGTCGTCCCGGCTGACGTAGCCTCGCGGAGGAGGTGGCACAGGAGCTCCTCCACCGGCATCCCCGCTTGGCCGGCTAAGCCGCGCAGCTCCGCATGCCCGCCCTCGGCTACGCAGTCGAGGACTTCCCGCGCCGCTGTGAGCCAAGGAGGCTGTGGGGCCGGCGCCCCCCGAGCCGGCCGGCACAGCAGCCACAGCAGGGCGAAGCACGCGCCCATGAGCGCGCCCAAGCCAAACCAGCCCCAGCACGAACACAGTGGCCCCCAACCAGGCGGGAAGTAGCGGGGGGCGCCCCCCGCGCACACGATAACCGCGTGGGCTAGCGCCTCCTTGCAGGTGGGCGGGAGCTGGGCCACCGTGTGCGCGGTCTCCTCCGCGCGTTCGGCCCCCCATCTCGCCAGCGCCCACCCCACGCGGAACAGCAAGTCCATGCGGCAGTTCAGGGAGGGCAACCCTAGACTCGAGCTTGAGTGGCGTGTGCTTGAGCATAATGGATGACGAAGGAATAGGAAGGAATAGACGGGTGAGATGGAGGTGTCTGGGGATGTGTGTGAACGAAGAGATCCATCCCTTCCACCATCTCACTCTTCCCTCTGCCACTCTCTCCGCTCGCGGTTATATGCTGTACACATCAGGTTCTTGGAGGTAAGCCGCGAGGGACATGATATGAAGATTAACTCCGAGAAAATAGGAAAGACTAATTGGTGAAAGGACGTGTAAACGCGGCGCCGCTTGTGAACGACGTGCTTGAAGCCCACATGGACACTCCTTTCGTCAGCCGTTCTTACCGGGTGGGAAAACAGTTGCCAGTGTTTTTTCTCCCGTTTTCACCCTGTAGCTGCTTCCGCTTGGCAGAGACGTGATGCAGCGGGTTAAATAAAATGCACACACACACACACAAACTTAAACTTGGCTGGAACAGCAGCTCGGTTTTGCAAAGTGTCCTTCTTGGTGCTCGTTTAGGGTTTTCATTTTCCCTTATGTTTTTTTAATCTTGATAGAATCTTCGGACGCGTGGCCGTTTTCCTGCTTCAAGCCTCCTAAGGGTCATGCTTTAGGGTATAGCCCTCTTTTTGCGCCATGGAACCCTGCACAGCTTCATTTGCGTATTGCATACATTTCGTGCATGGCCCGCTTTGTGCCTGCCTGGACGAGTTTAGCTTGCACTCCATTTTTTTTCCCCTCGCGCGCGCGCCTTTTTCCGCAGTGGCTTCAACGTGTTTCAGGGGGGATTTTAAGGGGCGCCTCCGGGCACGGGAGGTCTTTGCCGCTGTGTTTACGGAGGCCAGCTCCTCACGTGCAGGCCGCCCTTCACCGGACGCGGCTACGCGCAGCAAACGGTTCCCCGCCGTCAGCAAGCACGTCACTGACCAAGGGCGGCGGCCCATCGACACCTGCGGCCGAGTGGGCGGGCGGGGCCAAGAGGCTGGCAGCGTACGCCCGGCTCGCGCCCGCGGCCAAGGAGGACCAGCGCCGGGCAAAGGCAGCCGACACAGCGCCGCGCACACGAGGCGGCACACTTCTCGCACGTTCCCGCGCCAGCCGCTGCACGAAGTCCACGGTTTCCGGGCTGAAGCGCCCGACAAGGCCGACACCAGCGTGGTATCCACAGCAAGTTGCATGCCACCCCACAGGGGTAAGCCATTGGCTATGACTTCAATCCGCCGGTCATCTCCGGGCACGCTGCCGACATCGAGGTCCCTGACCAATGTGTGCATAGCAACCACGGCCCCGGCTTCACGACAAATGCGCGCTGCCGCCCGTTCAAGTGGGCCGCCCCGTGCTCGCAAGACACCAGATCGCGGACATGCAGAGCGGTGATCGCCAAGAGCGTCCTGCTCCCTTCCACACCGGCATCGCGCAGGGACGAAAGGCAAGGGCAAGCGCAGGCGTCGCAACAGCAACACACGGAAATGCGCGGGCTCCAAACGGGGAGCATCAAGAAGACCTGGGCTGAGCACGGTCCGGACTGGGACAGCAGCATGGCTGCAGAGGCTGCATCCAAGTTGTCGCTGTGGGCAGCCGCACTTTGCAAGTCAAGAGCCGCCGACGCCCCGCCCGATGCCAGGGGCATCGTCCTCAACATCATGTGGTTGCGGCGCATCGTCGCCAAGGAGTTGGTGCCACTGAGGGGCCTCAAGCCCCTGCCGAGCGAGCAGGGTCACGGTTGCCTTGAGCGTGTCCAGGACACGGCAACAAGGCACATCCGGCTCAAGTTGGCGTACAATATGTTGCGCGAGGTCGGGATCTCTGCGCTGGATCGCCGACAAGCTGTCAGCCCACGAGGCTCAAAACGCCGCGGGTGCATGCAACCGGGCTGAACGCAGCCCTAGTCCACCATGGCGGAAGGCAAGTTGGGACTGCCGACTAGCCGTGTCCGCGGCTCCACTGCGGCTGCAGCCTGAAACAGCGGTTGTATGCGATCAGGCTGCGCTGTCAAGTGCAAGTCATCCAAAAAGGCAAGGGAACGCTCCTCCGGGCGGAGCTCCGGCTGCAGGGCGACAAGCGCTTGATGCATGGCGAGTGCAAGCAATGCCGGCATGAGCGGGTCGCCTTGCTCCCCGCCTTCTGCTTGCAACACACGGTGGGGCTGGCCTACACTGTCATGCCACACATAAGTTGACGGGGACCCATACCACATGCAGACGTAAGGGAGCAACCGGCACGCACCCGGCACGTCACGGAGTGCCTCGAGCATGGCCTGCCTACTCACGTGGTCGTAGGCTCCTACGCCATCCACGGACAAGACCGTTGCGGTCGGAGAAGTCTCCGTGAGGATGCCAGGAGAACTTCAGCCTCTGTGGGGCAGCACCTACTTTCTCACTCCCGCAGTGGCCGAGACGTTGTGGCCCTTCTTGACCACCACCGAGCGTGCATCCTTCCAAGCCAGTGATTGGTGGGTGCATGCTGACTTGAGATGGTATATCCACGGCATGGCTGCAATTCATGACTCCTCCAGCAGTGCATCGGAGCATGAAGCCATCCTCACCAGCCGTCCACGGCGCGCCGGCTGATGCCTGAGCCTCCTGGTGTGCAGGAGGGCTCACGCACCCGCATTATCGCATCAGTGTCGGCCTGGGTTCTTCCTGGCGCTGCATTTGCAAACCGCATGCACTTGTGTGCCGAAGTTTGTCAAAATCGGGCCTCCGCCCCGCAGCACAGCCTCCGCACTGTGCAGGCCACTAGCTCTCCTGAAAGCCGATAATCAAAATGGACGAATCCTTTCGACTCGAGATGCAGCCTCACACCGTGACTTTCCATACTTTCTGAAAGTGAGGCCAGCAACCCCAAGACATCCCCCTCACTGCACCGCAGATGCTGTGAGAAGATGTTTCGGGCGCAGTGCTCTAAGATGCCAAGCGCAGGCACTGCAAATGTCAGCATGCACCGCAGTTGCATGCGAAGCCCACCTACTGCACCGCAGATGCTTTGATGGCACGCCTGGCGCTCAGTGCCTTTTGCGCACGAGCCCCACCTTTTGGGCGCGCCGCTTGCGGGACCCACACGCAGCCACGGTTTGCTGTCTCAGGTTACGCGCCGCTGTAGCGTCACCCGAAGGCCAAAAAATCCAATCCATTGCACCGCAGGGCTTTGATGGCAGGCACCTGGCCCAGCGCTTCATGCGTTCGGGCCTCACTCGAAGTGCGCAGAACATCAACTGTCCTGCCGCTCGCGCCCCCTGTTCAGCCCCAGTTTGTTGCTTCAGGTCATGCACCGCGGATGCATTATTCCGCCACTCGTGGCAACGGCGTCAAGCTCAGTCCACGGCATGCCGCCTGCTGCACCGCAGATGCAGCAGTCAGCCTAGCCAAAAGCTCTAGTGTTGGGCCATTCTGTTTCGGTCAGTGACCCGCAGAACCATCCAAAGCACCGCTGTGCTTGGATAACAGGCTCCAATCCCATCGCTTCCTGTACCAGGCACCCTGTGCCTTACGTTGAGCCCGGGTCTCAACTGACCGCATGCTTGCCCGGGTCTTAGAGCCGCAGGTTGTTTTTTCGGGTAAAGTGCCGCAATTGCAGTTTTCACACATGCCGGCATGGTCCAGCCAAACCAAAGCATGCCGCCTGCATGCTCAGTTTTTTTCAAGCATTAGGTTGATGTACCAACCGATGCGCCGCAAAGCATCCACCCGTGCGACAGGCTCCGCGCATCGCACTGCAACATACTGCACCGCTATGCCGTTGCCATGGTCCCTCACACTGTTGAGCATTCGCTTCTACATCCGCATCGTGGCATTCTGCATGGTCTTCGTGGCGCTCATCGCATTTGCAGCATTTATGCAGACGTTGCCCTCTGTTTTTCGACCAGCGACTTCGTGCATGCCGCACTGCTTCGTATAAATTCGCAGTCTGCATATTTGCACAACGGCTAAAACCGCCTGACGCATGCCTGCCTCAGAAAGAAAAACTCTTTTCGGCATGCCTCTCTTAACCTGTGGCATCACTCATCCCGAATGACCATGCATGCCAAGGTGGCAAAGTGCCGCAAGCCTCGCTCTCAGAGTGTGCACCACGCAACACCTTGGCCTGCCGCAATTTTCTTTAGCATGTCCGCAGTCCCCTTAGATTTCAATCTGCGGCCTCCTCCCAACCCGCGCGCATTATGTCCCTGGTCAGCGATTTCAGCGCTGGCTTCGACGCATTCGATGACGCCGACACGCCACAGCAGTGGCCACAATGCCACCGCATCGATGCATATCCCCCTCGCTCTGTGCAGGACGGCTTTGCCTCTCTGCTCAATGAGTGGCTTCGTCGCATTGACCGCACTGATCGTCGCAGGGGACACCTGAGCAATTTCCTGCTAGACATCCTCAGCGTTCTTGGGGTGCATGGCATGACTTTTGCATTGCACGCTTGCATTCGCTCATCGCATACTTCATCGACTACATACGCGTTGATCCGCAGGTCGACGTCGACGGCATGCTGGAGAACCGCAAACGAAGCCTGGCAGGCTTCCGCATGGCAGGCAAGTACCTGGCCATAATCCAGCCCTTCTCCGCCTTGCTCGCAAACCCCAAGTTCCGCTCAGAGCATAGCATGCACGCATACATGCAGCCCAGCTTGGATTTGCTGAGGGAGTGGGAATCACGCCTCGGCATGGAGGACATCGCGTTGGTCATCCGATCTTGCATTGCATTGCTAGAAAGCATTAAGACCTACAGCCACGCAGCGCGCATTTCCCCGATCGGCATCACGAACTCGCAGAACTGGCCGACGAGTGGACGCACTGCATGCCTACACCCGCACTGCCAGAGCCAGGGATACCACCGGGCAGCCTTCCAGGGCTGCATCGCCCCGCATCGCATCGCAACATCCAGTCCAACAGCTGCCATTCAAAGGCATGCAAATTGGCTCATGTTTGCATCTTGGAGCATTAACGCTTGGGCCTTTGCATCAATTTTCTTAGAAAAAGCAGCTCTGCATAACAAATCGCAAAGTGTTCTTAGCATAGAGACATACTAGCCCACACCCTGTGCTGGCTCAGGTCCGCCGCGCACTCACGTGCATATGCCCCAGTTGGCATCCTGACTGCACGCACAAACTGAGCCACCCAAGGTGCGGGCATTGCAGACTCTTCGCCGCGATGCATTTCCAGTGACCCGCATTGCTTCGTGAGTGTGCTACTTCATTGCCCTGTCACTGAAGATGTTCATGCAACATGTTTTGTTTTTGGCTTCAGCCTTTTCTGCTACACAGCTGCAATCCCCGCACACGCTTTGCATTCGCAATGGATGCCAGCTTGCAAAAGCTCATCGTGGACAACCGGGGGAACGCTGAGTTCCTCCGCGAAGTCATCACGGCATTGGCATCGCAAGGCTCCTTGCAGGAGATCGCATCAAAGCCAACCTGCGGAGCAGGCCGCTCCACATGCTGCATCGCATGCCGATGTATTGGGCATGGAACCAACACCTGCCCAAGACACAGCACCCGCATGCACTGCCGAAGCGCCGGCCAAGTGTAAGGCGCCTCCAGCGCAATTCCTGAAACCGGAGCCGCCTGCCTTGCCGACAGACGCATTGCCCGACAACCCGCATGCATTGCCCGAAACCGAGGAGGTGGAGACCGACGGCATTCAGCATGCATCGGAGCCTCCACCTGTCAGGGCCCCTTGGGCAGAGCTCACAGAGGAGGAGCATCGGGAAAGAGAACGTGAGCGGCATGCACGTGACCAGCGCCCGCACCAGCCTTGGATTGACTACACGCCAAACATGCTACGTCGCACTGTGATCCCCGCTCCCGAAAACATGCATGCATCAGCATGCCAAGATCCGGAACCTCCGCTTCCGCACAAGGCACCCCCACAGGAGCCCAAGTTCTCGCCTTGCATGCCGTCACAGGCATCGCATCATTGGCCTCCGCGCGAGCAAGACCCCAGGCACCAGCCCGCATTGCAGGGGTTCCCGTGGCCCCATGACGGATCCTTCTGGGCCAATTACTGGCATCTTGGGGGGGTGTCGGGGCAACACGCTGGGACGCATCCACGCATGCCTACAGCATCGACCCGGCGTACCAGGATAACCGCCGCACTCTGCCTTACGACTGCATGCATCCAGGCAATCCTGGCTCGCGGCCAACTCCGTTGCCCGAAGTGCCCCGGCGCCAGCAACGGGCAACTTTCGTTTCTCAGTTAGACGCATGCGTTCGCCTGCCTTCAGTCCGCTTGCCGCGCACTATGAGACACTCTCAGCATAATGGCAGGAACCTCCGCACGCACTACTACGATGACAACCAGCGCGCAAGCTGTGCATTGCCTTGTGCAAATCCGCATTGCCCGTACTCCGCTGTCTGCGGACAGTACGTGGACGGGGCCAACGACATGCATGACCGCCACCGTTGCAGCGGCTGCGTAGCAGACGCCCGCGACAAAGGATTTTGAGCTGCTTCGCATGTCTTGCATTCGCATGCCCTAGCAGAGGTGGCCTGGGCCGCGCAGGAATGCATCACGCATGACCGCATACGCATGCCTGCGAGAAAAAATCACTCTCAGTTTGCTCTTTTGCATTTGCAACTGCATTCATTGCTTTTTTTTAGACAATGCATGGCCCCAGGTACAGTCCCGTGCAGTGCAAGCCAAACAGGCTCCGGCACCGCAGCGCAGTGCACTTCGCAAGCAATTGCCTCGCCGTGTCAGGGACCCCTTCGTGCAGCCCAACTCTGCACCGATCTTACTGCGTTACCACGCATCCATTGATACAATCGGTTTGGGTTTTTCCTTCGTCGTGCAATGCTGGCTGCCATGAGTTTCCCAGACCTTTCCAACTTAGCAGCCACACCCGTCACACTTGCGCATATGCCATGGCGTGTTCGAGAGCACTGGGGTTCAGCATTGTCATCTAAAAGACGCCGCGAAGAAGAGGAGACTGCATGCACCACGCATGCATCGTCCTCAGAGCAGCCTATTTTGCAACCCGCCGCCAAACCCACACCGGCACGGGCTCCTCGACTGATACCCTTGCATTGCATTTCCAGCCTGAGTTCGCCCTTGCATACTGCCACAGCCAGCGAGCCTGGTCTTTTTGCACCTGCGCCGCACTCCCAGCCGCCCCCTACGATTGAAACAGGGGCAAGAGTCGGCGTGCATCTTTTGCTCCGCCCAAGCACCCCGCACCTCGCAAGAAGCGCACCCACCTTGCAACGTGGTGGCCTTGATGCACCGCACCAAGCCGCACTTTTTCCTTGGCACGCGCCGGAGGCCCGTCCCCTGCGGCCGCCGCCGCTAAGACCGCCTCCTTGCAGCCTGGGGCCAACACCAGTGCCTGCTACCCCAGTCAATGCAGAGCCAATTCAAGCATTCGCAGGCCCGCATCAGCCTAGCATGCCTGCCGCTCCACTTAGAGCGTTCGCTCCGCGCGCCTACACTGCAAAGTTCGAAGCTCAAGCAATTTCTTTGCACTCTCAACGGATGAAGTGCATCAATGACTGGAAAGACCTCCTGTCGCAAATTGGCACTTGCTCAGCTATGTATGTGGCAGCTATCACTTCGCAGTCGCCAGATGCGACCTATGAAGCGTCACTACGAGACTTCACTCCTTCCACACTGGCTCAATACTTTCGCTGCGTGCGCGTTTTCCTGGCATTCGCACGCTCACTGGACATCTCAGTGGGAGAACTCCAGCTTGTGCATATCGTTGACCTTATGCATGCATGTGATAGCTCCAAGGCAGAAGATCGCACCAGTGTTCGCATCTCCCCTAAACCTATGCTTAAAGCACTTTCGTGGAGATCCACTCGCTCACAACATCGCTCAGCAATCCGCTGGTTAGGGCATTTGCGTCGCCACAGTATAGCCAGGAGCGCAAGGAAGCCCTTCCAATGCCCTTGGGCGTCCTAGCGGCCTGGGAGCAAAAGGTCTGCTCCTCAGACTGCACACCTGCTCTTGCCTTGGGTTCGCAGCACACACCAGCATGCGCTCGGGACATCCAACGCATCAAAGTGCCTCACACAGCACCCCGTACGCGGATCTTGCTGGGCGACCAAGACCGCCAAGCTGTGCCAACCCTGGGCATGCACTCTCTTTGGTTTCACCGGTCGTGACGAACATTCGTCTTGGGTGCTACTCTGGGTCCGCAGCCTAAGCATTGCTGTTTCTTATAGCGCCACCAAGTCGCCCAACTGGCAATCGCCCGACTTCGTGCTGCCCGCTTTAGCATGCATCAAGATGAGCCTGCTTGTTTCCAGGGCCCCATGGCATATACACAAGCATTGGCATTACTTCGTTGGGCAATTCAACTGCCGTGGATGCCTCGCACTGCTTCGCATTTGAACCAGGACGAGGCACAAGCCTACACTCTGCATAGCTTGAAAGTGGCCCTGCTTAGCGCATCAGCACAACTACGCCTTCCAGAGGAGTCCCGGCGTCAGCAAGGACACCACCGGTTGAGCTCGGTTCAACTGCACAGCCGAGACGACACGATCGAAAGCCTCTGGGTACAGTCTCAGATCGCATCCGCATTGATCAGGGGATGGCGCCCCACAAGACCCCATGGGGGCCAGCATGCAGTTTTCGAGCCAGCCTTCTTGGTGGCGGCTGGTCGGATACCCGCATGCATCACATTGCATGCCTTGCCAGCAGAGCTAAAAATGTTCATCTACGAGAGGGAACAACAGGCCCAGCCCTGCGCCATGGACCCAGAGGCTTGGGCCGTGCACGATGTTGCATCTTCCAGTAATTCCGACACTCCGGAATCAGAAGACGATCATCCGCACGATGCACGCCCTGCGTCTTCTTCTTCTTCTTCCGCAACTTGCTTGGTGCAGCTTGCGTTGGGGGCAGCAGTGCATGCAGTGTACAGCTCACGCGAGGATTTGCCATCCGCATTTTGCACAGCTTGCGGCCTAGGCATTTCTACCCCTGTGCATAGCATTAATTACCTTGGCCAAGAGAACCTGTGCAAGCACAAGGCTTGTCAGCATGCTTCTTCGCTGATGCCATGATACAATGCTCCCAAGTTGGCGCATGCCCTGCCGTTTTTCTTTCCGGCAGCCAAGCATCCCACCTGAGGCCCACGGGAAGAGCCTCGCCTTCAGGTTCACCGACTTGGCATGGCAGGCCCGCGCCTCAGCACCTCAATTCGCGTTGCCCGGCATGCTCCTCGTTGTCGCAGGATGCTTGCATGCCTTGTTTCCCTCAGCTCTTTTGTTGCACAAGCCACCGCTGCTCTCCGTGCCCATCCTCCGGTCATGGCAGATTTGGAGGCATCAAGCGACACAGCAAGCGCACTGCGCGCCTTGCTGGCCAACGCCCGAGTATGTCCTTGGTCTCGGTTTGGAAGATGTTGCCGACTTTGCATATGCGTACTCAGACACATCCGACCTGAGTACGCTGCTCGATGATGTGCCCGCAGAGATTTGGACCGCATTGGCAGTGGCAGATTATGCACACTCCATCCCAGCCGCACGCATCAGGAAAGCATTCGAAATTGCAAGGCCGCATCCACGCAAGAGACGCATGCACACATGCCCAAAGCATTGGGCCAGCCAACCGGCCCAGCTTCACTGGACACGCATGCATCGCCAGCCATAGCATCTGCCCCCCAAGCTGACGCCGGAGGTTGTCCAGGACCTGGTGGACAAGTTCCAGAAAAACTATCCAGGACATCCGCCTGCTCAGCATGGTCTATGAGATGACCAAGTCAAAACACTTCAAGTGGATCCCTTGGCAACTACGGCTCACAGCGCGCCAGTATCAGGAAGCAGTGGAGGCGCGTTCCCATAAAGCCGCGCGTACAGAGACACAGCTTTTGGTGCTTTCTTCGATGACACCCCCGAGATCCACGTGGAAGGCAGGGCACTCACCGCAAGCTGGCTGCATCGCATTCAGCAAGTGTTTCGCAACGCACTCGCCCTTTGCCAAGCAGTGCACCTGCTCAACGCCAAAGCACTTGACCAGCAAATCGCCAACATGTGCCTCACTCAGCCAGACCCAGCTCTTTCACTCCGCACAGTCACAACATCGGAGCTCCTGCATGCAGATCGCCAAATCTGGGGCACCATCAGTCCATGGACGATGGATTCCATGAGCTCACGCATGGCCGCATGGAAATACACTCACTGCTCATGCTGCACCCAAAGACCAGCAGACAGCCTGCGGCACCTCCGCTCACCAAGCGACAGCATAACCCAACGCGACCGGCTAAACGCGCAGCTCCTAAGCCGCACAAAGCCGAGCCGCCCCGTAAAAAGGGGAAAGGAAAAGGAAAGGGAAAACACCGTGACAATTGGGCAGCAACGCACCAAGGCAAACAAACCTGCCGCAGATTTCAACACGGATTGTGCAAATCCGACAACTGCCAGTTTGCGCATGTTTGCGCTGTTAAAGGCTGCCAGCAGGCACACGGCGCCTCCCAGCATCCCCCCAATCGCACATGACACAGTCCGGAGGCTGTCCCGGCTGCTTTTCCGGACAGTGCACTCCCGCTGCCGGCAACGATTCAGCACGGTCCACCCTTGCCGCTTCACGCATCCGCCCGCAAGCAAACTGGCCCATCCTCTGCCAGCGGCATTGAAGCACGACCTCCCGGCCGAACATGCAGCAGGCAGCTCCGCTGGCACTGCTCGAACGGACGGTGAGCAAGTGTCTACGAACCCCAAGGGAGGCTTTCTCTTGGATGTTTTCGCAGGCATACATGCACCCATCTCAGCAGCCGCAGACAGGCAAGGCCTTTCGCACTTCGAGGCCTTTGACCTTGACGCCAACCCAGAGCATGACATCCTGGACGACGCATGTTTCGAGCTGCTAATGCGCATATCCTGGTCAGGAGTAGAAAGTCTCATTACCCTGGCTCCGCCGTGTAAGGAGTATAGCAGGCTGAAACTCCGCCCAGGGTCCGAAAGCTTTACGCACTCCCGCGTGCATGCAGGGAGTGCCACACCTGTCCCCCGAGGAAAAATCACGCGTAGCACAAAGCCGGGAAATCCATAGGAGAAGCCGCGAACTTTTCAAAGCTGTAGCCACTCAAGGCGGCGTAGCAGTGTTTGAACAACCGCATTCCAGCATGGCATGGCTCGAACCAGAAAATTTTTAGTGTCTCAAAACTTTTCAATTGCATTTGGCGTGGGTGGACGCATGCCAGCACAACATGCCTTTCGCGAAATCGTGGTGCTTCGCGTGGAACAACCCATGCATCCAGCATGTCGCAGCCCGCTGCAATCACCCAACTAGGCACGCTAGCATTGCAGGAGTGCGCAACAGCTCGGGTCAATTCCTGAGCACCTTGACGGCAGAATACCCCACGAGCCTAACCGCAAACGTGACCAAGCACTGTGCCTTCAAGGACCCGATGGTACGCGAGCTTCGCAAACCTTCCATCGCGACACTGCACCCCACCAGACTCAAGGTTTGTGACGGGGCAGGCATGCGCTCCACAGCAGACCACTCAGTGCCTCACACCACCCATCCACTGACAAGGGTGGCGCAGGCGTGGTTGCAGTGGGCCAGGGAACAACAGCTGATCCCAAAAAATCTGGCCCACGTCCAAGCCGACACGCCAGAGCCTCCTTTGTCAATCAAGGAGTCCGAGGAGGCAGCACTCATTGCTTTTGGGGCGGTCGGCATCCGTATCGGCCGTCACTCTTGCATACATTGGCCTCCGCGTCAGAGGACCCAGATATCAGACTCCTTCCATTGCTCGCAGAAGGGGCCTGCACAGGTGCACTCTCAGAGTTGCCGCGTAGCATGCAGTGGCCGCCCAAAGAAAACGCAGACTTGCCTCACGAGCTCACAGAATGCGTAGGCAATTGGAAGGCCGCCGAAGCGGAGCCCAATACAGTGTCCGCCCTGTTAGAAAAATAAATTTCCAACGGGTGGGTGGTCCGCGGACATGTCCGTCGAGCAAGCCCGACAGCATTGGCACAAGGGCATTGCAGTGGGTAAACTCAACGTCGTGCATGCAGAAGGAAAAGAACCACGCCTGGTGCTAGACAGCACCGTGTGCGAACCCCAAATGCAATATCCCGGAGCGAGTCAGTTTGCCAATGGCATCCGATGTTCGCCTCGCATTCATGCCAGGAGACACGCATGCCTCCTTCATAGGCGCTAGCTTTGACTTTAAAGCTGCGCACAAGCAAATTCAGGTGCACCCGAGCGAACACGGCTTGTTACTCTTCCGTTTTGCAGACACTCTGTACCATTACCGAGTGTGCCACTTCGGAGCCCGGTTCTCCGCATACTGGTGGCAACGCACTGGGGCATTCTTACTCAGGCTGCTACACGGGGTGTTATCAGCACACCCGCACAAAGCTTGGTTGTTCGTGGACGACCTTTTAGCCGCTTTGCACCGCCCGGACGCGCACCAACAACTGGCTCTAATAATCATTTTGCAGCCATCAGTGCGCCAATTTCCTGGAAAAAAGTGCAATTCCAGAACTGCTTGACTTGGTGCGGATGGTCGATTAAAACTCTGAAACTGAAGGAGCAGCTGCATGCCCTGCTCCGATCAAAAAGAGTCAAAAGAAAGCTTTTGGAGCAAGTCCTGGGGCTGCTCATTTGGGCCACCAGCCTGAGCCTAGAATTGAGGTCTTGGCTTGTGCCTTTGTATGCAGATCTGCATTCACCACCGGGCTGCATGATCTCCGTAAACGCACGCCTGTGGCCTGCTTTCCTCTCAGCACTAAACGCAAAGGCCATATTGGCCTCGCCCGTGCACGGCATCTTCATGCCACTGGGTTCCAAGGTATTAGAATACCAGCAAACCCCCGTGCGCAGCCCATCGGACTTGCCTAGTGTAGTGCCCAGCCACAAAGCAGCGTGGGTGCGCGTGGCAGACCCCACTGCCGAACACACACGTTTGTCCAAAACAAGCAGAGCCAATATCGAATGGCTTCTGCAATGTTTTGAAGCAGATTTGGCATGCCCGTTGCAAAGCAAGCCGATCCTGGCATGTAAAGCAGCATGTGCCGAAGGCACCACAGTGGGCATAGGCGGCTGGTTCACATCCAGCCGGTCCGTCTCCTGGTTTGCAGAAACCAGGAACTTCCACGATGTCCAACAGCAGTGGCCATGCCTCACCAAAGAGGCCCAACGCTATATAGCTTGCTTTGAAACCTTGGCCCAGCTTGCACTCATGCGCGTCGCTTGGGCTACCGAAGGCCAAGCAGTGCACGGCCTCTGCATGCCTTCCGGTACGGAGAATACTGCATCCGAGGCCGGAGTGAACAGACTGTTCACTACAGCATGGCCTCTGCAAATTTTGTGCAACTCGTCGCAGCATGGGCTTACAAGCACAAATGGTCAGTGCTAGCCTCGCACATCCCAGGCGAGCGCAACGTGTGGGCTGATCAGCTTGGCCGCGGAAATACTTCCGCGTTTGACAGCAAGCCGCATGCTCGCGTTCGATTTCGCCCGCATGATTTCTGGCCCCATAAATCCGCGCTGTCGTTGCGTCCGCCCGACGCACCGTGGCGGCCGGAGCATAAAAGTGCATCGCAAACGCTCTGAAGAGGGGGCAATAGTTTAGGCCGTTTGCTTGGAACCCTGAAGTGGGGGCATTTGAGAAGGCTCCGCAGGGGGGTGCAGACACGGGGAAAGGACACGCACTGTCTTTCCCCCTGCACCCCCGAGCCTTAACTTCCAAGCAACGCCTTACAAAGAAAAAGAGCGAGCGCACCCTTTGTCGGTCGTTCTCTAAGGGAACTTGATGCATGTTCCCTTACGGATTGAAGCAGTGATCAAGATTCTAACGTTTAGGGTTTTCATTTTCCCTTATGTTTTAATTAATCTTGATTGAATCTTCGGGACGCGTGGCCGTTTTCCTGCTTCAAGCCTCCTAAGGGTCATGCTTTAGGGTATAACCCTCTTTTTTGCGCCCTCCCACCCACCCTGTCACAGCTCAGGTAAATCCTCCAGGGCCCAGCCGCAGCTGGTGCCCCAGAAAACCAGCGCATGGCGGTGCCATTAGGCACCGCGCTCGCGTGCGAGCTCGCGCACGAGCGAGGCTGCGGAGGAAGCTGCGCGTTTCAGGGCTCCACCGGCCCACCTCGATGGAAAGCACGACAAGGCGGCACCGTTGGGAGCGCAACAGCTCCGGGCAGGTGCGCTCCTTTCTGCGCCGGGCCTCGCGCAGAGCGGCCCCGCCTGCAAGCACAAGGCTGACGGCAGCTTTAAGGTGGGGAAGGGCTATATCGAGCAACGCAGGCGTCGAGCCTCCCGGAACCCTGCTTAAGGGGGGGGGCACCAGCGGCACTCACGCTGTTTTTTTGGAGGCCAGCGTCCTCACCTGCTCAAGCGCCTTGCAAGGGGCGGGGACGCGCAGAGCAACAGCAGCCACGAAGCTTCCAAATCTTCAAGCCCACGGATGCGCTGGAGCAGGCCGGCATGCCGGGCGGACTGTTTGTCGGATTTGTTGCAGCGCGGCCTTTTGCCAGCTCTCCCCGCTCGTGTCGCGCAGCTTCCCTTGCGCCTGGGGGGTCTCGGCCTGCGTTCTGCTGTTGCTTCAGCCCCCGCCGCTTACTGGGCTTCCTGGGCTGATAGTTTGACCGTTTTCCAACGCCAGCTCCGCGTGCTGATGCAAAAAGGCGTGTGAGAAAAATGAATATTCTTTTTCCTTTGTTACAAGTGACAGGGTGGGTGGATGGGCTCAGACAAGGTAAGTGCGCACTGGCTGCTACCAAGCTACCACATCTGAATGGCTTCCAGCGTGACGGGCGCAGCCGGCCCGAGCATAAGCGCCAGGTTACCTACCCGCAGCTCCAGGGTTGCCCGGCAGCGTTGCCTGACGGCGCTTGCCCTCGAGGGGAATGGGCCGTGGCTTTTGCTTGGCGCAAGGCCGAGCTCTCACCAGCCCTGCTCCGCTTAGCAGCGCCGGTAGGTGCAGATGCTTGCGCCGCTCAGGAGCGGTCGCTGCGAGCCTTAACTTTCCCACTGACGTTAGCGATGCGCCAGCGCGCCGCTTGAGGGCGAGTGCAGCGCCAGTCTCATGTCACCCAAGGTCTCACCGCTGCTCGACGGCAAAAGGTCCGGAGAAAAAAATAGAGGACGACTCCAAATTACTCTGTCTACCTTGTCTACCTTACCTACCTCTATAGTATCCCGTCTTAGCTTCGAAGCTTTTATCCTGTTGTAGCGTATCTTATCCTTATCCTATGTATATATATATATATATGTATCTATCTCATTTTTTTATATATCCTCTATGTATTCAGTCCACCAGCCGGACCGGGTTGGACATGTGCACGGAACCTTGGCCCACCAGCTTGACGTGCACTGCCACGTGCGCCTCAACGAGGGGAAGACGCGAGTGTGGAACGCGCCTGGGATCTTGGTCAGCCTGGGATGCCGGACTTGTCCTGCTGGGTTGGAGCTGGGCGTTTGCCCGATGCAGAACAAGGGCTTACTGTTCTTGGGGCCCCTTTTGGTTCTGACGCGTTTGTCCGGACTCAGCTCCTGGCGTCGCGAGCCAGCCATGACCAGCTCCTGCAGCGTTTGCCCGGGCTCGACTTGCAAGCGTTTTGGTTGCTGCAGTTTTTTTGTTGCCGCTGCAACTACCTTCTCCGGAGGATGCTTCCCCCGTCGGTCACGGCCGAGTACGCCGGTGCCCATGACTCGGCTATTCTGTCGACTTTCGCGGACTTTCTTGGTGTCGACGGTCTTCCCGACCAGGCTCGAAGCATCGCCCAGTTGCCCTTGTCGCTCGGTGGCCTTGGTTAGCTCAAACTTCTGCCTCAGCGTATTGGGCATCTTGGGCGGATTGTCTGCCTGTCCTTCGTCAGCACTTGCCGCATGCGGCGCAAGCTTTCCTCTGTGACCTTGAGGCCCCGGTCCCGCTGCCTTCGCGCTACTTCCACAGCGCCGGCGCGCCGGCGCCGGCCCAAGAGGACGGGCCCCCCACTTTTGTTCGCGGATGGCAAGGGGCTGCGGCCGCGACCGTTGCCCGCGGCGTGTGCGCGGTTGCTCTCCACTCTGGACCCATCCAGCGCGGCTTTGCTCCGGTTTCTCACCACTGTTCTCACCAGCCCCGCCCTGGATTATCCTTCGAAGGTCCTTCCCAGCTGTTCCGTGTGCTTCTTCTCCGGCGTCTCCGCCTTCCGTTTCCGCTCACCGCGCGCACCTGCACCACCGTGCAGCCTGTGCCCGGTCGGGCGTCCTTCGGAGCCGCGGTTGTCCTTTGGAGAGAGCGGCGGCGCGTGTCTGCCGGGAGGCTGGTGCCAGAGTCACATGCAACACGCGGCTTGCTGACATGAACCTCCACGTCGAGCGGGTAGACGGCAGACAGCTGGAGGTTGTTGCAAACGGCTTGCCTTTGTGGGGGGGTCAGCAGCTTGCGGTTGACACCACCCTTGTGTCGAGCCAGGGTCAGCCTTGCCGGAGGGGTGGCCGTGTTGCTGGAGCTGCCTTGGCCAACGCTCGCCGCCGCAAGGAGCGGACGTACCCCGAGCTCCTTCGCTCTGCCAGATGCCGCCTGGTCGTGCTCGCAATCGAGGTCGGCGGCCGTTGTTCACTTGCGCGTGCCAAGGCGCGCGAGGCCCCCGCCAGGCTCCGGACCAGCTTGCGATCCGTGCTTGTCGCGCGCTGGTCCGCGCTCTTGGCGCATGCCACGATGTCCGCCTTTGCCGTCTCTTTGACGGGCATGCCGGTCGGGGCGCAGCATTGCAATCTTGATGGCAGTTTGCCGCCTCTTGGCGAGCTGCTTGCAGACAGCGGTGCCGGGGCCCCCTTCTGCCAGCCGATGCCCGGCCCGCTGAGGCCGGGGGCTGCTGGGGTACAAATGGCCAGCTTTATTGCACGTGAGGAGCTGGCCTCCATAAAAACAGCCGCCGAGACCCCTTGTGCCGGGGGCATCCCCTAACTTTTATGGGAGGGGGGGAGAACCGAGGGGCGGCAAACAACAAATCTATTTATCAACACCAATATATATATATATATATATATATATGTATATGTATGTATGTATGTATGTATGTATGTATGTATGTATGTATGTATGTATGCATGCATGCATGTATGTATGTATGTATGTATGTATGTATGTATGTATGTATGTATGTATGTATGTATGTATAATCATATGTTAGCCTTTTTCCATTCTCCTATCATATCCTGCCTTATGCTGTCTTATCATGTCTTATGCTATTTTTCCACAAATTCTCCCGACTTATCCTAGCGTATCCTACCGTATCCTATGTATCTATCCTGGCCCGCAAACATGTTTTTTAGAATCAAGTGTTCTCTTCATGCACTCACCTTTTACATCGATGTAAGATGGCTCTGTGCATCTTGGCTCCGTGAAACTTGGCTCTGCGCAAGCTACTTTTCGCGAGTGGCTCTGCACAAATTGGCTCGGTGCAAGTCTGCTCAGCGCAGTTCGCGCTGCGCAAGTTGTGCCGCACGATTTCTCATGCAAGTGGTCGGCGCAAGCCGCATTGTTCAAGGCTAGCTTGCTCTCTGCAAGCTGCTGTGCGCAAATCACGAAAGGTAGCCTCAAGGAGGCTAGCTTGAATTTGTCCTTGCGCTAGCAAGGCTAGATTGAGGTCTGGGCCTCCCACCTTCGGCTCCCCCCTGGTTTGGCCCCCCTGTCTGATTGGCAGCTTCGCTCCTTTTTCCGGTCTTCTCGGCGCTCTCTTCGCTCGCTTCGCTTCACGCTCTGGTCCGCTTTTCGCACCGGTTTGCGCTTGTGTTTCAAGGCCGGTCCTCCCAGTCAAATCGCAGTGCATTGAAGTTGGTACGGGACACTGAGTGCACGTCTGCTTCATAGTGTGCTATGCACAATTATACGGGGCTGGGGGTACCTCAGTTTTAGCACCAACACCTCCAGATTTTGTCTTGGGGACATTCCATTGTTTAGGGGTATAATACGGCATCCTACCTTTCGTGTCTCCCCTTCTCAAGTGGCTCGACATCTGTCTTCCAACTGATCTTTGCACATGATGCTCAGCCTGAGCGGTGGGGGCGCTCCGCGTACTGCGTTTGTACTCAAAAATTATAATTTTCCAACCGAAACCGACTGACTCTGTACAATTTGGTCCAAGAACTTCGCATAAAAGAACCCTTCGCAGCGCTTTCGGGGAAAGAAGAAAGAAACAAGCAAATGAGGGAATATCAAGAGAGCATTGAGAGAACTAGGGGTCTACCAGGAAAAAGCTGAAGGAATACTAGAGCAACATTGGAGGAATGCTCGGAGAATGTGAGGAACATTGCCCAATCTGAAACATCAAAAACACCTCGAGGAAGACAAGCAAGCAAAGAAATCTATTCCCCAGATCTGAGGATTTTTTTGTTTCTTCGGTGTTTCCGTTTTTGACAATGGTAAGCCTTTTGGGTATTGGACATGAGGAAGGCTCTGTCTTGGTGTTCGTGTTGGCTACAAATTTGCTGGCTGGGTTGGGTTGTGCACAGCATTTGCTTGGCCTCCACAAGATTTGGCACTTTCGCGGGCTCAAGGTGTGGTGTAGGTGTGGTGTCGGCCAAACACAGCCCGTCATGTCCAAGGCAAAGCTGGCAGGTGCTTTGGGTGTCGCGGATCTGCTGGGGGCCGACCTGCGCACGCCCCTGCCCAAGAAGCAAGCGGCCGGCTACGCGAGCCCGGAGCTTCCCCCGAGCCCTGTCCGCGCGCCGGAGCTGGAGTTGAAGGAGGGCGTCAAGTCCCCAAAGTCGAGGCGCGCCAAGGTGAAGTCGGAAGCCAAAGAGGCGGAAGCCAAGGAGGCCAAGGAGGCCAAGCCAGAGGAGGCCCGTGGTTTTTTTTTTCCTCCCGTATTTTTTTTGCCTACAAACATGGTCCAGAATCAACACAAGCACATCTTTTTTGGGGGTCAAGCCTGGGGAGCCGGCCTAGGCTGGGAAGGATGTGGCTTCGAGGGCTGAGCCGGAGAAGCCGGCAGGGTATCCGCGGAGACCGCTGGTGTCCACTTCAGAGACTTCGCCCAATGCCCAGTGCACGGTTGCAGAAGGTCAAGCTTCGACCGAGATCCGCACAAAAGTCTTCAGGATAGGTGCTCCGCTCCTGCGGAGCACCATCCCAGTAACGCTGGGAAAGAGCAGTTGCTCGGTTGCATTTAACAGGGAGACACTCATGTGCAACGAGGTTGGCCGACTGGCAAACGTGTCACCCCACTCGTCTGCTGTGTTGGTCAAGACAAGCACCTGAACAGCCCAGTGATCATGGGCAAAATGCAGTCGATTTCGACCCGTGCGTGACAAAAAACAGCAATGAACCATCACGCTCAAATGCCCACACGCTGAGGAGATACCAAGCAAACGGCCGCAAGTACTGGCGAGAAGGATGGCAGTGATGTGGAGACGATCCTGTCCCTGTCAGACGCAGAGGCTGTTGACGAGGGTCATTTGTCCGTGACATTGGACTTCCCATGTTGAGGAAGGCAGGTGTCACGTACTTTATTTTCTGCACGTTTGGCCCGTACGGCTTGAAAACAGCTGGGGCATCACAGCTAGTTTCATGATAGTTCGGCGGTCACGAGACGTGATCTCCAATGTTTCACTGAAAGAATGCCCTAGATCGAAGCAAGGGAAATGCCAGTCAGCTGCATTCTGGAGCTGTCAAGATGCAGGACAATTGTGCACGAACTCGAGTGAAATTCTGTCTGGAGTGAGGAATGCTTTGCATCAGCAGGCTCCAGCGTTTTCTTCCCCCATGCATTTGGTTTTCAGTCCGGGTCTGAGCGAGGGCTCGGCATTTTCCCGCTCGTTGAGGGCTTTTGTTTTCTTGGGAGGTTGGTGGCCCTCCCATTGGCACAGGCTCCATTGCTCCATTGCCGTGTGATGCAATGTGGGCAAATCAGGCTTCCCGTTGGTTTCAGTTGTTTCTGGCCATTCACCGGCAGAAAGGTTTTCTTCAACGCAACTTGGATTCACGATCCAGCTTGCTGAGCGGCCCCGGTGACTCCCAACAAATGAGCTGCTGTGTGTTTATTTTCTCCCCCAGCTCCATCTTCGCCTACGGTACCCAAGCCACCCAAAGGTAAGAGGCTTCCGCGCTGAGGCCATGGGCGCCAGCCTGCCGCTGCCCAAGCCGGTGGAGTCCACAGTGGTGGAGCGCCAGGGCTCCGCCGCTCAGCCTTTTCTTATTTTTCTTCTTTTTTTTTTCTCCTCCTTTTTTTTCTTTCTGCTTTTCTTCTTATTGTTGTTATTTTTTGTTTTGCATTTTTGTTTTGTTTTTTTTTTATCCTTTTTGTTTCCTTTTGTTTTTTTTTTTTGGGGGGGGGTGTTGGGAAGGGAATCGGCCACGGGTTTTCCAATGACGGCCCGATGCACTCGTTCAATGTCTTTGGTGCCCTTTCAGACCAAATGAGACACCAGCGGGACCAAGAGAGGGAGTAATCACAGGCATGCGAGGGTGAGACCTTGTCCGTTTTTGGGTTGGGTTGGCATGTGGCTGTGCACGGTGCGTGGGGGTGTTCTGGTGTTTGCGCTGATTTTCAAACTCACATGCCAGCATTTCGTTAGCAATTCTCACCAGCGTGAACCGGCAGTCTGGCTGCTGCCGCTTTACTTGTGAGCGAAGTCCATTCTGGGCTGTGAAGCTAAGGATGACTTCTATGTCGCCGTGGCAGAGATGCTCCCTGCTTGCATCGCTCGTCACACCAAATTCTTTGCCTTAGAAGGCAATGCTTTAAGGGCATTCTACGGTCTAGTGCCGGTCGGTGATACACGGTGTACTGCGCTCTACTTGCGCCACGCCTGGTTTTGCTTTACACCTTGCTCTTGACACTGCAGGAATGGCTGGCGCAACAGCATGGAGGATGCCCACCTCATCCTGCTGCGCGAGACCTATGGTGTTTTCGGGGTCTTCGATGGTCACGGCGGAGGCCCTGAAATCATGTGTCCTTGAAGAGCCTCCCGAGGGAGGGCCTCCCCAGATTTGACCCGAATCCATATTAAGCCTTATTAAGCCTTATTAAGCCTTATTAAGCCTTATTAAGCTTTATTAAGCCTTATTAAGGCTTATTAAGCCTTATTAAGCCTTATTAAGGCTTAATAAGGCTTAATAAGGCTTAATAATTTGTTATTTAGATGAGAATGCTCAAAACGGACATGTTCTCTTATTTTCAAAACATCCTTTAAAACCGCCATCTCGAAAGACATCAAAGTACCATACTTCGAAAAGGGACCAAAACATCGTTTCTTTTTGAGAAGTAAGAGGGGTGGTAGGGGGAGGGGAGGGGGGGGAACAGGGGATGGGGAAGGGAGGGGAGGAGGGGACGGGGAAGGGGGAGGAAGGGAAGGGGGGCGGGGGCCAAAAGCGTGTCCCTGTGCAGGTTTTGGGGGGGGGGCCTCCCCACCACATTAAGCCTTATTAAGCCTTATTAAGCCTTATTAAGGCTTCTAACCTTTAATATGCCCTGCTAGCAAACAGTCGCATTTTCTTACATTTTGGAACCCCTCCGAAATTCTTGCTTGATTTGGGAGACTGGGCTGCCCTCAACATCACACTGGTGAACTTCGCAGCAGGTTTGGCTTCTCGCTCCTGCTTTGCGGGCCCCACCTTTGCCGTTACCTATGCACTTGGCGGAGTTGAGCAATTGCAGCTAGATTCGAGCAAAGTACCCCCAACAACGATCACACATCATGAAGAACACAGAACACCTGAACCAACATTAAACATGCAAGAAGACCAAATCTGGGGAGGCCCTCCCTCGGGAGGCTCTTCACGGACACATGATGAAACTGCTTGTGCCCCAACATGTGTCGCCCCCTTGACGACAGAACGGGGGCCCACAGACCTCAGACCTTTCCAAGGCTTTTGCCCTGCCCTTGGAAGGTTTTCCTTGGACAGATGTGGACTCAGATATTCCAGGTGCCTGCTCCGAGTTCGTGGCCAAAAGGCGGGGGGAGCCAGAGGGGGCTTCCGAGGAAGGCACGTCACATGGGTGAAGCATGGCGGCCTTGTCATGAAGCATTGTCGCGTGCTGTGTTCCATGTGCTTCATTGCAAGGTCTTGGTGGGTCAGCCCCTGAAGTAGTTTGGAGCAATCGGACCCTTTCATACATCTAGAGGAAGGCCCAGCCAGACCCAAGCTCTCTCTCCTTCAAACCTTTGCGTTGTTGAGTTTTGTCAGCACCCGGGCAAGCCATGGCATTGGGCAACTAGCCTCTTCTGCGGATTCCCTTGGCCCTGGCAACCAGAAAGTAATCGTGAATTTCGAGGTCATCCCCCTGCTCTGTCCTCAACTGAGGCATTCCTGCCTTTCCCCATTCTCCCAGCAAGCCTGCTGTTGGGAAAGCGGAGTGTTTACCACTTTTCCACTGTTGCATACACATGGAGGGGGTTTCGGAGTATTGGTGTCCTTTTAGGTGCGTCTGGTTAAGCACAGTCGGATTCCATTAGTTTCTGAGTGGTTCTCATCATAAATCAGTGAAATCCATGATCCATCCATTCATTCAAAGTGGCGCCCTAGTTTGCTGGGTACAGTTGTTTTTGACTATCTCACATACATAAGTATAGTCTTATACATACGTATGGTACTGGTGTCGTGCACAAACACCTGCACACAGACACACGCCGACATACTTCTGGGTATATGCGTATCATATCGTGCAAAGAGCTGGGAGCTGGGACGTTTCAGGCTGGGTGAGGAGCTGGGAGCCATGGGCTGCCCGGAAGCTGGCGAGATGAAGAAGCTGCCGCGTGGCTTTTTTCAGCGGCAACGCAACTGAGAAACCCAAAGGCCCTGAGAACTTGTATTCGACCAAAGGCATACGCCAAGAGTCAGTTCCTTTGGATGTGATGTTTTTGTTTTTTCCCCTCCCTAGGGTATAGCGTATATCAGCTTGTGTGCCCGTTGTTGCCGGACTGGGGGTTCTTCGGCCCAAGGGAAGATGGTTGGACTTGCTCACCAAACCAAAGCCCACCCTAACCCAGCCCAAGTCAACCCCAGACCCCGAAACCCAAAGCGGGGTACCGATGGCGCAGAAAACTCCATATTCGCATCACCCGAGGTTCCACAAGGTGGACCAAGAATTCCTAGACTCCGCTCAGACCAGCGGCTCCACGGCCACCATGTGCCTTGGTTTTTGGATGTTCGACTGGTTTGAGATGAGTTAGGCTAGGCACGCAGACCTTGAACCCCGCCAAACATCAAGATGTTTGACTTTCCCCTGACCCTTGAGAGCTTTGTGATGGGTGAAGGGTCCGTGCAACCAAACTTTAAGCAACCTGCTAACCCGTCAAGGGGAGTCGTTACCTTCCACTTCTTGCGGTGGGTGGCTTCTAGGTGCGTGGTGCGCAATGGGCCGGGCGCCAAGCGCCAGCTGCTGGTGGTCAACGCGGGGGACAGCCGGGTGCTGCTGGGGCGCCGGGATGGTAGTATCGTAGATGGCGGAGGCACCGACAAAGGAGAGGGTTGAGGTGTAGTCTCAGAATTTGAATCTCTCTTCCCTTGAAATGTCCGTTTTGAAGCACTGTCTAACAAGTTGATTTCGGACCTTTCTGCTGAGGGAGGTTCAAGCAAGGAACCCGTGCTAGGACTCACCACCGACCATAAGCCCGACCACCCGGGCGAGAAGAGCCGCATTGAGCGCTGCGGCGGGACGGTGGAGCTGGCAGAGGGGGGAGTGGCCCGGGTGAACGGCAACCTGGCCGTCAGCCGCGGCTTCGGAGACAAGGCCCGGCTGCAGGGGTCGCGGCCACGCTCTTGTTGGATGGGTGAGGAAAGAGAAACGTGCGCGACATGTCTGGCATGCCATTTCTCTCCCCGTTACCCACAAAGAATAGAAGCAACAGTAAAGAACAGGTAAACACAAAAAGACATGCACAAGAACAACAACGCACAAACCACACATGAATAACGTCTCCCAAACTCAAGGACCAAGACAACTCCAAGCCAAAAAAGACACCCAAAACAACCCCCCCCCCCAAAAAAAAAACAAAACAACAACAACAACAACTAAAAACAGCACGACGTGTCGAACGCTAAGCGGCCAAACACCGCCGAAAATCGGCGTGTGGTGGGTGCGAGGAGGAGAAGTCCACGGGCGGCCCGGGCCCCGAGGAGCGCCCGGTGACGGTAGACCCGGAGACGGGCACCTTTGAGCGCCGAGGCAGAAAGGTGCATGGCTACGGGGTATGATGAGCTCTGCCGATTGGGTAAAACCATGCCAATCGAGTAACACGAGCTCAACCCATGGGCTACCTGACACTTCCTTAATTGTTGATTATGCCAATTGGGGTAACACGAGCGAAAGCCATGAGGTTGGGGCAAAAGACGAGCGAACGCCATGAGAAAGATTTTCTTGGCCTGAACATCCACTTAACTCTCAATTCAGCTTTTGGAATTGGAGGAAAAATAAATGCAGAGACTTCCTCGCATGTTTTCTCTCCATGGCTGGCACGCCACGTTGTTTGGTTGGCTTGTTTTCTCAGGTGTTTCTCGAACTTCTGCAGGGTTCTTGAGAATGTTTGGTTTCCCGCCGTTTTTGTTTTTCCTTCCTTTTTGGGAAGACCAACCAAAAAGGGGTCCACAGACCGTTTTAAGACACCCAAAGTCGAGTAATGTGTGGCTTATGGGCACACAAGCTCTAACACATAGGCGATAATGGTAATACTGATTGATAGTGTTGCTCAAGAGCATATTTGGCCACCCGAATTTCGCGCCCCTGGGCACTCTTGTTTCTTTTTTCCGGGCAAACCCTTTTTACCTTTTTACTGTAAAAGATGGAAGAGCACACACACACACACACAAATACGCACTTGTCGTCCAATTCATTGGTACCTGCATTGTCTCAATGCATGCGGAACAGTTCAGTGTGCAATCGTTCGTTCGCAGCTCAGGTGTGACTCCTCTGACTTCCTTCTGCTCGTGTGTGATGGCATCCTGGCCAAGCCGTGCCGTCACCGCGTTTTTCCCTGCAAACGTCCATACCTGCACCCTCAACCCCCCGCCTCTCCCCCCTAAAATGGGATGTCGGAGCTTATGGGGTCATTTCCATGTCGTGAGGGTAGTTTGGCTCTTTCGACGCCTGCAACCGCAGCGCGGCTTACCGCCGCGAGTCGTGCATGAGGAGTTTCCGAGGGCAACTTTCCCAACACAGATGTGGTGAAGCTGGTCGCCTCCCTGCTGCTGGCCTTCAATTTTCAAAAGGATGGATGAAGCCTGTTTTTCGGAGTTGTGCAGGTATGGAGGGTATATGTATATATGTATATGTGTATATATATATATATATATATTGTTTTTTCCCGCAAAACGGGGAACCACCACAAAAACACAGAGGTTTGGCGTCCATGTTCGCCTCCCGGGGCACTTCGCCTTTTTCCGGGCGCTCGTGAGGCTACGGGAGGGCAAAGACCTGGGGGAGGCCGTCAAGGCGGTATGTCACAAAGCCGTAGCCACGGACGGGGGTGGCATGGGAAGGGCAGGGCCGTTGCGCGGCTTCTCCGTTTTTTTTTTTTTTTTTTTTTCTTTTAAAGGGGGAGGACCTGTGGCTTCTCCAGTTTTTTTCTTCTGTTTTTTTTTTGAAGCGGACATCAAGGTCTGGAGTGTGATGGAACCGCAGCTTTGGCAGATGTGCATGATGTGCTGATTAGATGTGACTCGCGAGGGGGGGCGGGGGCGGGGGCTGTCTGCGCGGTCACGTTTGAAGGCCCAAAATAATCCCTTTCGCCTTTTTTGGGGCTGCTACATGAGCAGCTGATGCTTTTGATGGATCAGGGAATCATGAAATCCCCGCGAGGACTCCAAAGACAACATCACCTGCGTCTTGCCTGAACTTATCACATGGGCCTCCACAGGTCAGAGAATCAGGGTTCTTTTTTTTTTTTTTGGATGGTACCCTTTTTTCAGGTTGGTTGAGAGGGACAACAGGAGGGAAACCTACGATTTTGGGGTTGCCTTATTGTGATTTGGCTTGCGCCTGGTGCTTCTGGGGGTGTCTCCGACGTCCAAGGCATGGGTGTCTTGCTCTCGGGTGGAAGCTCATCCTCGAAGCTGGAGTTTAACCCAGGACCTGTCACATCTCTAGGCCTGGGGCCAGGTGGGAGGGCATTTGGAAGATGAACTTCCTCAAGGGACCCTCTGTCAGGTCGGTTTGGTGAGGGAAGGTAAGGCTTTGGCCGAAAGCACGGCTCTGCTTTCGGTTGGGCCTTTTTCCCATGAAATTACATGAGCAAAAGGGGGTGCCTACTTCTCCAAGCGAGGCTTGTTTTCCTGTTCCAGGCTCTTTTGCCAGTCACAGTTCGACATGGAGCCAGGTTGCTGCCCAGAAAAAACGAAGTGGAGGCCCCCCCCCGGAGGCAACAAGGGCTTCCGCACCGCCTACTCCGCCGCGGCGGAGCGGGCTGGACTGCTGGGGCCTCAGCTCTTCGCCCGGCCTTCGTCAAGCAAGCGGCCCGCTCTCCCGATTTCCAGGTTCCCTCGTCCGGACGTTTTGTTTTTTGGTTTGGGGGGAGTTTCGAGCGAGTAGGGCTGTTGGACTGTCACTCTCTAAAGACTTTTTTTTTGGGAAGGCCATCGGGCGGTTTGCGATTCCCACTGCCCTTGCCGGGTTTAGCGATGGGGTGTCCCTTTGTGATTCGGCTCAGGGAGACTGAGGTCCTTAGTGGATGCCGTCATGAAGCGCTACGACATTGTGGAGAAGGAACTGAAGGCTGGAGATCTCCGTTGTACGAGGAGCACACGAGTGGCTGCACTTGCTTATGCCCTTGGAATCTTCTTTCCCTCAGAATTGTGGCTCAGAGCGTCCTTGCTTGAATTACGTAGCAAACCAAGGTGCAATTCTCTGGTCAAGTCTCCGCATTCTTCGGAGGCGTTGTGTGACTGAAACAGCGCGCGCGCGGCTGCGTGCGATGGAAGCTTAATGTGTCACTGCCTCGTGGTGACTTGGCAGGGTGCCCCGGACGTCAGGGCTTCCAAAGCTTGGGTGGGCGAATTCGACTTGTCTGCTGAAAGGAACCGGGGCGCCAGCGCGACTGATTCAACTGCCAACTTCCGGAGAGTATCATCCCTTGCTGCCCCTGCGCCGAATCAAACAGAGACTTGTGTCCTGGGCTTCTTGTACTTTCAGACGCGTCTTTGGCTTTCGGCTGTTCACCTCGCCCCGCTTGGGCTGAAGCTTGGAGCGGGGCCTTTGGTCAGCTCGGCCCAGGCTTGGAGCACTTGGAGCATGGGCACAGCAGGACGCCTTCCACGATGAGCAAAGGGATGGGAAGTTGCAGATGACGCCGAAGGATCGCTACCGCTACTGGGAGCCTGGGCTGAGCGCATCGGGGTGAAGACAACAGTTGCCTGAAGCAGCGCCAATCCATTTACACCGTTGTCATTTTTTTTGCTTTTGGTTTTTGATGGTTTCCACTACTCGCAGTCCTCTACCCCCAGGGAAATTCAGGGATGCCGCGATTCTGTGGCTACTATATACATGCATGCATACATACCTACATGTATGCATGCGTGCATACATACATACTATGTACATAGCTAAAACATGCATGTATACATTTGTACACACTGGGGATAGTTGCAAAGCCTCTTAGTTTGGAACGCGGCACGCGTGCCGTCTGAGGAGAGCACCTATGCGGATCCCCGGGCGCAGGCTGGCAAGGATTGGTGCCTCGTCTCTCCTGGGCCAGTTGTGCATGCGTTTTGCCTAGTTTGAGGGTCCTTTCCGGAACCGCTCCCATGATTTAAGCAAGGGAAAGCACACCGTTCCCGCATTCCAGATGCGCTCCTTTTTTGGTGGACGTGGCTGAGATATGGAGCCCGAAGGTTTGGGCATTTGAAACCCGAAGCTATGCAGAGGTATGGCCCCTGGGAGAAGTTCCGGCCGGATGTGTTTGGCCCGGCCTTCCGGAAGACGGATGCGCCTCAGCTCGCTGAGAGGCTGGTTATATGAGTCTCGCATTCTTTGGATTGAAACCGCATCTTTGGGCCCATGTGAAGTAAGGGAGTCCTTCTGGGTGGAGAGAGATTGGGACGGTTTATATGGAACCTTCTTTACCCTGCAATGAGGAAAATGTGGAAGGGCCGGGACCCTGCCGCCGCCAACAAGAAATAGCGCAACAGCTCCTGAAACACAAATGTTTTTATTTTTATTTTTATTTTTTTTGGGGGGGGGTGGTGATGAGCATTCCTTCATCCACTGGTGGGCAGGGTCACAGTGCCCACCGGCCTTTTGGTCAAGATCCATTTGAGCCACAATCACAACCCGGGTAAATGAAGGTTAGTAAGGGACCCAGAAACAGCTGCGGCCGCCTTTGTACTTCCTTTCATGGTTCTGGGTCAACCATTTCAATACCGGGTTTTGATTGTGACTCATTTTGGCCTGGGGTGGCAAGGACATTTTGGTGGTTGGCTGCGGCAACAGCAATCTTCCAGCAGACCTGGCTCGGGAGGGCTTTACCAGCGTGCTGGGCATGGACTACAGCAAGCAGCTTGGCATGTCGGTTGGATGGACATCCATTTGACACCACCAAGCCACTAGAAACAACAGAGAGAGCAGGAAAGAAGCAACAACGACAAAGCACAATCCAACCCCTTACGCACCTTTCCAGGCCTTTTGCTTTTGTTGCTTCTGGCAACTCCTTTGCTGGATGCCTCGCCCGATTTTTTTCTTTCCACCAGGAAGGCGATCCGCCTGCAGCGGCGGAAGTTCCCGGAGCTGAAGTGGGCCCGGGGGGACGCCCGCAAAATGCGGTTCCACGAGCGCAGCTTCGACGTGGTCATCGAGAAGGCGCTGCGCCTGGGATGCGAATTGGAGTCCGTTTCGGCCCCCCCGTTTTTTGGTTTTTCGTTTTTTTTTTTTTTGGGGGGGGCCTGGAGGAGTGCTTTTTTTGAGGTCGGAATGCCAGACTGGCCGGGTTGGTCAGAAAAATCAATCCTAAATCCTTCACTTTTGGGATCCTTGATTTTTTTGTGTTTCAATCGCATCCGCCAAGCCAGTGATCCCCACTGGATGGTGGCAGATAGCACCTTACTCAAACACGTTCTCCTTGGAACAGGATGGTGAGCTAAGGATGGACGGAGAAGGCAGGACGCGCCGACACTGTCGCAGGGGTGGGCAGCCATAGGTTTGGAAGCGCATACAATGCATCCAGGCCACTGGTGCCAGGAATTACGTGGCTCCTTTGGCTTGCCACGCGAGGTGAGGCAAACCGGTGCCATAGCCTCAGGGCTATTGAAAAGGAACTCAAGAGATTCCTTCTCATGTCTCGCGTGTTCTGTAAGGCCACCCTTTGCGGTAACCCGAGGCAGTTTTCCGATATTTTGCCACACAAGTTCACCGGTTTGCAGGGCATTTTCCATGACATGTCCTCTGGTTGGTTCCTCTTGAAAACGCTGGGGGATCTTTCGCAGGTGCCTTCAAGGAGTGGCCCCTGATGTTCTCGGAGATCGCCCGCGTGCTGCGGCCGGGGGGGCGCGACTTGGATCGGAAGAGAACAACTGGGGCGAGAGGGTGGACAGATGGGGTCCGGGGTTGCACAGCACATCTATGAGTAGTCTCAGTTCTCCATGTCAGCTGCATGTTCAGAAGCCCGAGGGGCCTGGCGCTTTTCTGTTTTTTTTTTAAATGGCAGAACGGCTGTGTGGTCTGGTGGTTGCACCGTTGGTAGTTTTTTCCCCCCCCCGAATCTTTTGGGGTGGAAGTGGGCTCTTCGGAGGCTCGCGGCAGAGCCTCTCACACCCACTCCGCTGGATGGCGAAACTTTGCGCGTCGGATGGGTTGGGTGGATTTCTCTAAAGTCTTGAGGCTTCATTTCCATCTCCTTGGGTCAGCCGGATGAGCTGGACACGGAGCTCTTTTTTCGCCGCGTGGTTGAACCATAAGCGTGCTGATGGACCAACGGTGCCGAGCCGCGCCCAGGGAACAGCTCGTATGGCTGGGATGTGCATCATGCCTTGAGCTACGATGACTACTATGTCGATGCCTCGGTGCGTCTCTTGCACGAAAAGCGTCTCTGTCATGTTTTGCATCCGGACGCTCGAAGGTCTACACCATGACGAAGCACAGGACTGAGGAGCTCTGATCGCCTGATAGCGCGTGGGCCACGCGCGGCGCAGATGCTTGAGCCTCTGAAGCTCTCGACGTGCTTGCGGACCAGTCCAAGCAACCCCTCAGAAACTGCGGGCGCTTGCGTCGTGCGAGGGAAACAAGGAAACAACCGTGCATCCAAGCGCGCGGAAACGCGGGCAAGGGGGTGTGGGAAGGCACAGGAAGGGGCAGCGGAAGGACATCAGTCATACCCCAATGTGTCCCAATGTGTTCTTCGACCCAAAGGAAAGTCAACTCATTCAACAATATAGATGGAACCCATACAACGTGGGTCAGAACTAGATCGGACAATCCAGTCATGGTTATGAATCAATGCAGCAATGTTTGTAACGGATGGCTGTTCATCCAGCGGCTCCCTGATGTAGGTTAGTTCACCCTGGTTATGTAATTGGAATCTAAACAACGTGGGTCAGAACTAGATCGGACAATCCAGTCATGGTTATGAATGCAGCAATGTTTGTAACGGATGGCTGTTCATCCATTGGACAATCCAGTCATGGTTATGAATGCAGCAATGTTTGTAGCGGATGGCTGTTCATCCAGCGGCTCCCTGATGTAGGTTAGTTCACCCTGGTGATGTAATTGGAATCTAAGCAACGTGAGTCAGAACTAGATCGGACAACCCAGTCATGGTTATGAATCAATGCAGCAATGTTTGTAACGGATGGCTGTTCATCCAGCGGCTCCCTGATGTAGGTTCGTTCACCCTGGTTATATAATTGGAGTCTTATCAACGTGGGTCAGGACTGGATCGGACAATCCAGTCATGGTTATGCATGCAGTAATATTTGTAACGGATGGCTGTTCATCCACCGGCTCCCTGATGGTAGGTTAGTTCACCCTGGTTATGTAAGTGGGCGGTCCCTCCTATTTGTCGTGGTTTGTTCGAGGGGGGTATGTGACCCACTTAGTCTTAGTCCACCAGTTTGCGGTTCCAGGTTTTTGGCAATGTTCTGTAAGTATGGTTCCCCCATGATTGGTTCGTGAATAGCCAGAGTAAAAACGCGAGGCCGCATTTGCATAATATAGCTGCCATGAGGCAGCCCATAAGCACTGCGGCAGGCAAATCCCAACGACTCGGCACTCAAAGAGGAGCTGCTCGGGCTGATAGGGCTGGAAGAAGGACCGTGGCGGGTGTTGGCACAAACTGCATGGGAAGCAGCGCATGCGTTGGCACTCGGGAAATGGAAGCCGACATGGTGGGCTTGCTTGACCTGACGTGCTCCGTGTACTGTGCGCCACATGTGGACGCGCGTTCAAGCACAGATGCACCTGTCTTTGCAAAAAAAAAAAAACAAAACGCATGAAGCAGGTGAGCACCATGGCCTGGCCAGAGGCTTCAAACAAGATGAATTTCCTTTGGGGAGCCCTTTGTCATGTGCACTCAGGCAAAGCCAGGTGGCGGAGTTTTCAGGGGATTCACTCACTCGACCGAGGCTGGGCAAGCTGGGAGTGGCGCCGGCCGAAAACCGGAAGGAGTGGCGGCACGGCGTAATAGCGTAGTTTTTCAGATCCTTTCAGTGTTGGGAACCTACATGAACCTACGATTGAACCTGGATTCGGACACGATCCTTCACTTTTGGAGAAGTACCCTCCATTTGCCCACCAGCTTCTTACACAGATCTGGGGCCGATGTTTCTCTACAAATCGATTAAACCTGGCGCCTTAGGTTTCAGAAATGGCTGGACGAGACTCTCGCCTGCACTCGAAGATCTGGAGCGCGGGAATTGGGGGGGTGGCGAAAGTTCCCCTTGAGAATCGAACAGGGTTTCCACTACCCCCAAACTACCACTACAGACAATTGCACACACACACATATTAATATGTATATTTTGTTAATGTTGAAACGCATGTGGAAACATGAACTGTGTTGGCAATGCTTGACCACAATGGCGCATGCCATTTTGGCTCAAGCTTTGCCCTGGGTTCTCTGAACCCAACTTGTGTGAAAAAAAAAAATGAGGTGAATCTCTTCCGAACTAACCCCGAACCAGCAATGGCCTCCTCGGCAACCTCGGCAACTTCCTTCGAGCTGATTGAGGACCAGACGCTCACTGCGGAGGAGGTGGAAATGGCCAGCCAGGCGGCCCAGGAAATCCGCACACGCGAGGCGGCAGTGGCGGCCGGCCTGGTGTTGGACGAGCCCGAGGCCCCCCCGTCGGCTTCGGCCACCGACGTGATGAACGACCTCTCCAGTGCACTGGAGCGTCTCCGTGTGGCTTTCTCCACACCGACTTCCGGCTTGGGTGCCCCTGGCCCCGCCGATGAGGAGGACCAGGACATGGACGATGCGGACGCCACGGAGAAGGCTACTCCACCAACGAAGAGGCTGAAGGGTTTCGTGGCGGCTTCCCAGAAGACCTCGGCTCCGGTGAACAAACCGGTCTCCCTTGTGCCGGTGGAGGGCCGTCCTGGCTACTTCAAGTTAGTGGACCTCCCCGACCTCTTCCCGGTCCTTCCGGCATCGGCGGCCACGTTGCTGAGGGACGTCACGGTGGAGGAGGCGGTCTCCCTGTTCCACAAGTTTGTCGGGAAGAACCTCACGGAGGACTTGGTGATTCGCATCCTGGAGGCCTATGTTCCGATGAAGATCCAGATCCGGCAGGAGGAGGTCTGGGCCTCACAGTTCCAGAGGAACAAGGCGTGCATTGGCACCCAGCGGATGCACAGACTCGATGCCGGCCACTCAGACTTCATGTGCAAGGCGTGCGGCACGGGGTGGCCGGAGGCAGCCAATCAATGCTGGGTCTGCCCGGGCAAGGAGTTTGTCCCCTTCCAGGCACCCTCGGCTACCTACGAGGCGGACGGCGTCACTTACAACCTGCTCATTGTGGAGGGCAAGCCGACCTGGATCCAGCAGCGGGATGGGGGAAGCCTGGGTGCCACTGGCCCCGGTGGTACCCGGGCACAGGCAGACCGCAACCTGGTGGACGGCACGGTCCTGGGAAGAGCCCCTCCGAAAACGGACACGGCAGAGGAGATCACCATGGCAGACGTGGTCCCGCTTAACAGGCGGGTGGACATCCGGCAGGAGATCCTGTCCATGGAGGCGGACGACGAGGCGTTGAAGGTCCGGGAGCGCCAGGAGGTCAAGGTCAAAGTGCAGCGGTCCCTGCAGGAGGCAGAGGCTCAGAGCTTCCAGCTCTACCACCCCCAGGTGGACCAGGCGATCCGGAAGAAGGAGGAGCTGCATAAGGGTCCGGCGGCACAAGGAGCTGGTCACGGATGAGATGCTGGACAATGAGATGGCTATCCTGGCGCCTCTCCAGGAGGGCATGCCGTCAGAGGAGGTGGCCAATGAGGTCAACCTGGAGCGATTCAAGGCAAGCTGAGAGACCAGTACCTGGAGGGGTTGACGCCAGCCAGGCACTGGCTGAGGCCATGGGCTCCATCCAGGAGGCGCAGGAGGCGAACAAGCGCACCCAGGACACCAACCAGGCATGGATGCTCAACCACACCCTCAAGCCCTTGGAAGTGTCGGCATGGCCGGATGATCTCAGGAAGGCTCTGGAGGGGGCTGTTCTGCCCCCTTGGAGCTGGATGACCCCGAGGACATCCCCAACGTGGGGGACATCAAGGAGAAGTATGTCCCCTACATCCGGAGGCTCAGAGAGGCGCAGAACCCATGGAACCAGGAGGCGCTGCTCGAGGAGATGCCTGATCTGGCGACGCCGGCCCCCAAGGGTGCCACTGGCCCCGGGGGGGACCAGTCAATGCCACCGCAGGACCTGGACTCGGAGGAGGGCAAGTTGTCCCTGCTCCTCTGGGCGATGAAGAGGCACCAAGGGGAGCTGCGGATGTTTGGGGGGATCTGGAAGAAGCACTCCAGCGGTGAGATCCCCAAGGGCGCGGACCAGCAATTCAAGCTCACGCCGGAGGAGCTCCTGGCCCTGGAGCGCAGGACGCACCCGCTCACGTGTGAGCGGGACCACATCGACCCAATCATCTACTCGGCCTTGGAGATCCGAGCGCAGGTGAACCGGGGCGAGCGCCCGGCGCCGGAGCAGGTGGTGGGGATCTTCTGGGCGAAGGGCGATGGAGTGTTTTGGACGAGGCAGACGAGAACGTGGGACCTGCCGAGCTTGACAAAGGTACGCCCACAGATTCACCTTCAAGTACATCTACTCGGCCTGGACCACATTCCCGCTGGTCGTGAAGACGCAGCGACGGGGCCGCAATGCGGAGGGCTCGGCCTCGGATAAGTGGATGGGCAACATCCTCCAGATGAGGAAGGAGGCGGTCCCCTTCCTGGAGAGCCTGGGCATCCCCAAGCCGAGCAACAAGGCGGAATGGAGCTACATCTTCAAGGAGATGGGGACGTTTCTGGCGGCCAAGAATTTCATCGTTAACTGCCCATTGCCGGTGATGGAGATCCCGGTTGCCCCCGTCCACGACAGCAAGGAGGCGTTGCGCTTCCGGGCGGTCTGACGAGCGAATCACCCTTCCGCTGTCATCGCTGCTCGGTGTACACCAAACTTGTGTCGGGCCTGAGTAAGTCCTCCATGGTGGAGGTCAAGGTCAACTGGCGCTGCAACGTGGTCCATGACTGGGTGGAGCAGGTCCCGCAGGAGGCGGCGGGGGCCCTGTATGACCGGCTGGGCTACTCCCAGGACATGATCAGGCAGATGGGTTGCTCCCCCCCCTTGGGTGCCTCCTTGGCCCCGGGGGCGGAGCGGCTAAGGAATCGGACCCCAAGGCCAAGATTCTGGGGGGAGCGGACACCACGCTCCGCACGCCGGACCAGGGTACCAGGCAGTACCCTCCGATCACCGCGTCCACGGTCACGGCGGTTGCGGGCCGGAAGTACATCAACAAGCACTTCCCGAAGGAGACGAAGCACGTGTTTTGGGCCTCCGTGGAGTGCGGCCTGGTCCTGCCCAGCATCAGCGCATGGGAAGTGGTGGGCAAGGAGAAGTTCAAGACCACCGGAGGCTACATGTGCAGGTTCTGCAAGGGCTTCTGGAGGGCGAGCCGTGGGGGGACCAGGCTGCTCCAGATCACGGGGTGGCACAAGGACAAGGCCACATGCCTGCAGCTGGTGATGGACGAGCCCCCGGAGCAGCTATATAATCAGTGGATCCGGGACAGGATGGAGTTCTACAAGCGGGTGGAGCCGACGGAGCCACCCAGGGACGAGCGGCTAGTCCTTGGGGATGCGAGCACCCCGCGTATGCGATTCAGCTCCTCGAATGGCCTGGGGGATGTCTCCACTGCCTTGTGGTCGGTCATCTTGAGCAACCCGGAGAAGTCGGGGCTGGCGGCCATCCACTCGGTGGCAAAGGAGGCGATCTTGAGGGGTGAGAGCCGCTAGGTAGTGTCTCACAACCCTTTTGGACGTGGAGTCGTGTGATCTCTTCCCACCGGGATTTGGGTGCCTCTGGCCCCGTCTCGGGTGGGGGGAGGAGTAAGGTTCTTCTTTTGGGTTCATCTTTCACCTTGGTTTCCCCCCTGTTCAACACACCACGACTGCCGGTTTGCCTCGATCGGGAGGCTGCACGCTTTGGCTGCCCCAAGGACCGGCCATACCGGCCACAGTTTGGAGAAAGTGGCTGCGGCTGACCCTGGGTTCCCTGAGGTCCCCTTGGGGGTTTTGGGGAATCCCCCGTCGGGTTGGTCTTCCCCCCCCTCCGTGGTTTTTAGGGATTTCCGGGGGGTGGACTCTCGGGTCCTGTTGGGCTGCAGGCTGCCTGCCTGCCCCATTTGAACTCGGCATCCAGCGGGGTTGGAACATGCATGCAGTGTGCCGTGGTTGGGTCCCGGCCGCTCGATAGGAGGCTCGAACCCCTGTTTTCATCATGGCTAGGGTCTCTACAAAGTTTCTTTTGCGCCCGCCTTACACTCGCCTTTGGGACCGCATTCCAAGGGTCGGGACACGTTGGCGGATGAGTCCTTCTCCCCGAGACAGACGGACGGGGAGCTGCTGGTCCTGATGTGCCTGCGCCACGGCACGGCAGAGGAAGGGAGGCAGCTGGGCGGGGAGCCGGCCATCCGCTTCGTTCGGCTCCTGGAACCCTCGGGCATTCCGGTGGGCCAAGATGACCAAGTGGTACCAGGCGGCGGGCAGGCTTCCCCAGCCTTTGTCCGCGGCGGACCTGGCCGACCTTTGGGACAGCCTATGGTTCCTCCTCATGGCGGCTACGGACGGCAAGCTGAGCGAGAACTTTTCCCCGCTGGAGAATGAATGGGACCGCCAGGACCAACTGAGGTGGTTTTCGCGAGATGACCCACCCCCACTCCAACAGCCGGAGCTTCTGAAGTGGAGGCACTGGAGGCCCGGGAAGATCAGGGAAATGGAGCCCACGACCCAGCGAGCGCTGGAACTCCATATGCGCGGGAAATGGGCGGAACGGCTCCTTGCCCACTTCGCCCCCTTTGCGGAGCACATTGCATACATGCAGGACATCCTGGGGGAGGACTTCCGCAAGGAAGCATTGGACCTCTTGGGGGACAGCAGGTTCCGGACGCTCAGGCAACATTGCCTGGTCTACGAGAGTCTCCGCAAGAGAGGCTTCACCGTCATTCCATGGCAGGAACGACATGTCCGCTCTCTCCTCAACCAGCTCGCCGATGAGGAGGTCACCCCGTGCAAGTTGCGGCAGGTGTGGAACACCCTCAAGTGGTTCTCCAAGACCTTCGGATTGCTCAAGATAGATGAACTCCATCGCCTCAAGTCCAAGAAGAGCTCATTGGAAGAGGCGCTCACGGACACGGTCACCAGGCCACAGCGTAAGGCGGTGGTCCCCAGCAAGGAGGTCATTTGGGCGCTGGAGGAGGGGGCCGGCTACGATCGCCTGGGTGCCACCGGCCCCGGCACGCAGGAGGCCCCGGGAAAGAGCAGACACGAGGTGCTGGACGCGTTCATCCTGGGGTTCGCCCGGTTCCAGGTTGGTTGCAGCGCTCGTTTCGACCCCTTGCTCCAGATCCCGGGGAAACTGGTGGTCGGGGTCCTGAATGTTCAGCGCCATGCTGTGCAAGATGTCCAGGAAGAAGGGTTGGCCGTCAGCTGGTCGGCCTGCCCCCGGCGCCAGAATCTCCCTGATGTCCTCCAGCAGGTCCTCTGGGAAGGGATGTGACCCATCCCCCAACGAGAGAGACTCCTGGAGCTTGTCCCCCCACGGCGAAGTGAGGACACAGATCTTGGCCCCCAGCGCTGCTGCTTTGGACAGTGGCCGGGTCCAAGGGGCCAACCGTCCCAATGAGGGCTTTCCTCCTCCGTCCCTTAAGGGACGCGTTTGAAGGCCATGGGAGAGATTGGGGTCGTGCGTGATCGGCAGGATGGTGGGCCGATCCGAGATCTCCATGCCATGGTGTGCCCATGGATCCGGGGAAAGAGTGCCCCCCCCAAGTTTATCCGCCTCGCCAGTCCTCTGTGTCGATGTCCGGACCTCCGGGTTGTCCGAGGCCGAAACCGGGAGTGAGCCCAAGGTTAGTCCTGCCAACGCTTGTTGGCCCGCCTTCAGCCTCCGGGACTGGCGCTTGTTGTCCCCCGGCGTGCTGGGAGAAGGTTCCCTCGGCCGCCTCGGGGGGGTCGTTGGGTTCGCCTGGGGCGCCGTGCCCCCCGGCCTCAGTGCCTCCAGGACGGGTCCCGCTCGGCAAAGGATGGCCGCGGCGAGACCCTGCATCATCTGCTCTGGGTACCGGCTGAGGTCACTGGAGTTTAGCTTTTCCCCCCTGGGGTGAGCCCCGTGGTTGCAACGCAGATCATGCCAGTGGTGAAGTGGAAGGTCCGTTGACAATGTCGTGGACTTCACAACCACCTGGCCCAGGCGGCACTCGTCAAACTTGATGAGGGAGTGGTGGAGTGCACTCGCCCATTGAATGTAGGCCCGCGTGACCCAGATCGATGAGCACCTCGCTGCGCTCGGGCTCTTGCTGCACTCCATCGGGTCCATCGGGTGCTCCAAGAAGGAGGAACCCATCTGCGGAACCGTTAGCTGACCTAGCCCCTTGTAGGCCAGCGAGGTCAGGTACATCTGTCGGAGCATGAGCACGCTGTCATTGTCCGTGTCCTCCATAACCCGGGCTCCAAGCCCTCCAAGCCCTCTGCCCCTCACCGGCGGTGGGCCCCCCGGCTTGGGGAACCAGCTGAGGATGCTCCACGTCCTGCAGTTGGGGCCGCCCCCCACCAAGGCGACCTTGCCCGCCATGGCCATGGAGCACATCGTAGAGTAAGGCTCCTCGCCCAGCATGTCCTGTCCGAGGTCTCCACCCTTTCGCCTGATATCCACCGCCCAAATGTACTCCGAAAAGGCCGGGTTGTAGGCATGGAGGTAGGCATCCAGGGCCCCCGCATCATCCTTCCCCGCGTACAGCAGGATGAGGGACGGTTTTGACGACTCCGGAACCGGCCGTGGCGTCCACCTCAGTCTGAGCCTCAGTCTTTCCGGGATGTTCTGCATCCATGGGAAGGTGGGGCTTGCCCCCCCCTAGGGATTCCGTGTGTCCTTTGTCTGACCCTCCCGTCATCTGTCCCTGGGCTGGCTGCGCCCTGGCGGTTCTTCCCGCCCTTGGAGCGCCCCTTGCCGGGCGGATCCTCACCTCTGGGTCTCTCTGGGGGGTCTTCCCACTGCCTCGGTGGGTGCGGGGGAAAGGGATGCTTCCGCCCTTCTGGAGTGCCCTGGCTGGGACCGCTCCTCTTCCTCGGTGGAGGGGCTTCCGGGGCCGGTGGCACCCTGGAGAAGTCCCCTCCCATCTGAGGCCGTCCTGGCCTCCCCCGCTCTGTCTGCCTTTCGCTGTGGCTCTGGTGGGGTCGGCTCTCCCCCTCTGTGTGCACTCTCGCACTGGTGGCCTGTGGTCCCAACTGAGACCGGGAAGCCACGGGGCCTATGGCACCCTGAGTGGCCTCCTGTCACTTGGGAAGGTGAGGGCATGCCTGTGGCACATGCTTCGATGGGGGGGCATCGCAAACCCATCCATCCTTCCTGACCGGGCAGTTGTGGGATCGGCCGCATGATCCCGAACACTTGTTGTGGAGGTGATGATCTCTGCAGTACGCCACCCCTTTGATTCTTGAACGCCCAGTGGTCCGGCCATGGAACCGAGGGGGAGTTGGGGGACTTCCCCTTGCCCTTTGGCTTGGACCGGGTCCCCCCTTCTTGGGCTTCTCCCACTGAGTCTGCCACACCTTGGGTGCCTTGCCCTTGCTCTTCCCCTTCTCCGGCGCCCTGTTGAGGTGCTCATTAGACCTCCCGTTGCCAGAAGAGGAAGTCGCCCCTGATATTCTTGAGGGCATCGGAGAGAGTGGTGCCCTGGTGCACCATCTCGTGGATCTTGCGCCATGCATTGCGCTCTGCAAACAGCAAGGTGGTGTCGCTCGGGGGAGGCTTCCTGCCGGCGATGTCTTCCCCATAGAACCAGGCATACCAATCATCCAGCTCCTCCTTGGTGACCTTCAGGTTGCCAAACTGTGGCAGTGCCGCCGTGCACATCAGGAGCGTCGTCCTGAAGGTTAGGTGCAACCGTTCCAGCTGGCGCCGGGATGTGGGGTGGCTCCTCACCTCTTCTTCATCCTCCCTGTCCCAGCCGTCCACCGTGATCTTCTTGTGGGTGGATGAGGGGCGTTCCCCCTCGCTTCAATGACCTCCAGCATGTTCACCCCAAGGACCTTATCCACACCAGCAACACTGTGGAGCTGAAGGCCTGGCAGACCAAGACGGTCTCAGCAGCACGAATCAATCGCAACCCGGTCCCCTTGATTGCTCCGAAGTACAGCTTCACGGGGATCCCCTGGTGGACCACCTGGGTGGCCTCGGTAAGGCGGTTGGTATCCGAGGCGGCATTCCAGGACATGGACTACTTGCTCCCAACGGTGAGCAAAGACTTTGCAGGGCTGATCCCGAGGCCTTCCACACCGGAAAGGGCTCTGAGATGGCTCAAGGATGCTATTCTCCGTCGGGGTGTCAATTCGGGGCTCTTCCGGGAGCGCGCTCACGATGTGTTTTGCCGGGATGTAGCCCAGCTCACCCTTGGCAATCATGCGCCACTGCTTCTTGAGGTAGCCATCACTCCCTTGGAACTCCAACCTCGGCTTCGGGGTCCCATGCTTGGTCACGTAAGCATCCTCCAGCTGGCGCCTGTCACACAGGACCTCCAGGGGCGCCTTTGTCGGGCCCGCCTGGCCCGCCGGGTGATCGCCTTGGTTGCCCTGGCTGCCACCCGGACTGCCTGAAGGAGGCGCATCGCCGTGAAGGCCGAGGTCTGGGCGTTGAACCCGTTCTCCCCATCCCGGAATCCCAGGTCCCGGGGACCATTCTCCCTAGCCGCCGCCGGGGTGTCCCAGCGATCCGCCAGGTCCTCCACCGTGACGTATCGCGATGCGCCCAGAGCCGCCTGGGTGGCCCAGGGGATCTCCTTCCCCACCAGGAGGGCCGCCAGTGGCTTGTGCAACTTTGCCACGTCCTCCTTGAACTCCTCGGGGACCTCCTCCGGGGGTTTGGCCGCCATGACCTCCGACCTTGGTGTGGGTGGGTGGGTTTTTCACACAAGTTGGGTTCAGAGAACCCAGGGCAAAGCTTGAGCCAAAATGGCATGCGCCATTGTGGTCAAGCATTGCCAACACAGTTCATGTTTCCACATGCGTTTCAACATTTTCAAAGTGTATGCAAGCTAACCAAACGGCACCACACACAGGCACGCGATAACTCTTTTATCCGAGCAGTGTGTTGGTGCCAGGGACTCATCTTCCCCTGTCAGATGACAAAGGCTGGGTGGGCCCCATGGGCCACCCAACTCACAATCTCAAAAACTGGAGAACGGGTGTGCAGACTGATAGCGCCATTTCCGAAGGACAGTCTGGCACACCCGCCATTTCCGAAGGATGCCAGTCTGTGCTGAGGGCCCTGGCCATGGCCTGCTCCGGGCCTCCCATCCCCTTGCTCGCCAGGGCCGGGGGCACCACCTCGGTCTCCGACTGGGTGTCCACCAAGTCATCCGTTTCAGAGCCCGAGTCCGCCGAGGAGTCCGAGTCCTCCTGTAGCGTGGGGACCTCCGCCGGTTCCAGTGCCCAGTCCGCCGGGAAGCCATGCCTCTTGAAGCAGCGTTCGCACTTGCCATAGGCCTCCTGCTCCGTCATGTAGTCTAGCACCGAGAGCTCCTGGACCTTGGAAGCCGCCGGTCGCCAACCACACCCCACAGCCGTGCCTTCGACATTCAGCAGGTGGATTCTGGACTGGCCGGCGTTGCCTGTGCGCTTGACCGCCGCCACCACCCGAAGGGGGAGGTCCGGGGTGGCGGGAAACAGGTCCTTAGCCTTCCCTGGTGTGTCCTCGGGTCCGTGCTCCACCACTGACCATGAGCGGGTCGATGGCGCGCTCCCAGAGGGTACCGAAGGGGATGCCTCCCCTTCCTTTTCGGTCTGGTCCTCGCGGCGCTGGCGGCGGAAGCGGGTCCGCCCAGTCCGGGTGATTCAAGTCCTCCCTGCGTTCCCTGCCTGGCCCGAGGTTCAGGTTGGGGACCTTCTGCGCTACCTGGCCCCAGATCTCCACAACCACGTTGCGCTTCTCCCGCACGTAGACATCTGCCGTGCTCTCCGTGAGCCAGTTGCCCAGGTACATGCGGCGCTCCCGCGGGATCCCCATCTGGAAAGCGCAGTCCGGGATGAACACCCGGAACGAGTGCCATGACAGCGGCTTCACCAACCCCGGGGAGAATAGCATCCTTGAGCCATCTCAGGGCCCTTTCCGGTGTGGAAGGCCGTGGTATCAGCCCTGCAAAGTCCTTGCTCACCGTCGGGAGCAAGTAATCCATGTCCTGGAATGCCGCCTCGGATACCAACCGCCTCACCGAGGCCACCCAGGTAGTCCACCAGGGGATTCCCGTGAAGCTGTACTTCGGAGCAATCAGGGGGACCGGGTTGCGGTTGATTCGTGCTGCAGAGACCGTCTTTGTCTGCCAGGCCTTCAGCTCCACAGTGTTACTGGTGTGGATAAGGTCCTTGGGGTGAACGCTGGGGGTCACGGACCCACCCCTGACCTCGCCGGGCATCTGGCCACTCAAGAAGGAGCTGAAAGGGGAGGAGCCGGAGTTCCAGGAACTCCCTCACCCAACGGGCAGGGGTAACTACCCCTCGGCGGATCACTTCAGTGAGCTCATCAGGGGCACATTTCTGGAGGAGGCCCCTTCAGTAAGGTGGAGGCAGCATCGCGCTGTGGCTGCGAAATCGAGGACCTTTGTCCCGGCCCCCTAGCGGGCATCGACGAGGGGGACAAGATCCGCACGATCTACGATGGCTCGGTGGGTGGGGCCAATGACACCATCAGGAACCAGACGGTGGAAAGGACGACGGCTCCGACGGTGCTGGATGGGGTCCAAGCTCTTCATTGGCTACATGCGGCAGCTGCGGAGGGACCCCCCTCTCAGGGTGCCCCTGGCCCCGAGAGGGGGGTCGTCAAACCTCCACCTGGGGGCTGGCTATGGCCGGAGCCGGGCACCAGGTGGGTGCTGCTCAAGGCGGACGTCACCAAGGCCCACCGGAGAGTGAAGGTCCTCAGGAAGGACTGGCGGTTCCAGTGGCCTCACTGGGGGAAGAATGGTGGGTGAACAAGGTAGGCACATATGGCATGGCCAGTGCCCAATCCTACTGGGGACGCCTGGCAGCCCTTCTGCTCAGGGTCCTCTACGCCCTTTTCCCTCAAGTGGATTGGAACTTTGTCTTTGTCGATGACTTCCTGTGGCTGCTTCGAAGCGAAGGGGCAGCAAACTTGGCGGTGGCGCTGTTGGCAACACTCCTGGCCTTGGGCACCCCGCTTAGCTGGAAGAAGACGCATTTGGCGGAGGTTAACACGTGGCTGGGTTTCGTGGTCCACCCGAACATCCCGCAGGTCCTCATGGCAGCCAACAAACACATCCTGGTTATGGAGGTTTTGCAGACCATGGTGGAAGGGCAGGCGATGCACTCAAAGGACATCGAGAAGGCCCTGGGTCGCATCCAATGGGCGACGGCTGCATGTCCGCTGGCGAAGTCGATGCTCCAGCCACTTTGGGCCTGGAAGATGGCCACCACCACGGTGGGGAAACCCCCCAAGGTGGTCAGGATGCTGGCGTTCATGCTGCGGTTCCTCTTCAACACGCCTTTCGTCCAGTACTCCCCTTACTTGCCGAAGTCCTCTTGGTGGGGTTGCAGCGATGCTAGCGCCTCGGACGACGGACTGGCATTTGTGGGAGGTTGGTGCTCCAACAAAGTGGAGCCGGACAAGAAGGAGGTGTACTGGTTCCACGAGCAGATCCACGTGGAGGAGTACCCTTGGGCCTTCAAGAATGGGGATCCAAAGCGGCGGATTGCAGCTCTGGAGATGCTGGGCACGCTCTTCCTCTGTAACATGATCCTCACGCACCAAGGCCCTCTGTCCTCCCGGGTCCGACTCCCGGTGGGCAGTGACAATCAGGGCAACGTCATGGCGATGCTCAACCTTGGATCCAAGAAGCCCTACACGGCGGCGATCCTGATGGAGCTGGTCTTCCTGCTCCACACCCATGGCTGCTCGCTGGCGGCCAACCACGTGCCCCGTGAGTTCAATCAATGGGCTGATGAGCTGACACCCAGATTTCTCTGGGTTCGACCCTTTGCAAAGGGTCCCCAAGCAGGAACTCTGCGAGGAGTTTGTTTTTCTCCCGCGTCTCCTGAATGGAGACGCTTTTGATCTCAGCGTGGGCCCACCCATGCTCCCGTGACCGGAGCCGGTGGGTGACTCACTTCCCCTGGTGGCAGACCCCCCTGTGGCCTGGGTGCCACGGGCCCCGGCTCAGGGGCGGGCGCTATCAGTCTGCACACCCGTTCTTCAGTTTTTGAGATTGTGAGTTGGGTGGCCCATGGGGCCCACCCAGCCTTTGTCATCTGACAGGGGAAGATGAGTCCCTGGCACCAACACACTGCTCGGATAAAAGAGTTATCGCGTGCCTGTGTGTGGTGCCGTTTGGTTAGCTTGCATACACACATATATATATATATACATAGGATTTATACATGTAAATAGGTATGTATACATATATACACATCTATATGGTCACACACACACACACTATATTCGAACCTTTTAGTTCTTTTCACCCTTCAAGCGCACTGGCATTTACTGATGTTCTTTTATTGCCACTGTGCAAAGCAACCTACTGTAAGCCTAACAAATCAACATGAAAAGGCAATAATCAATGTTTGCTACCCCTTCATTACTGAATTGGTTTTGCTGCATCTCCCGACTGTTTGTTACCAAAGGCTAAGATGCCACAAATGGGGAGTGCGGGGGAGCTTGCGGTCTCAGGCCTGGATTCCCTTGGGCCCGTCCCGATCTGAGGCTGCCAGAGGAGAACGCCGGGCCTGGCGGCATGGACATGGAGTTCCTGGGCCCAAAAATTGGCACGTGCAATGCTGCAGGCACGTTTCACCTGGGGCGGGGGCATCCCATCCCATTTTGGGGCCGAGAACCGAAGTTGTCTCTTGGTTTCGGCGAGGAAAGGCTCAAGCAATCTTTTTGGCTTAGCCCAGGGCCATGAAAAAAAAAAACAGGAAAAAAAACCAAAAAAGGTCGTCGGTTGGTTTATCCGTCTGTTGGTCGGCCCGGCGAAGGTTCGTACATCTACCCTAAACAACAATAAGCCCATGCTAAACTGACCCCAAACCAACCCTGAGCTAACCCAAAACCCGCCCAACACCCACCCACCCTAGACCCGCCCTACACGTACCCGTAGCTGATGAGCATCAGGACTGGCCGAACCTAAGAAAAAGCAGATCCCGGCGAACCTATGAAAAGCCAAAAGCCAAGCCTTGCGCCTGAGAGCCCAGGATGTTGCAGAACATGATGGGAGGAAAAGGCGGCGGCAAGGCGGGCAGTGAGGTAGGGGAGTGGGTTGGCCAGCTTCCCATAGATCTGGATCTCTTTCATTTTTTTTTCAGGTACCCCAACCTTCCCCCATGCAAAGAGAGTGGGCCATGCCAAGTGCAGCTGGGGAGCGATGAGTCGCCAGGGCCAGGGAAAGAGCAAAGGCTATGGGGACGAGCCCAGTCCGGCCGAACCCGAAGAGGTGGAGAAGGAAGAGGAGCGCGACCAAGAAGTCATGGATGAGTGCATGGGCCAATGGGGGCTGGGAGTGTTTTTCCTCACTCCCCCGGATCTCTTTAGCACGGCTATGTCTCCATTCCAGTGTGCTTGCTGGCTTTTTCTGGTTGCCTTCCTTGGCTGAGTCGTTTTTTGGCTGCCCACATGTCAACAACGGAAGTCAGAAAGTGTTTGACATGTGCTGCTTCCTTTTGTTCTCCTCTCCGGAGTTTACGAGCTTGCCGCACCGCCTCGGAAGGACGGTTACACTTGGAGCCAAAAGGGCTCGAAGCTCAGCTGGTAGCCAGGCCAAAGCAACGGGCTGGCACGCGAAAAAGGAAGGCTTCCTTCGAGGGGATTCGTGTTGCTTGTCTGGCCGGCTTCCAAGGCTTGGCGCAAGGCACCTAATGTTTCCAAGCTGTAGGGCAACCCCTCGACCCACTTTCAAAGCGGCTCAGACTGAAAACGGAGCCGTTTGCCCGTGAAGGGCCGCTATTTCGATGTTTGGCGTGGCTTCAACCTTAGCGTCGGGCCAATTCGACTGGGGCTCCCAATATTTCCCCTAGGGTTTCACAAGCATCTCCGCCCTTTGTCAGGGTTGCTTTGTTCTTTGAGCGGCTGGTTGCCCCATGCAGGGACAAGCCCCGAGTCCGAAAGTCCGAGCTGCAGCGGAAGCTTCCGCCGTCCGAGCGCTTGAGGCGAGGAGGTGCACGTGGCCTTCAAGCTGCCGCAGCCGGTGACCAAGAAGGACGCGGCTCGTCAGAGGGCGCGGCTGTGGGGCGGTGGGGCAGGGGCTTCTCCCGGCTGTGGAAGGCATGGCGCGGGGGGCTGGGGGGGGGGGGGGGCTGGTGGAATTTCGGCTTCCGCCGGATGTTTGTACGGATGTTTCAAGCGCAGTGGTTTAGATTCATGTCTGCCAGGGAAACAGCCCAACCCATGGGCCGTGGGCCACAATCACAAGCCTGCCGGGCATGAAGCAGGTGCGGCAAGGTTTCGGGTAGGCTCCTGGAATCCTGGTGCCAGTTGAGGGAATGCAACTTAACGAGGCATGGCCAGCCAGGCGCAGCGCCAAACAAGTCATTGAGAAGGCGGCGTGTCAGGTATCACAGTGGAAAGGCCCAGGCAATCCCCGCAGTCCTGTCCTTTCTTGAGGGTACCTTTTTCAAGTTGCTCTCAAAGGCAAGACAAATAGCCACGGGCCATTGCATTTTTGCCCGGGGTATTTTTTTCTTCACATCCCCCATTTGTGGTGAGCGAGCGGCTTGAGGTGAAGATTGGTTTCAAGCAAGCGTCCATCTCGGTGCTGGCCCTTGGCAGCTTAGCAATCGGTATGTCAATGAGGGTTGATGAAGAGTCCATTTCGGGTCCCTAGATGACCATGGGTAACTCTACCCATGTGAAAAAAAAACACATTTTTTTAGTGGAATCCCCCAATGGTCATCCTGTGTAAAGGACCTTTTGATGAACCCCCCCATATTGGTTCGGAGCCGAAACACAACAGGAGCCGTTGCAACCTAATAGCTCACTCCCCGAGGCATCTCGGTGATAAACAGGAAGTTCAGACTTATTTGGCCAGCCCACTCAAGAACCCAGGAAGTGATCTCCTTGCCTCCTTGCTGTTTGCAAGTGGGGCTTCATCCAGGAAAACCAAGGTTTGTCTTGACACGGGGCATCGCTTGAAGGACGAGAACACCATGGCATTGTTGTGAGGGGCCTGAGTGGCATGGCAGCGGGTGAATGAGGGGCCGTTGATGGCACAGGCACTGGTTCAATGTCAAGTGGGGAAAGGACCGAGGCAGTGCCAGGCATCACAGCAACGGCGGAAGCAATTGAAGGCAGCATGAGAACAGCCGCTGCACTGTTTTTTGCAGCAGAGCATCTTGAACTACCCTTAAGAAGGGGAACATTTGTTTGGACAAGATCCAGTACTTGTTTAAGTGTAGATTGAGGGCTTCAATTTGAGGTCCGAGCGTCCGCGTCTCTCTCAGGCAAAAATCTGCTTGATGGATCTTTGGGTGGCAAGGCGCGCGTTGGGCCTTGCGAAGCCGCCTTAAGATGAGGTCAGTGCGGCATGGGCGGATTTGCCTTTTGGCTTCCTCTTGGACTGATCCAGAAAAAGGGCACCCTGAAAACCAGAAGCGCCCACGGTCAGGTGGACACGGACTGCTGCACCTGGTACCTGGTGAACGGAGGCACAGAGCTGAATCTCACGCTCACCAAGCAGAATGCCGCTGTGGCCAACCTTGCGCTTGGCTTTGCGGATGGGGCGTGTGGCGGTGCTATTTTGGGGACAAGTTCTGGGCGCTAGATGAAACAGAGAGGTCTGTCCTACTTAATATACTTCCAGCAACAAATGATGTACACACATGCGCACGAGGATGTCTCTAAGCAAGCAAACAACACTCTTATTTAATCACTGACAAGCCCACCACTGGCCCGAGCAGAGCAAACAACGGAGCACAGGGTGACCTTTGCTCAGCACGATGGACCGTCTCCTTGTATGCGAGTGCCGTGCCAGCGGTTTAAGCTGCACCATGTGACAGCCGACGTTTTGATAAGTTGGCTGCGCCGACGCAAGCACACGATCTTTCCAACGTCCATGACCGCTGGCTTTGGCTTTCCCTCGGACGCTCAAGTCAGAATGGACACATGCCGATGCCACGACCTGGGGCTTGTCACGGGGGGTTTCGGGCGGGCGGAAGCTGAGGAGAAGGAGACTTGGCCGGGCTTGCTGAAATGAGCTGCGAGGCCCAGGCGGCTGGAACGACCCGAGATGCTCGATAAATGGCAGCGGAAGAATACGTCGAAGAATACGTCGGAGTTGTGGGATTTGCAAGATCCAGGGAGTCCCTTTGGTGGCTTCATGTTGTGGTCTGTGATGGGTAGTGATAGACATGGCAGATGTTTCATTTCTGTTTTTGTTGAGGAAGGCGTTTTTGCATTCCACCGCCATGTCGCATTCCGCCTGCCCAAAGGAGGGCCATGAACAGCGGCCCGTGTCCGGGGAAGGTTTTGGCTTCTTGCCCCAAAGGTTGAACGGCCCATGGCATCGCAACGCAAAGTTGTTAGTGCCGCAAAAGGGGACCTGTGAGGTGCGCAAAGGAACCAAAAGCGGAGCGGCTTCGAGCGGCTTCGGGCGAGTTGCTTTTTGGCAGATTCCCAGGAAGCGGGAAACCTAGTCAGGAACAGCATGTCGGCTTCATGTGTCTGAGCATAGGACGCACCCATGTGAATCACGCGAACAAGTCGGTGTACCGGGTTCAGATGTCCCCGTTCCTCAGTGGTCCAGGATTGCTGCTAAAGTTGAGCCCACGTATTGCCAGTAGGGCACACCAAAATGGACAAAGATCCCCTGAAGTTTCGGCTTGTGATTGGCCTTGAACAACCATCTTTGGGTAGCTGTGGTGACCGACTCAGGTGACTCTCTTGGCTCCAGGTCAGGGCTAGGACAGCCCTCCGAAATCCCAAGGATGGGCCGCCGGCGTCGGTCCGACTCCCGGTCCCGCTCGGCGGGGGATGATGCGGACCGAATCCAAGACCTGGTGGATGAGCGGCAGGCCGCACGCAGGGACCGCGACTTCGACAAGGCGAGAAGCGAGCGGGTCAAGCACCAAACTGGCCTCAGGAGTGGTAGGCTACTCTATAAGATTTGCTCAAGATTGTCATTTTCAAGGGTTCGAGGGTCCGGGAAGTCGTTCGTAGCTGAAAGACTGAAAGATTTCGAAACCCCAACTTTAATCAGAGGGTTTGGAAGCACAGGTAAAGGCATGGATCTTGGTGCGAAAAATGTCGGCACGAAAAGGGCGTGCCCTTCCCAGAGCCTCTGGGCAAGCCTTCCGTCAGGCAGACAGGATGAGGGAGGAGCTCAAGGACTGACAGCCATGTTCGCCTATGGCAAGTTGACTGATCTGCGGGGGCGAAACAAGCTCACCATGATGTCGGTCCTTTAGCTGGGGAGACTATTCTGACTTTGGTTTGTGCGGATTTTGCACATGTCAAGGTGTCAAGAGCAGTCGGATCGCCTACTAACAGATGCCCTTGCCGGGAAAGCTGTTGAATTGGCCACCTGGCTGGTGTCGTTGGCCATGAGGCATCAAGCCTTTTGGGTTTGACTGAAGATAGGGGCACCCCAAAAATGGGTTGCGCGCCTGGTTGGCTGGCTGTCTGCTCGATGGTCTGTCCGGGAAGTTGCCTACCTGCTGCCTGGTTGATTGCCTGCTGGTGGTTTCCTGCGGTTTTCCATGAACACTGCCCAAAACAGGGGACCCTCAAAGCAAGACGCGCCTTTGTTTTTTTTGTTTTTGGTGTGGTTTGGCAGGACATGGGTGTGAGAGTAGACGACACCCAGCTGACCTGGACCGGCCGCGGCGGGGTGACGGGCGTGGTGAACAACCCCGGGGGCAAGGGGGCCATCGAGCGGCGCGACGGGGACTGGAACTGCCGGAGCTGCGGCAAACTGGTCTTCGCCACCAAGGACCGGGTCTCATTCGGAGGATTTGGCTGTGGGTCAAAATCATTTTGGGGTAGGTGCACCACCCACTTCAGGGTGGTTTGGAGGTATCTGTCAAGAAACCCCGTCACGGCCTTTGAAGTCATCTCGAATTTTGCTTTGGGTCCTGGTTCTCACTTTTCTCTTTTACCTTAATTTTTCGTGGTGATGATTCCCCACATTTTTCAAGCAGGTCGACAGCCACCTGGGGTGGATCAACATGACAACCAATCCTGTAGTGATGATTCCCCACATTTCACCCAGGTCGACAGTCCCCCCGTTTCTTAACCTGGGGTGGATCAACCTGACAACTTTGGAAGGACAACTGCTTCTCCTGCGGCACCCCCAGACCTGACGAGCGCCGCCGCGGCCGGGACGACAGCCGGCGCCGGGACCGCAGCCGCCGGCGCCGGGACCGCAGCCGCCGCGGGGGCGGCCGCCGGAGGCGCCGCCGCCGGGACGAGGAGTGGGGGGTGGGGGTTCAAAAATTCGGAGAACTGGAGCCTCCCGGGCAGGAACGTACCTGCCCCCCTTCAGGGGAAGGTTGAAACATATGAAAAGAAGGATGGATGGCCCAGAAAAATATGAGAAGAAGGATGGATGGCGCAGAGAAAGGCCAAAACTGGGCTGCTTCGTAGGGATGATGGATTGGCATTGGCCAAGCCTCCAAGTGCTCAGGAACAGAAAGTTCCAAGCTGAAAAGTTGAGACGATAAGAAGAGTTAATATTGGTTGCATCATGAGGCAAGATGGCCCAAGCCCCAGGAGTCGGATTACGACTACTCCGATGACGGGCGCTGAGGTAGGGCAGTTTGGAGATTTCCGAGAGGGCCAGGGTGTGCCAAGATGGTTTTGAGTGGTTGGATTTGTGCTTGAGGATCACGGTTTTAGTTTGTTTTTCCTTTGAGCAGGGTGAAGGGGCTCTTTTTTGTATGTGACTCGTTGGCGTGCGAAGTCAGAGGCTGGCCCCTCGACGCCTGCCTCAGACATGTCCAGGGAGTCAGTTCCCGTGCTGGAGGAAGCTGAACGCATTGCAGCCAGAGGGCCCGTCAAAGGTAGCAAAGGCACTATCCATCCAGCGCAGGCTGTGTTCCGTCTCTGGGTCCGCCTCCTGGACCCGCGTAGTTATGAAGGCCAGTGCTCGGCGAATGACACTGCGAGGGGGTGCGGGAGCAGGAAAGGAAGAGGAAGGGCAGTATGGCGTGTTTCTCGGTGTTTTTTCTTGGCAGTGTGTGAATGGCCTTGAATGGTCGCAGCTGTGTGGCTTTCCATGCAGGCGATGCCAGCAGCAAGAGGCCCCCAGACCATGGAGGGCATACCTCTTTGCATTTTTTCCCGCAACGGCCAAGCGATGTCCCAAGATCCGTCCACTGAAGCCCTTACACCCAGCCCTCGAACCCAGACGCCGACGGCTGACTTGACATCGTATGAATGCGCCATGGCTGAGCCGGAGCTGGAGTCTCAGCTGGCAAGCCTACCCTCAAAAGGGATGTTGCCTACCAAACCCAAAGAGAACAACGTGCCTTTCAAGGGCCTGAGGGTGGCTGCCTGACCCAGCGGCAGCTTGCCTGACCCGCGGGTTTCGAGGGCGCCAGAGCCGGGCAAGGAGGAGTTCCACCTCAGCTGCAAGGCCTTCAAAGGCTGGGGCTTCCGTTGCTTGTGGAGGGGGATTCTTTTTGGGGGTGGGGTCTTATCCCAGAGCAATGGGATCTTATCCCAGATTTTTGGGGGAAGTTTGAGGTTCCAGGTAAGCTTTTTCGTCCGGGCAGAGCGGGATTCCCGCCCCAAGTGACCTTGATCACTTCGCAGCTTGACTCTATTGGGTTGGATCTTTAGACTTTAATTTTTTGGGAAATACAGGCGTTTCCCACGAATCCCCCAAACAGTTTAATAAACTTTTTGCAGGATCAACAGCAACCAAGGCAGCGCCTCCCTTGGCACCGGTTCGCCATGGAAAACGCCAGGCAGGTTCGATTCCCCGCCAGGCCAGGAGGCGCAGCAGATCCAGAAGTGGCTGCAGACGCAGGCTGGGGATGCAGCTGGTGGTTGGACCGAGGATCCGGTTTTTTTTTTGGCCCCAAAATGAGGGGGATTTATGTGTTTTACCACGTGGTGCAACCAAAATCCAATAAACATCCAATTGATTAGGTGTGGTTCATTTGAGTCACCATCAAAAATCCCGGGGATAGATGAAGGTTGGTAAGGGGCAGCCCCAGCCAGAAATAGTTGCGGATATCCGCCTTCTTAATTCTTGAAGCATGGTTCTGGGTAGGCCGTTTTAGTACCGGGTTTTGATTGTGACTCATTTTCGGGGATTGATATGTCCACCACGTGGTCCAACCAAAATCTAATGAACATCCAATTGATGAGGTAACCTGTGGTGGACCTCATTTTGACCTTCATTGGGCTTCCTTTGTTTGCAGCGATTGGGGGAGTGTGCCAGTTGCAATGTGTCGCAAGGTGCAGGTGAGCGTGGAGAAAGTCACCAAGAAGAGGCTTACCGCTCAGTGCGGCTTCTGGGGCAGCGTCCGGTTGCATCTCTCCCAAGCACTCCGAAGCCGTGGCATTTCGAAATGGGAACCCGCCTAGCTTCCCCATCAAATCAATTAAACCAAAAAAAAAGAAACAATCAAAGAGGTCCGTGCCGTACAGACAACTCCCGCCACCCCGTCCCTCCCCCACCAATGTCCCAACACCCAACCGCCTCCCCAATCCCAATTCCACCCCGAAGCCAACCCGAGGCCCTGGAACTTCGCCTTCGTGGCGGTGGCCGACGCCTCGAAGCTCCTCACTGACGGCCTCGCCTTCAAGGAGGCCGCCGTGCAGGCGGGGAACGCAGCGAAAGCCGCGCGTCCGTCCGGCCGTGCGCGCGCTCGTCCCCTTGGGCCCGTGCGGCCCGTAGCTGTTGTGGTCGGGTTAAAGGAACCTGGGGGCTTCATTGGCTGCAGCCCCAACTGATCCAAGTAGTAGAAGCACCTAGTGGAATGGCCAATGATGGTTTTGGGTGCTGCTCACTTGGGCGAACCATCGGTTTCAGAGTGCGACCAACTTCAGTCCTTGCTTTGGCCGTGTTGGTGCACGAGTTTGGCGCCAGGTGCGCTCCAGCAAAGAGGCCGTGCGCCCAGGTGGTTCCTCTTGGCTAGCCCATGGCAAGCTTTTGATGAACATTGTCTTGTCTTGAACTAGGTTCCGAAAGGAAACCAAGAAGGGACCAGCGATTTTTCGGGTCCACCGCTTGGAGGAAAACTCATTTCAGGCCCACCCTGGGAGGTTGCCCACTGCCCGCTGCAGGCAAAGCCCCAAGCTGCGAAGCGTCACGCGGACAGCGAGCCAAGCGCTTGGTGCGATTCATGTGTGGCGCACAGCAGCCTCCTCTGCCGGGTCGTCGTTTGAGCCGCTGAAGAGTGGCTTTGAGGGAGTTCTGCAGAGGGGCAAAGGCGCGGGCTGCTGAGCTGAGCCCCAAACCTAGCCTCCCCAACAGCTCCTTAAAAGATGCGTTTTGCCCATTTTGAAACACGTTGCTTTTTCAACACAAATAAAGGGACACCGCCATTTACGAGGCAATGTTCAGGTGTATATCGTAAGGATCCCTCCCCAAGCCCCGAATTTTTGGGCGGAAAGCCAAGCCGAGGTCCTTGCCGGACGCCAAGCGGCAGAAGGGCGGGGAGAAGATCCCGATCCTCAAAGAGCTGAGGCGCCTGGAGGGAAACCCAGAGAATGGCAGGCAACTCCAGCGAAGGTTGGGCCAGACCTTGTCTTTTTTTTTGGTGATTGTTTTGAAAATGGTGGATCTCGTTTCGGATTCCTGCTGAAACCCGCCAAGCGGAGTTTCAAAGCAGAAGCACCGAAGAAGAATGTGCGACCTCATATTCTGCCACATAGGGGAGCAACATGCCTTTTTCATGGATGAGCAACATTCGGCTCAGGGCTGTTGTTCAGGCGCCCGATGCGGACACATTTCGCTCCATTCCCATGTCCTTGAACTTTCACGTGGAGCCCCAGAATGCCCCAAAAAGGCCAAAGCACCTTCAAAAGAAGCCCGGGTGTTCCTGCCCTCCACATGCTTTTGAAGGAATCCACCATCCGGCGGGTCCACCGTGGCTTGACGGTTGTGGGGAATTGATTTCAGGGCGACTTTCTGCGATGCCAAGGGTGAGTGACAAAGTAGTCGCGGGAATTGTCCACCTTGGTAGGGTAGTCTTTTCCGGCTTCGGGACCAGGGATCGCATCAAGAACACGAAGCGCAGCTTTGATGGCGATGCGCTTGAGAAGAGCGCGCCCCTGATGCGGCCCCTTGCTCGAAAATCGGTGTGCTCGCTGCAAGTTGCCTCGCGCGGGGAGGGGGTTGGGTTCAGAGGACTAGACCCTGGTGCCCAGAGTCTGGCCCAGCCCTGCCTGATGCGCAGAAACTAGAAGGCCACCTTGCAAGAGCAGGGTGCGATAGGATGGTTGTTGCGGCCAGGTGCCGAGCAAAGGACAGTTGTGTGACGACTTGTGTGTGTGTGTGTGCGCGGGGTGTGAGGGATTTTTTTGGAGACTGCGGCGACTTCCTTCTTTGGTTGCTGTGCAGTGAAATCCGTTTATGGTCAAATGTGATTAGTTTAATTTGTTTACAGGACCCCAAATAAACTTAAACCTACCAGTTGGAGCCGGTAGCTTGCTCAGGTGGGACTACGACACGCAGCTGAAGATGAAGGCATCACCTGGGGACTTCAAATCGCCACATGTCAGAGACTTTTGTCGCACGTTTCCGATATTAATTGAATGGGCATGGCAGCCATGCAACCTGTACGACTTGCTGGTGCTCAGTAGGGACTGACCTTTCGGGTGTTGGGAATATGAACCTGGGGACTCCCTTAGACAGCGGAAACCACAAGGACAGTTTCTTCTTCGGGTCATTGCATTTCTCCTTCCCTATCGAACAAAAAAAAGCGAGCTGCCCAGCATGGCTACGTGAAGACGGCGGTGCGGTCCTTCACAAAGCTGGCGCTGAAGCGCTGCGAGAAGCTGGGCCGAGCTGTTCCTCCCTGGTGCGCGAAGGCCGGGGGGATCCATGGGGGGTTGGGGGGGTTGGGGGGGGGGGGCGAGGAATATTTGGGAGGGGGCCCATCTTTTTTTGGTGGCTACAGACCCCTCTCGGATGATTCAGAGAGAGAGAGAGAGAGACAACTGCCCTATAAGTTCAGCAGATGTCCAGTCATCAGTAGAGCTTTCAACTCCCCCGAAAGGGAAGCTTGGAATGTTTGTCCACAAACAGTTTGTCCACCATCGGACCTGCGGTGGAGATGTGCCAGATCGCACCCATCTCACTTGAAGGCCAAATCTCCTCCACTTCCTGTCAAAACGTGTGGGTTTCGCCAAACACCCGCAGAGTTTCCTGGAGGTTCAGATTTTCTCACTTTGGACCGCCAGGAATGGTCCCAGGCACTTGGGGCTCCACAGCACTGCTGCTGCCGGGGGGCTTGAGAGACTCGGAGTTCCGATTCTGCGGTTCGGAACCGCGCGTTGCGGAGCACCCATAATTCATTTGAGGAACCTCCAATCTTTCAAGGGTGGCTTGGAGGGTCGTTGATTTGATTGGCGGGGGGGAGAGTAGCCCGCGTTCTGGGCTCCGGTTTGATTTTTTTGGCTCCAGCATGGCTCAGGTTTGCTGGACCCACCAGTGGGGGCACCGGAGGAGAGCCTGCGGTCAGAGCCTCTGAACCCACCTCTAACAAATCCACCCGGCGAGAAACGGGAACCACGACTTTTGTTTGCCTGCTTATGTCGTTTTGCTTGTCCAAGCATACAAGCGTGCTTCTGCTTGTGCGCAATGGATTGTCCATGCGCCCTGCGATCTCCATCCAATCCAAGTAGTTAAGCTTTTGGCATGCAACGGCATACATACTCTTGCATGAAAGGGTCCATCAACTGGCATAGTGTATTACACCGCATGGAACAACGGCGAGCTTGGTAGTTGATCATTGCTCGCGCCGGCAACTGAGTCGTGGGTTGTGCCAAGAGTTTTTCTTTGCCGGATTGCAAGGATGGGCACTGGGCGAATATTGTGCTCAAGCTGGGAGGGTGCACAGGCTGTCAAGTGACTCAAGCGGGGCACAAGATGTCGCAACACAAATTGTCCAGCGCCCAAGCAGCCTATACTTCTCCCAACCTTTGGCTGGGACGAGAGTTCATTGGCATGCTCACCCAAGCAGCCCCCAAAGTGGAAACAGGCTCGGGTCATCCAGATGCCACGCGTCAGATGACTTGCGAGCCCGCCGGGCGATGATGTGCCAGGCCAGCTCCCACCGAAAGCACTGGTGCAATGGGCATGTCCTTCCACAAATGACCCTAACCTTTGTTGTGACTAGCCTTTGTTGTGACTAGCGACCGTCTTCTGAAGAGGCTTGACTTCGGTGTTGTAAAGGCATGCTTTAGCGGAGCAAGCGGAGCAACTAGCAAGCAAAGACGCAAGCACCAAGCAAGCGGCATGAAGGTGACATGTACTCCTGTGGCTGGTTTACTTGTCAACGTGTAGTGTCTTGTTTTGGGCCGAACACTCTTTTGGCCAACAAAAATAGAAGCCACAGAATCAAACCACAAAGGATAGCGAATCATTTTGGGTGTCCCAAATTTTTGGAGAGGCCTGCTGGCCCCTGCCCATGGTGAATGCCAGCGCCCCGCGGCGTGGGAAAGTCTTTCCGGGACCGGAGCCGTTGAGCTTGCGCTGGCAGGCACCCGCCCGAGCGGTGGCTCCGCCGGACATGAAGCCGCAGGCAGTGCGGGCGGGACCCTTAGGCTGGTGACTCCTAGTGATTCATGAGGGGGGCCGCTTGGAAGAAACGTCGTTCAGCATCCGAGCTGGCTTTGCATTTCACAAAGGGTTCAGAAGGCGGGTGGCCAAGCTCCTCGGTGCGGCAGGATGACCCAGTCTGCGGCTCAGCGAGTTCGACGGACTCAGCGGCTTGGCCGCGTGAGTTTGCAGGGCGCTCGCAGATGAAGCATGAATCCACGAGAAAAAAGAAACAAAAAACAAAAGGCAAAAGCTGCTTTTGATGAGACCTTTAGTGTGGGGTTCCAGGTCGATTTGCAGGGAAGAGTGTTTGACAGGGATTGCGGTGAGGGCTGTTGTAAACCTTGAGCCAAAGATTCGGAGGCTTCGCTAGTCCTGAGGCATAGGATTCCTGGAAGCATTTGGGCAACTGCCTCTTTGGGTGCCCGTTGTTTTGAACATCGGCCATCACAATGGAGCTAACAAGCTTGAAGGCAGTTGCCTTGGGAAAGCAAAGCGGCTCGTTCTCAGCAGCCTCCTTTTCTGGAAATAACTTCTTTGCTTCAATTCCTCCTCTTCAATATTCAGGTATCAAAGGGTTAGATGCATTTTCCGTGCAATTTTGCTGCCGTCCGGCTTCTCTAGAATTAACTCCTGATACGATCAGTTCCTTGCTCTGGTGCTGCCACTTTTTGAGAATTGACTCGTGGTTTAGTTCCCACGTGAGCCGTCGTGGCAAGGGGTTGAGGGGGCTTCACTCCCTGCTGGCCCCAGGCAATATTTTGGCCTCGAACCCCCTGGCAGAGTAAACCATAGGCCCTGTCATGCGGGTTGTTTCACTGGTGTGAAATGGGTGACCCGGGTGACCTGCAGAACGCCATTGTTAACAAGGTCACCCATTCCAATCTCACCAAATCAAGGAACTTGAAAAGATGAAACCTGGAAGGAGCAGAAACCCTGTGAGGGCTTCAAATCTCCAACCACCAACCGAGGGGGTATCCTTTCCAGAGGTGCTCCCTTGCTTGTTTTTTTTTTTTTTTTTTTGGGGGGGGCACATCCAAATGTGGCCGGGTGGATGTTCTATTGTAGTGCTGCCAGGCTTTTTGGTGACAGGCGTGTGGCAGGCTCGGGCTTCCAGTTGTGGCTGCTTGTGGCTGGGTTCTTCAGCTCTGAGCGCCTCCACTCCTGACTGCTTCCCTCGGGTCGATGAGCCTGTCCGGTGTGCGCCAGTGGTGGCGCCGAGCATGCAAGGCGACCCATGCAGTCAACACTTTGCGGCTGGCAGGACTGGCCCGAAAAAACTAAATCTTGGTCTAAATGCCGGGAAAGCCCTAGACGAATGAAATCTGGATGTAACTCCTGTGACGCACTCTTGCGAAGTCAGGAAGCCATTCTTTTATCACAGCAGTTAGCTGCCATTCGCAGCAAACAGTCCGAAGCAGAGTTACCTCGACACAACAGCTTCTCCAAAGAAGTAGATCCTGATTTCATTTTTTCCACCAAAGCCAAGGAAAGCGCCCGATAGACCCGTGAACGGTGGCTGCTCGTCGGTTAATTCCTTTGTAATGATAGGCCCACAAATGTGCGAGCGTCCCTCGTATCGGCTGAGGCCATATCGCCGCGAGCTTCCATGGACAGCTCGTGGAACATCACTGCAGATGGTTGCATTGCTGCAGATGGCTGCATCGCTGCAGATGGTTGCATCGATGCTGGCTATCAGCAGAGCTTGCGCGCTTCGCCTGGATAGCGGTCGCCGTATGGGTCATTTGGTGATGTGGGCGTGTGGTGAGGGAGTCTGGCCACATTCTCGCCTTCTGAGATGCGCCTTAAGGGTCTTTTGGAGCGCTCAATTCACACAACTCTGCGTGTGTGAGAGAAAGAACTCGAGAGAGTCCCCACATGTTCAATTGGTTTCTGGTTTTTGCTTGGTGAAGGAATATGCAGACCAGGGTGGCGTTAGGATGGTCACTGGGTGGTCTGCCTTGTCATTATGCGCGAGAAGCATGGCAGCGGTTCCACTTTGGAGAAGCCTTTTCCAGGAATTTCCTTCCTTCGCACGAATTTGGGCTTGCCTTAACTTGCGATAGCTTGTTGAACTCGCCTGCTCCTCCCACTTGCTCCACAGATGCGCTCAGCTTCTCTGAGTCCGCGGTTCTGAGGTTTTGAGGAGACCAGTGCTATCCGGCTACGCTTCTTCAACTTTAATATGGCCAACATGGCCGCTTGAGCGCATTTGGAATGGATTGGGCCGATCGGGGAGCGCCCAAGGTGGGTTGTTCCTTTTGGGTTTCCCCTAACAATCCCACAAGGGACTCAGGAAAAAGACAGCCAGTTGACAGGTTTCTTCGTTCGTTCGTGCCCTTCCGTGTGTTTGAGCAGAGATCTTTCGCGGTCCACCTCAGGCTGCCCTGGATCCTTTTGTGGGCATGCGCCTTGGCACGGGATTGCCAAGCGCGGAAAGGGAGGGCTTAGGCTTTGGCCGTTTGCATCAGGTTTTGCACCTGTGTATCGTTGGAGGCAAGGTATGGTATTCGGAGTAGTGCAAAAGCGCAATTCGTAGTTTCGCTTTCAGCCTGCTTGCAACTTGAGGTTCGCACCAGCTGCCAGAAACCCAAGTAGTTGCTCTGTGCTTTGAGTGCGCTCCGGGGAGGGACTATCTTGGTAAGTCTCTGCGCACCTATGCCCGAGCAAGGCCTACTTTGTATCAGGAGTTTTTTTTTTTTTTTAAATCACCTCCCCGTACCTTTTGTCTTGGTCACCATGGTCGCTTTATTCCGTGCCAGTTTTGGTCCCCCGGTCCCCCAGGCCAAGATTGAGCCAAGCTCAAAGGCAATCGGGAACTTTTCAATGAAAAGTGCGCAGGCTGGGCCAGTTCCTCGCCAAGCCTTTTGCAGATGGCTCCCCCGTAGACGCGGCGTTCGTCACGCTCACCGAGGCTCGGGTCGCGCGCCCGTGCAGTCGTCGGGAATCCGCCACCCGGGGGCCGCAAGTGTATGGGGAAATCGGCACGGTTTTCCCCCTCCAGCGGTGTTCGTCAGGGGCTTGAGGAAATCTGTGGGTGAAAGTGCAGCCTGGATGACAGAACTGTAGCTTGTGAAAGTGCATGGCCTTATGCCTAGAGTGCCTGGATGACGCTGTAGCGGAGAGGGTGTGCTATCTACTTTCACCGAGCTGTAGTTGGCCGAACTTGGTCGCAAGCCAGCTTTGAGCCTCTGTTGTGCTTTTTTGGAGGGCATCTTGTTCACGCTAAGTAGACAACAGGGGGATATGGTTGCCCAACTTTCATCAAACTCTGTCTGGTGGTGACCTCAGGTCATCTCTTCCCAGACACTTGTATTAGGACAGTGCCAAGAAGTGCAGGTTTCCTTCTGCGAGTTTTCTCTGACGGCTCACTTCCGCCACGGCCGCGCCAGCGGCCAACGGAGGCGCGCTTCAAGATGCGAGGCTTTGTGAAGGAGCAGCTGGGGTTGTGGAAGCACTCGGTGCCCGAGTCGGGAATCGCCGCTCGGGGGAGAAAAAAAACGAGGAAACAAACAAAAAGCGCGCGGCCGCTTTCACGTGGCAGGCGGCGACAAAGGCCGGCCTCCGCCGCGGGCGTTTCTTATGTGGCTCCTTTTTGTGAGGCAAGAGCTAAACAAACACACAACAAGCACGGCCTTTGTTTGGGGTCAAGGGTTCAATCATGGTCTGGCTTTCAAGTTTGAGTGTCTGAGGATACTTTGACGCATCGAGACGCCCTGCGGAAGAACCCGGCCTCGTGCTTTGGGCTGCAGAGGCACAGCCTGGGGGGCTCTGCGCTTGTCAGCCAAGGCCTTGGAATCCCTTCACCTGGTGCAGGCCAGCAAGTCGTGTGGCTACAAGCCGCGTGGCTTTGGGCTATTCGACTCACTCGTGGCAAAGCGGCAAAGGTGGCTTAGGCCCAGGCAAAGCAGTCGTTGAACCTGGCGTCAGGAAGAAGGTCGTGCAGCACTATGTGGGGAATGCCGGAGGCTCAGCGTATGCTTGCCACAGGTGGGATTGCTGGCTGGAAGTTTCACCCCGAAGGAGGGGCACGGTGAATGGCCGATCAACCTAAGTTCCCAATTGTGAAATTCAATTAAATTCAATTAAATTCAATGCTTAATGAGGAAAGTCCAACCCGGACGAAAAAGACCAACGCAACACCATCGCAGCATGACACCTTGACGTCACTTAAGATCGCTCCCGGGAAATGCCTCCCACCGCCAAGGTGAAGACAGTGCTTGGTTTTAGAAGGCGCGTCTTCGAGAAGGAGGACAGGGACGACGAGCTCTTCGATACTTTTACCATCAACCCTGAGAAGGCTCCGGACTCCGTGTGACATGTGGGCATTTGATGGTTGAGTCTGGTGGAGGGGTTGGGGGGCTACCCCACATCTCCACCGAAGGTAATTACATAGGCATCCTGTGTCCGCACGTGCCGTCCGAAGCGTATGTCAGAGTTAGACCCAGCAGTTAGACCCGGCATGTTGGGGAGTTTCTCAATGGCAAGCTTGCAACCGGGTTGGTGTGGGAGACATCTACCCCCAAAGGCTTTCCCATGTGGGCTTCGGCCAGAAGCACCCGGGAACTTGTTCTCCCCGATTTTTGTTTGACCGTGTTCTGCCCTCAAAGCGGGTGGGTTTGCCGGTTCGCCAGGCCTTTCTGGGCTCCAGCCTCATGCGGAAGGATGGGTTGAGGCGAGGGCTTTGCGGATTGGGGAGGGAGAAGGAAAGCGAGGGCTTTGGGCGGGTCGGCTTGGTTTTGAAGCAAGGCGACGGCAAGAGTACAAGTAGCAGGTGGAAGCAGAGGTGCCGATGGAATGAGCAAGCACTGGGGGTGGGGGTTGGTGCCCGAAGTGGGGCATTCAACGGGGTCCCCCAAATCACGGACATTCGTCGTTCTCTGCTGGTCCGCCGTGTCAATCGATGTATTCCATGGTTGCTTTTGCCCCGTGTTTCTGACCTGCTGGCAGGATGTGTTTCTTCGGCACGCACTTCCCAATGCAACGGCTGCAGAGCGTTCTGGTGAGCAACAAGATTGATGACGCGGAGAAGCTCGTGAATGCAAAGATCGAGCAACGCGGCAAGTTGGTGAAGCTTGCCGAAGACATTTGAGCATTTGAGCAGGGGTTTCGCCAGAAACGACTATGAAGCAGTATCATTATTAAGTTTCAGTCACCCTCGTAGCTGACATGATTCCGCTGACTCGCCATCAATACGCACACACACACACACAGCTGCATGTATGTGAAAATGCATATGTATGTGTGGCTAGAGAGCTCTGCATGTGCACATTGGGTTGCCCCTCAAAAACTGGCTTTGTGGTCCACAGGATGCCCCTTGCAAAGTTGGTCTGTTGAGGACTGCCGAATGGGTGAACAAGTTGCGTACAATTTGAGTGGACTTAGGCATTCCAGCCAATAGGGGTGTATGCCTCAGTGTTGCCAATGCTGCGTGCGATGCGCTGCAGCACATGCCTTTTTGTGACATGAGAACAGCAGAAGGGGTAAACCAAGCAGCGCACGTGCCACAGGTAGAGCAGAATTTGCCAGTCATATGTACGTGTCCCAAGAGGACGAGGCAATTGTACTACTGTTGACCCCATATTAATCAACCCCAGTTTATTAATACGGGGGTGTTTTCCTCCAAAAGTGACAATTCCCCTCTAAACCCAGGCAACCCGCCCATCAATGAACTTTTTTTTTTGCTTGTGTGTTTTACGTGCGGGTCTGAAGGAAGTCTCTCAGGTATGCGCGGATCCTGAGGGAAGTGCTCGTCATGGCCACCACCTGGGACTTCGGGAAGGAGAATACCGCGGCTTCGCTGAAAGTTTGGCGTGCTCGCTGGGTCTTTTCGGGGGTTCGAATCCCCAGCTCCTATGGAACCTGACTGGAAGGCCCTGGTTTCCTCTTCCCGGGGGTGGGGGGTGCACGGCTCCCTCTGATGCAAGCACATTCTCAAGCTGCTTCTGTGCAGCAAGCCATGAGCAACTCCATGCATTGACAAATCTTGGCCCCTCAGCATTCCTCTCCAAGGGGGTGACCGGGTAGGGGCTCCCTGCATTGTGTTGGCCACTCATGCAGCGAGCCGCGAGCTGAGGTGATTTTCGTTCAAGGCGATTTGAACAGCCGCACGGTCTTTGACTTCCACGAGGTCGGGAGCCAGGCCAAGGACGTACTTTTGGAGGCCGGGGCGGATTTTGAGCGGAGAAGAAGCGACTTTGCGCTTTATTGGTCAAATATGTGCTACATGTGTTGGAGCTTTGTCGGTGGTTCGACATTGCCACCCTGGCCACTTTGCCCTTCTTACCAGGCCCGATCTTAGCGTGTCAGGTACTGAACGATGCCACGCTGATGTCTGCGATGACCTGTGACCTGAATCTGCCCCCTGGCCGATGGCATGAGGCTGGACTGCGGACGGGCTGGGCCAGGGCCAGAGGAGAAGGGGGTGTAAACGGGGCGAGTCACCTGGCCACTGTCAACCGCCCCACATGCAGCAAACGGCTGGGTGATAGGGCTGCCCATGATAGGCCTAGACGGATTGAACCTTTGTGGCGTTTTGGGCCTTTTACAGTTTCATGACATCGACAAACAAATCACAAGCAAGCGACGTGGCTAATTGACAGATGAGACATGACTCATATCGGGCGAGCAAATATTCGTCCTTGGCCAGCGCGCAGGTTGTTCCCTTCAGCGGGGTGAACGAGATGCCGGTCACTTACAAGGCATTGCCACCTTGCGACCTTTGGTTTTTCCGCTCCGAGTTCTGGCGTACTGTGTTGACTCGTTCCGCTCAAAGCGGGCAGAGACCATGCAATTGTTTTGAGGGCACAGCATTAAGTGCGAAGTTCTGAGAGGTTTCTATGTCTATTTTGCTTTGCTGATTGCTTTGTTTCCTGCCTCTTTGCCTCTCTGTTTCCTCTTGCTGTTTTCCATCCTTTATCGTTTTCCCACCTGCAAGAGTGGCCCACCTGCGCTGCCATGCAGGTCGACCCAAAGCCACTTGGCTGCCTTAGAGGTGTTGTCGCTTCAGACTGGGTTCCAACAAAGAGTGAACGTTGGTTTGGTCAAGGCCCGCTGCTTTGACGGCACCTTGCCATGCTGCGTACTGCTTTCCTAATTGTCCAATCATGAGTGGCCAGGCCCTGCAAACAACTTCATGGCAATGTTTGCCGAGCTTTCAATCAAAGGCAGCAAGGGGAAGGGAGTCGCGAGTCAATTTTTGCATTGCTTGCTCGGTTGCTGGCTGGTTGGCTGGTTGGCTGGTTGGCTGCTAGCTCGCCAGCGTGTGTCCACTGCATCCATATGCCCCGCAAAGGGCCCCCCGGCGCCGAGGATGTGCATCCAGAGGCAGGTCACCGTGGGAGACATCCTGAACCGCGTGCACGTGACCTGGCACCGCTGGCTGTGTGCTGCCGGCTGCCAGCTGGGCCAGTCCACCCTTTAGATTTGACACAGTCAAATGATTTTCGTCTACGTTTCGTTTAAGTCGAGTTTGGCGCTGGCTGTACCTGACAAACTGCGAATGTGCTTGTACAAAGAATGGAAGTAGGTTCTCTTGTGTAGCTATCAGTATGTAAAATGGGCAGCTTATAGGTGTATATATATATATATATGAATATAAAGGTATGATCAGCATCTATGTACATATATATATATATATATACACATACATATAGATGCTTGACCCTCAAACGACTTTGGGCACCCATTGGGTCCATGGCACAGCCATAACACATCTACGTCCGCTCTCTTCTGCCGGGTCGGGCATCGGGGCTCACCCTGAGATGACTCTTGCCAGAGTGAAACCTGCACATGGATCGTGAGTACGCCACCGGCGTGTTCCCTCACCATTTTTAAGGGGTACCAGACTCCGATTTCCATACTAGGAACCTGAGTGCCAACTCGCCCATGCTCCATTTCCCCAAAAGCCCAACCAAAAGGAGATGGGGTCTTTGAAAGAGGCCAAGCCCCACGTGACACCTGGGAGCTGAGTGCCTCCCATGGCACTGGGGGCTGTGATCTCGCTCAGGATCCTGCGCTGCCTCCGCCTGGACCAAAACGCCAGCTCACCAGCGTGCACAGGTAGATTGGGAAAGCAATCGGGGCGCCTCAAAATCCCTTGCCGTTTGGTCGGTTCTTCGCTGGGTCAGTTGTTGACAACTGGGGTCAGTTGTTCACAACTGGATGGTGCCAACCACGAACTCGGCCCCGAAGCTGATTTGGGACCTATTTAACGATTGCGTGCCAAAACGGACGTGCGAGCCTCCTAAAAGTCTCGGGTCAAATGGCAGCCTGTCACATTCGTGTATAGCGCTGCGCGCTGCTGCGGGCCTGAGGATAGCGCAGGGAAACGAAGAAGCAAGTTCTGTTTTTTTGTCCATTGGCAAGACCAGCGCTATTGTTCCTCCCCTTGTGCAGGAACGAGTTCGGGATGGAGCGGCTTGGAGCTGCATTCTGGGCTGAAGACCCAAAGGTCGAAAAGATGGGTCTAAGGGTCGTTTGGGGAGGTTTGGCTGCATATCATGCCGCAAAATTTGTGGGTGCCTCCATGATGCAAACACGGCCGTGCCGTACCCCTCGGCTTGGCATTCCCAGCGAGGACCAACAAAATTAAAGGAACAATTCGTGGCTCGTCATGCAATTGCAGCAAGGAAGACGCCAACCCTAAAACCTGCTTCCTTTCAAGTGCCTTGGACTCACCCTTGGGGAAACCTTCCATCTATTCCATCCATCGCAAGATGCCACCTGAACAACTTCCCTTTTTATAGGGCCCATTTCTCTGGTGGGGGCCGCGGCTTAGTTCGCATCCCAAGGTGGGGGCTCAAGAAGGACCCCGCCAAGGTGAAGGCTTCCCACTTTCCGGCCTTCACCGAGCGGGCGCCTGCCCCGCAAGCGGTTCTTCCAGACGCTTTTTTTTTTTTTTTGCGAGCCTTTTGAATCTTTGGCCCAGGGTCAGGCCCACCCTGGTTCAATTGTTTGGGGGGATGGGGGATGATTCAAGAAGAGACTCTATGTCCATCTAGGTTGGTTTATTCGCGGTCTAGGTCACTTTAAAGAGTTGTACCGCAAATGACCAAGGAGCACCAAACCCTTTCCTTATTACACCCGGGTTCAGGTGATCTACTGGGCGCCAGATGAGTTGTCCGCGCAAATGTCCTGGGTCCTGCCTCACGGCGGTTATGCTGCTCGGACCTTCGCAAGTGACGTTTCGATTTCAAGGGTCGATGTCGATGGGTTTTGGTTCCATGTAAGCTGCGAATAGTGCGCGAGGTGCTTCTGCCAGATGGTCTGCTTCCCATTTGTGTGGCAGGAAACCCCCGTTGTGGTGTCCGTCTATGGGTTGGGGACGTGGATGTGGGATCCCCCACAGTTTGCTGGGATTTCGGACGGGAAGGCCCGCAACCAACCGGGCCGGTTTTCATGGGCTGCGTTTGGAGTTGATGGGCCGCATGTTGTACGAGTGGCCGCTTGTGCAATCCTGCCACGGGCATACTGGCTCTGTTTGCCTGAAGTGATGGGAAGAGCAACGGGTTGATCATGGCTTGCCACTTGTTGGCTGAGCGCCTCGCGACAGCTCTGGTTTTGCCGTCAACCTGCTGCCAAGGAAACCCTGGGCCATATTGACGGTAGCGTGGCTTGGACGAACTGGCGCACAAGCATGCCAGAGCTTCCCCATGTAGAACTTGGGGGCGTTGGGTGGATGTGTGTGCGTGTGGGGCTAAGCCACAGTTTGCCTGATTTTCCTCATTTGATGCAGGTGTTAAGGCAGTGGTTTGAGAGCTAAGGGGTCCGAGCTCGATGCATGACATGTTTTTCCGGCATTGTGGACTGCCTACCAGGGGTCAAAGGGCCAAGTGCTTTTGAAGTCTAAAGCGACCAGAGAGCAATTCGACATTCGACCAACTCAGCCAACCGGCCCTTTTTGCCCTTTTTGCCATTCCTCAGTCGCATGTGCTGCATGTGGATTGTGAGGACCATCGCCCCGTGTCGCTGGAGGCGCTGTTGGTTCTGGGCCCCAGGCGTACGCACAAGCCGCCCCTGCCGTCTCACGACGAGCCCGAGGTGAAGGTGTGGGGGGGGGGTGGGGGGGGTGGGGGCCGGTCGCCCTTTTCCCGGAGAAAGCAAGAAGAGAGAGCCATAGCCAAGAGATGCAGGGAAGATGAAGAGCGCAAGCGCCTAAGCGCTAGGTTCAAAGGGCATAGACATCCCCTCACCGGTGTTCGGCTGAAAACGCGTACGGAGCACAGGGCCATAGCCGCTTGTCCATAGCCGCTTGGCTTCGTGTGCCCCAGGAGCTTGCGTGCAGACTCATCAGCCGCCGCTTCCTCGCTGCTTTGGCAAATCTTGATGCGAGCGATTGGCCCCCTATGTTTGAGGCCCCCGGGTTGCCTGCATCTAGACTTGCAGCCATGCCAGGAGTTGTACTGGGGCGGCCATCTTACGGGGTTTGGTCTGTCTTGGCTTCGTATTATGTGGATCTTCACATTGTGCTGAAGCACCCGTACCGATGGATGCGTGTGAGCGTGTGTGGACGAATCTATTCTGCAAATCTGAAACTCAATGCTGTTCCACCCAGTTCTTTGCAAATTGGCCGTGCTTTTGGGAACTGCTGCGTGCCCTCCGGACCCCTCTTTTTTCCTTTTTTCCTTTCTTCGTTTATTCGAACCTTTGTTTGGAATTGTTTGCCCCAGAAGCTCCGCACTTCCACACATTGATGTACTTGTCTGCAAATACGTGAACACACACACACACGACAAACACGTTGTCAAAACTTGCCTTGTGGTAAAGTTAATGCCGGTACTGGAGCAAGGGCCAAGTATGAGACTCCCGATGCATCCACGTTTGGCAATGGTGCTCCCTGTCAAGTGTCTACAGCACCCACCAAAATCCTCATGATGATGTCCACGAAAGGGCTGCTATTTTTCCAACGATCACGCACATGGGAAATTGGACAGGCATGCCCCTCGGTACTCCGCGCGGTTTCCTTTCGGTTTCCCTTTAAACCAACCCTAAGACGGGTACCGAGCCACACTCATAACCACAGCTCGCTCGTAAAAGGGTATCCACTCGAGGACCGCTTGCTGTGCTTTTCGGAGACCTCCATCGAGGGTGAGACCTCCGAGGGTTCGGTGGAGGGGAGGCCCAGCGACCACTTCGCAGTGGCGTGAGGGCCTCACCTTACCCGGCCGGAATCATCCGGCCGGGCGGGTGATGGCAGTTCGAAGGCGCTGCCTGTCTTTTTCTTTTTGTCTGGATTTTGAAGCGGAGGTGGCGGACATGGGGCGGTTTCGGGGTGGGTTTTTTGGTGGGTTTTTGGTGGAGGTCCCTTTGGCCGAGTCCAAAGGTCATGCCTGGCACGCCCCACAAAGGGGCGCTGACGCTGACCCAGATGCCACCCATCAGTGCGGCAATTCCTCCGGGAAGGCGAGGTGCCAAGGGGTCTGGCGTGAGGATTCTGGCGCGGATGTTCTGCAAATTGGCCTGGAACCGGCAACAAGGAAGCCCAGGTTTGGAGAGGAGACGCTTTTTGGATCCTTGTGGGGGGTCTCTATTGATGTGGTGGATCTGATTTTGTTCCAGGTTAATCTGCAGGAGAGTAGGGGGTGAAGGGGACGCGCGGAGTGCGCCCATCGCCCCCGCTCCGATCGCGCGCCCGCGGCAAAGTGTTGACGGGGGGGAGGGCGCGGTGCGCACTGCGTCTCCACAAGTGAGCGATGAAGCGACAGACGAGGCTTGGGGCGCTTGGGTTGGTTGGTTCTGAACAGGCTCTGCCTACTTTTTGGGGTGGGATAAGAAAAACGAGCTCAGCATGTGGGCAGGCTTCACTTGATGATCCCTCACTTCCTAGTGTTTTTTTTGAGTTCAAGCTCCCGGGCCGTGCTGGCTGAAAGCCTTCGGCCATAGCTGGTCTCGGCTCGAGATGGAGCCGACTTTTTGTCAAGGTGGAGTGGCGACTCCCATTGAGACTGGGGGAGTGTGCAAGCCAGGCAACATGGCGCCTTTGCCTTCCAGACTTCCAGAGAGCAGATCCGAGAAAGCTTGCTCATTCCAGCCCGGAATCAGAGGGCGAGGTCGGCCTTTTTTTTCTCCACAGCTTTGCATGCCTGTGTTGGTTCACCAAGCGTGCTATAGTCGAAGCGTCCAAGGATTTTAGACAACCCTTGTAGGGGTCCCTGGTGAAAGAAGTATGACTATGGTCCACAACGTGTGTGAGTGTGCGTGTGTGAGAACCGAAGCCTTTGAAAATGGTGGTTTCCTTCTGCTGGTTTCCCTTGCAAACAGCCCCGGAAGACTAAAAGAGGATACCCAAAAGACATACCACGACCCCATATCAGGAGTTTGGACCATAGCACAATGTACAGGCCGGCCAACCTGCGATCTTCTGGCCGCCAACTTGTGGTGCCGGCTGCCGAACCGTCGCTGGATGTGTTGCATGCGTCCGGGGGTTGGTGTCACCCCTGGCTGTGGCCACGTCCGCAACGGTCACGGGTCTGTCCCAGCTACTTGGCGCGATGGCATGTGGTTTCTGCGCAGCTCTTGTTCGTATGGCTGGGAGATTCGTGAATCATCACTACCGCCTTGCGGCTTTGGTCGGCCACTGAGCCGGCCAGCCAAAAGGAATAGAAAGGAAAAGAAAGGAGCTCGCCACTCGCACGGGGCTTTCCTCCAGTTTGGAGTGACGTTTTTTGCCATCCCAGAATCCTACGCAGGAAGAGTTGTGGGATGAAGCTAATCTGCCATCTTACAAATGACAAGGTCGGAACTGCACGTGTTGCGCTCGGCCCAGGAAGATCGTGTTTTGAGAGGTTCTCAAGAGTACTTTTGGGGGGTTGCTTCACCACCTACAGGGCACAGTGGCAGCAGGCAGGAAAAACCTGCTTCGGCACACTTGTACTTTCCTTGCTTGACGTCATATGATGTTGCGGCAGATGTCAGTGTACTTTGCCTCAGGGGTTGGCGCAACAAGTGCGAGCCGGCGACCCAGAGGGAGAGGTGCATGAAAGGGGACTGGCAAACTGCCAATCGCCAGCTCAAGTCTTGTCGCGCAATGTGTTCGAAAGAACGTCCTGGAGAACTGCTCTTGCAAGCTTTTTCGAGCAACGCAAGTGCATCCTAGCTTGATGCTGCCTCATGGGTTCTGACCTATGCATGTGTTGACGCAGGTGATTGACAGCGCGTGGGGTTCCTCAAGCGGGGTTGTTCAACATGAATATTTGGTGGCGCCCCAATCCACGTTATGATTACGGATTGGGACGGGCCGTCTTGGACAACCCAGTCAAAGCACGTCCTTGCTGTCGAGGTTTACCATTGGACGCAACGAGGCTGGAGCTGCTTGGCCAAGGCTAGGATTGCAGGGCGCGAGGGCAGCTTGACTTTTTGAAGGGCATTTTGCGCGTTGCTTTGCCTTTTTGGGTTCCGTGATGGGCCCCGTTCGCTTGAAGCGGGAGCGTCCTATCCTGCTTTCGCAGTGAATGGAGCTGGCTTCTAAATAGCCCATATGTTTTAGTTCCCCACCCCCTTTCTATTTAAGGGGACGCTGGGCTGTTTGAACTTACTTTCTTAGCCTCACGGGGCTTGTGAATCAAGGATTTCGGCTGCTCGGGCTCAAGTGTTTGAGGGTCCTCCTTACAGATGGATGCAGTTTTCGGGCATCGCCGCCATTTGCAGGAGAGTTGCTTAAAGCGTTCCAGAGCAGGTGTGAGTTTCCGCAGCGGTCTATCAAATACCTGGCTTGCCAGCAATGCCACTGGTTCTCCGCCCTTGGCATTATTCACGAGATGCATTTTCTGTCGTGCTGCCTGCTGATCCTTCGTGCTGAGCTTCTCATTCCATTTCCCAATTGCAGGAATCGCCAGCAATTCTCCGCCAGCCCTAATAGCCGTTCTGGGATGCCAACCAAAAATACTACTTGATGAGCCTAGTATTCAATTTGACACCTAAGCTTATTCAATGCGCAGTATTGCTAGATCATCAAGCTGAGGTGGACTGGTGGGATTTGGTTGGATTTTTTTTCTGCTCGAAGGTGTTTTTTTGCAACCTTTCTGCTGGGTTTCAAGTGCACAGTCTGTTTTGTTTGTTTATGTTTGATAATTTGTTGTGAGAGGCTTATTCTGGCGTGGAATCAATTCCGCGGATTTGTGGGGTGTCTAATTTGCGACCTTAGGCCATCGAGGTTGGCTTTATCCTCAAGATCCAGTCGGATGGTTCCCAGGCCGAGCGCGGCGGAATCTTGGGGCTGGCTGGGGATAACATCAGATCTGTAAGGCCGTTTTCCACGGGGCAGGGTTGGGGTGAGGATTATGCAAGGCGGTTCCTGGACCCAGCCAGCTTCAGGTGATTGGGAGTGTGCAGGAGGTGCCGCCCGCTGCTCAGCGCCTGAAAGCTGTTTGTGCGTTCTTTGAGGGTCCTGTTGTCAGGTTGGTTTACAGAAAGCAAATGAAGCTCTCATCTTAGGGGGGTTCCCCTATCTTGAAACACAGACTTTCGGGTTTTCGGACCTTTCTTTGGAAGAAGGTCGCTCTGGGCGCACGGGCTTCGCCTATGTGCGGTTGGGGCCTCATGAGTCCAGGCTAGAGCTGTGCTGAGGTTGGTGCCAGCTTGCATGCAGCGCCTGTGCCGGGTGGCTACTTGGCAGTTTGAGCTGGGCAAGGACGAGTCTTGGTGGGTAGGGTTTAAACGTGAGATGAGTGGATCGCATGTTTTGAACTGAGCCGATCCCCGATTTTTGTGCTCTGCAAGCCATGTTCTGTACATGCCAAGAGCCAGCTCAGCAATTGGCAGTCCATGTGCCGTCCATGTGCGATGGTAGCTGCACCAAAGTTAAGGCGATGTTTCTTCTCTTCAAGGGTGGGTGCCAAAGGGCAATCGGCAGACCTCGCCTGCATTCGAGGTTGCAGACTTCGTAGCCAAGTCAGACTTCCCCGTCTACGACCGCAGGGACTGGTGCTGTTCTGGCTTACTCGTTTGTTGGTAGGTTCTGCTTGTATCTCAGCGTTTGTTTTTGCCGTGTTGGCCCCCTGTCTTGTTTTTCAGGACCCCCTCCATGCCTGTTCGCATCTTTGAATCACCTCAGCTTCCCTTGGTGTCAAACCCATGGCTTCGGAGAGAGGAGTGCAGCCGCCGGGGGGTTTGGCGCACGGTGCTGGCGCGGGTGAACCCGGCGGGGGACATGCCGGGCGCCCTGGGCGAGGGAGCCGAGTGGCTCGGCTGGGTTGGGTTGGAGCAACCTTGGGCCGTGGCTGAAAAAAGAATCTAAGAGTCTAAGAGGGGGGTGTTTGAAGAGATTGCGAACAGCATCATCTTTGAACAATACAATTTATACTGTTTGAACAGTACAATGTTTGAACAATACAACTTATACTGTTTGAGCAGTATAGTGATGGAACAATGTAGGGGGCTGGGATGGTTTGTTGGGCAAGGCACGGTCAGTCTCGCTGTGACCATGACCGAGCACCTCTGGCTATCCCTAAAGGCCCCTGACGCCTCGACCGCTGTTCTCACGGCACAATGGAACCCACGGGCCCGGGGCGCAGCCAGACTGGGAGAGTGCAAGGCTGGTGATGGTGCAAACCACCACCCTCTCAGAGGAGGACAGGCAGCGCTTTGTCGTGTCCTCAGGGAAGTGGGTAACGAACGGCCTGCATGAAGCTGTGAAGGCACTAGGTTCATTGAGGGAGGCATGACTTGAGACATGTTTTGCAGATGCGGATTGGGAGCCAAATGCCATTTGAGTCCTCTGAACAAGAGGCGCAGTTTTGCTAGGCTGTTTGCTTCATGTCACAAGCCAGTATGGTTGGTCCAGGCCATTCTTTGGCATGTCTCGAATAATGTGGATGAGCAGGAAAGTCGGATCCTCCACTTGCCCTTTGCCCGCTGTTCAAAGAACATGGCCGATTCCGTGCCACGGTCAGAATCGTCCCCGTTTTTTTCTTCCTTTCTCCTTGGGGCGTCCAGTGAGTCCCCCACATATTCCTCTCAAACGGACTGATATGGGTGTGTATTTTTGGGGTTGGTTGAAAGGGACGCCAGCAGTCAACCACCCATTTTGAGGGTTCCCCTATTTGAAGACGCGCCCATATGTATGTGGCCAAATCGAACCTCCGCCCAGGTGACGCCTTTGGTTGCAGAGCTGACCAAAGACATGGGTGTCACCTCGGTCTTTTTGCAGTTCAACGACGAGGCGTGTGGGGCATTTGGGGCCTTGCAGATGGGTGCCAAGATGCCAGCGCGCCCGGTGCTCGAAAGGTTGAAGTTGTGTTTCTTTCACCCATAGTTCCTTCGGGGCAGCACTCAGGTTCCATGTTTCTTTGGTAGTTTTCAGCTGCTTTGCATTGCAACCCTCCTGTTGCTGCTGATTGTATGGCGATCTCACCTAGGGGTGAAGCGAGTCAACCATGATAAAGGCCTTTTACAGGGCGGCTTCCTTATTTTCAGGCTTGTTTTTTCCCCCCCCCTTTTTTTTTTTTTTTGTTAAAGTTGAAGCATATCTATGTATACAAATATGCACTTAGACGTGCTTGCTCACATGTGTATATGAACTATCTCTCTACAAGCAATATGTGTTTATGTTTACCTGGCCTTCACAAAATCTGAGGTCACTGACGCAGCCCGTGCTAGTGCAGTCGCCGGGCTCTCAGAAGCCCACGAAGTTGTTGGTTTCCTCTTGGCGTCTCTTCGCACACCATCCTAAAACATCTAAAGTGGCGGGTCCCTTCGAACCGCCACCCCCGAATCATTGACCGACCCTGAATGAATTTGTTTGCAGCTTGCAGAATTGGCTCACTCTTCATTTTGATGAAATGGCCAAGCGTTCAAAGATCTTCTGCCTTTTTTTTTTTTTTTGGTGTGTGTGTATGTGTGTGTATGTGTGTGTGTGTGTGTGTGTGTGTGTGTGTGTGTGTGTGTGTGTGTGTGTGTGTGTGTGTGTGTGTGTGTGTGTGTGTGTGTGTGTGTGTGTGTGTGTGTGTGTGTGTGTGTGTGTGTGTGTGTGTGTGTGTGTGTGTGTGTGTGTGTGTGTGTGTGTGTGTGTGTGTGTGTGTGTGTGTGTGTGTGTGTGTGTGTGTGTGTGTGTGTGTGTGTGTGTGTGTGTGTGTGTGTGTGTGTGTGTGTGTGTGTGTGTGTGTGTGTGTGTGTGTGTGTGTGTGTGTGTGTGTGTGTGTGTGTGTGTGTGTGTGTGTGGGGCCGTTACAAGTTGCAGGTGTGTGCAACAATTTTTGGTTTGTCTGTCGGAGAAGGCATTAGGCTGCTAGGCGTTGACCCGCTGCTTGGGACTTGTTTCTGAGCCCCCACTTCATATCCACAGAGAAACCTTGCTGTGGGCTTTAGGGCGGTGCTCAGGTGACTCACGTGCACGGAAAGCCCAGGCCGGAGCTCGGGTTTTGGGCTGGTGGGAGTATCGTCAGGGGGCGCTCTCGTTGTGACTTTCCATGTTTGGAGGAAAGGTCGGTACGCTTCCAAGAGGAGAGCCTGTTGGACACCGCGGCGGGAGCAATTTGGAGGGCCTGAGCTGACACATCCATGAATGAAGTATGGCCTCCGAGGCCATGCTGGCGCACCTTTCAACAAAACACACCCACGAGCTTCTGGAAGGACAGCCTCAAGAGACCGCCTCCAAGTGCAACAAATCCAGGATCCGTGCACCAGTTTTGCAATGGCCATCGAGCCTTCCGAAGATTGCTGACCCGGAGGCTGGACATGCCGATGCTGGGCCTGAAGCTGGAGGTGGGTCCGCTGCGGCTCGGCAAGGCGCTTCGGGGTGTTGTGGCCCTGGTTTTTGGAGCCCATTCGGGACGAGCAGATGTTGAAGAAAGGTGTCAAGGAAAGAATTCCGGAGTCCGAAAGTCTTTTTCTTGCGCGTTTCAGAGCTCGAAATGCAACCAGGCGTGCTAGCTGAAGGTAGGGAGATGAGCTATTGGCACCAAGGTCATTCTTCAACCCAAACACCACGACCTGTCGATTCCTTATGGAGACAGCTCTCGCGCTGCTTGGCATGATGGCCGCTGAATGATTAAATCGACACCTTCGCAACGCGGAATGGGATAGTGTTTGGTGGAAGAGCATCCTCCACGTGAAACGCTGAAAGCAAGGCACTTGCCCGTGATCCATTGCCTTTTCCACACTCCGTTCCTAACAGTTCGGAACGTACAATCCATTTGGTCGACTGAACCAGTGAAGCTGCCAAGCCTTTGAGGTATCTCAACCTCAAGCAGACAGAGGCAACGCGCCCAGAGCTTGTATTCGGGGTTTGTGGAGAATTCGAGCATCCCGCTCTAACTCGCCAATGTGATACTCTCTGAACAGCAACCATGGTGGATTGGGGAAGTGCTGGTAGTTTGCCACCATTTCTTGTGTCTTCCATGTCAAAGTGCCAGACGTGGAGCCACCTTTGGAAAGGTCTTGGAGGGCACCTGTGAAAAGCCGGGGCTGCGTTGGCTTCGTTTCTAGACTGGGCACCCTTTCTAGTCTTTGGGCTTATCCTAAACACAAGCCAACCACCTCAAATTCAGAGGATGGTTTGCAGGGCACGAAAGCCCGCCTTTCAAGGCCAAAAGCCCCCCCCCCCCCCGGCCCCCGGCCCCCCCCCCCCCGCTTCCCGACTCCTCATTTCGGAGGTGCTGCTGGACATCTTCTGCGGCATCGGCACCATTGGCCTTTGCGCAGCGCGGCACTGCGGCAAGGCGCGTTGAGTGGCCCCAGCCTTTGGAGTGCGGGTGTGTGTTTTGTGTGTGTGGTTCAAAGGGAAATGAAGAACTCCACTTTTTCAGGATCCAAGTTCCGATTTTGACACATCCCACATGTTGTGGTCACATTGCATGTCCAGTTCTACTGTAGGTGCTCATCAATCCGCCAGTCCGTTGGCAGGTGATTGGCGTCGACATTGTGGAAGAAAACATCCAGGACTTGCTACAGTTGAGAGATGTGGCCAGGTTTGGGCCAGCCCATTGTTCCAACATTCTATACACAAGTCCTTGTGGGCCTCCAGAGGGGGCTAACATGCGGTAGTTACAGGTGTTGCTCCATGACGCTCCTCCTCCATGCAGCGAGCCTTGCAGGATGCCAGGCGCAATGCTGAGCAGAACGGTATCTGCAACACGGAGTTCTTAGCAAGCTGCCCAGGGCCGGCAGCAGGGTTTCCAGCGTGGCTTAAACCTAGCTGCTCTGGGCGCACTCGTGGCCGGTTTTCCTTGCGCATCCTTTCAGAGTTTGCGTGCTCCCGTCCAGGAACAGGTAGGAGGGCCGCGACTCATTCGGACTAAAAGAGCCGTAGAGGGCTTCAGGTGGACACGGTCGCACCCTGGCAAAGAGCGCCACGTTACTCCGGTAGAACCCCAGTTGGGTTTCAGGAAAGACCACCGGCCCCTCGGCCTTTTGGTGTCCAAACGAGCGAAGGAGTGGGGCGGGGGGGGGGGGGGTTCGCCGGACTGCAGGCTGGCAAGGCCGAGGATCTGGTGCCCAAGATCCTGGGCGACATGGATAGCACCAGCGAGGCGACGGTTTCCTGCGCGCTTTCGTGAAGTGATTCAGTTCGCTTTCGCTCCTTGAGGAGGTTGGCATTTTTCGGGCTTGCACCCTAAAATCCAGGGCCTGGGGTTAGGTGTGTCTTCCGGGCGGGGTTTGCTGCACGCAGTCCATTCAATCCGAGAAAGGGTGCTATCCACTGGTGCGGCCCGCCATGTTTGATCAGGGTGTTTTTCAAACAAGGTGTCAGAGACTTCTGGTTCCCGTTCCAGACTAAAACGCGGTCCATCTTGAGAGACTTCCATCTGCGGAATTCATGTTGTGCACTTTGCTCCAGCTTTGGGGAAGGGGTTGTGACTCTGGCTTTGTGCGCCGTAAAATTCCCACAAGAGAGCTTCAGAGCTGTCTTCCCAAACAGCTCGAGCTGAAGGGGGTGGATTCTGCAGTTCTTCTACAGCCGCTCAGTATAGGATGGGGAGCTGCGCATGTGTTTCAACCTGGTTGAACTGTCTAAGCATTGCGGTGCTGTGAGCGGCTTCTCCTTACACATTTCTCGGCACGACTGTGATCATTGGAGGTGGCGCTATTTTTAGTTTGGACATCTAAGTGCAGGTGTATATCCACATATATGTATACACACACACACAGACTGGCACATATATAAGTGTATGTAGCTATGTCGCTTCTATATACATTCATACATATACATAGAACTACAACTGTATAGATGTGCATATACACACATGTATAGGAATAGATATATATATATATAAATATATATATATATATATATATGTTCGGATGCACCTATACCCCAGGATTGTTGGAAACAAGGTACTTGCTTTTTGCGCTGCTGGCCAGGTGGTCGCGGTGGTGGATCCCTCCCGCGCAGGTGGGTGGGTCTTGGCTGTGGAGATCTGTGTCTTGAGTAGATGGAGCGAGTCAATCGCTTACAATGTATTGCTTACATCATTGGTTTTTTTCTACAATGGGGTTGGGGCTTACTTCGGTTTCCATGTGGGACAGGATTTGCCCCATGCATACTGCAGGCACATCCTTTTCTGGATCTTCAATGTTTCAGCGGGCCAGTTTGGCCTTCTGCGCTGATTGGAATCTGTAGCGCCCAGTTGCTTGCTGCGCAGAAACCGTGCGTAGGCTCAAACACAGGCACACGGCGCAGTGGCTTCGGCGCAAAGCAAGTGAATCCAAGGACCCCCAAAGGACCCCCGAGCGAAGACGTGTTTCCGAATTTCACAAGTCGTTTGGCTGGAAGATGTGGGGCAAATTAAGACAGTGAGACTCAACCAATACGCGATCAACACAGAGATTCCGAGCATTTGGCCAGAGAGCCCATGTGCTAAAGAGCAAGGCGGGGAGCCGGCGCGAAAACCGCAAAAACCGGAGCCACGGGATGCCTCTGGGTCATTTTATGCATGAGGATGGCCAGCACAGCGCTCCTTTATGGAAGTGGGGAGGGGCCTTGCCAGGTTTGCCGGATGTCTGCCGATCGCCTCCGATTCTCGGTGTGCACGAATCTGTGTGGGTTCGAGCGAGATGTGAGCACAGATTTTGGGCCTTTTCATTCGGAGAACTCCAGCAAACCAACAGCAAGAGCTAGTGACCAGCACCAATGACACACGAACCATAATTTTGGCTTTGTGCAACCTGCTGATGAGGGTGTTGAGCCGAGGATGGAAGGAGAAGGGCGCAGATGCCGCCAGCATCTGGGATAAGCTCCTGTGTTTTGCGGCGTGTGTCTTTTTGAGAGCGTGGCCATGGTCCCCCCCTCCCCCGGTCTTCCATGACTGTTAGAAAGACACTGACCCAAAGAGCACGGAAGTTTCTTTGGAAGCACCCATGGCGAGGCAAGTCCCTCTCCTCATTGGCAGCTTGGCCGTGCAAGTGCGGGCTGGGGGAGAGGCATTCAGGGTCCGCTGGGTCTTGGGGCTTCTTTCTCAAAGGTGTATTTGGGAGGTCCCATGTCAGTTCCATATTATGTGACATTATGTGTATGTATATATATATATATATATGTGTGTGTGTGTGTGTGTGTGTTTGTGCGTGTGTGCCTTTCTGTCCCAAGAGGGTGCCATGACCGTGAGGGGATCTCGTGGAGCCATCCGCCGGAAGCCGGTGAACATCGCGCATGTCCTTGGCATAGTTGTCCATGTGGGAGCTGTCTGCGATACCAAAGGAATGCGATACCACACAGTGACCAAGTAGACGTGGGTATCGCAGACGGGTTTTTTCTTGCTGGTTCCCAGCCACACCCTTGGCTTTTTGTTGGCTTATTTAGGGTTTAGTGGGGATTTCCATGTAACCTCCTACAAGTTAGTCACTTGTAGCAGGGGATCTGAAAACAGACAACCCGGGTCCCACAGCCACAGTGCTTGTCAGCTGTGCTCTCCTCCCCCTTGGTGAGGAGGTTGTTGACCGAGGACGAACTCCGCCAGAGGAATCTGGAGCTGCTGGACCTAGTGACCTTTGGCGAAAGAAACATGGGGCCTGTCTCAAAGCCAGCCGCTCTTCGGATTCGTTAATCAAGCAGAATCAAGCCATTTCAAGGCCCAATGGTTGGTTTCATTTTGGCTGTGCAGTGGTTGCATCAACCAAGACCATGTGAATAGTTGTGTTTTTTTTTGGTTGTGGTTGGGGTTCTGACTGCCGCAATTTTGAAGATATCACCTTTGGCCTGACAAGTGCTGAGACATATGGTAAGGACCCTAGAACTCTACTTAGGATGGAGGGTGAAGCACCAATACCCCCTGAAAACCGTTGGCAGCTCAGGATACGTGTCCAAACAATCTGCGCGCTTCCAAATAGCTTGAGGCGTCCTGTCAAAGCCCACTTCGCAGCTAGCTCCCCTGACCTTGGGTTTGTCAAAAGGTTGCAAGGGCACCCCTTTTAAGACACATTCACCAAACAAATATTAAAAAAAAAAAACAACAAAAAAAAACAAGAAACACATTTGTCTATGGCTATTGCATGCCCAGAATGTGGAGAGGGCCTCCGCTCCTAGCGTCAACTTTGGACCATCCGCAGGGCCATATGAATCAGAGGTAGTCAGAGGTAACTGCACTGCCCAGCCGCGACTCTGTAAGGATCGGCACCTGGACGGATCAGCATGACTCCGTTTACTCTGCGACCCAGCTGCAACTGGGCCTCGCTTTGGCCTGAAGCCACCATCTTCCCCACGGGTGTTTGCCCCGGAGCTGGTTCAAAGATGTGCATGTCCACTTTCCAGAAGCCAGACGCCTCAGTTGCAGAAGTTTCTGTTTTCAGATGCCGGGTTTTCGGCCGATGGTTCCTGGGGCGCAAGGCGTTGGGACGCGAAATGCTTGGCATCTAGTTGAGCTGAGAAGGGCGTTTTCGCGAACCTGCGCTGCTCAACCCCCTCTGACCAAGCGGAAGCGGAGATTTGTTGAGGCCACACCTGCCCAACACCTTCGAAGTCAGTAGCCATACTGAAGATGAAGGCCCCCTCTCACGCTCTCAAAGAAATTGCCATGCTCTCAATCAGGCCGCTTCCCATGTTTCAGGGAGGTTGGCAAAGGTGCACGCCCCAGAGCGTGTCCTCAACTCGCTGCTGAGGTGCAGCTTGATGGGGGTGTGGAGCAGAATAGCTGCTCGGCTCCTCGGCACAGGGGTGCGGCGATTGAAATGGCCCACCCGATGAGTGTTCAAGTGCAAAAGGACACCTGCAAGTGTGAAGTTCTTGAGGGTTCCCTTTTTCAAACTGTGTAAAGGGACGCCAACACAATCTTGGGGGGTTCCTCTGTTGCGAGACAAGCCCAGATGTCTCAATCGCAGATGTGCAAAAAGGGGGGGGCAATTTGGGAACTTCCAGGCACTCGCTCCAACCCAGCTGAATGCCCTTTCCCGGTTGTTTGTTTGTCCTCACCTTTTCCTTGGACAAGTGTGGCCCTTCGGTCCTCTGGAGGTCTACACCACGCGCGCCAGCGGGCACACCTTGAAGACCAAGGGCCTCATCCGGGTGCAGAAGGGCCAGGCGGCCTCACGCGATCCCAGTGTGCGATTTTAGTTGGCCCTACCAGCTTTTAGATGTTTACTTGGATTTGGGGCATCCCAAAAGGTCTCGGAATGCAGGAGGTGAGCCGATTGAGTTCCAGTCTCAATCATGGTAAGGCCTAGTACAGAGAATCCGTTCGAACTTGTGTAAACGTCAGGAACCGCGTTAATTCATGGGAGTGTATGTAGTAGAGCCTTTTTGGCACTGCTCAGATGAGCAATTGACAAGCTTACTGGTGGTCTACTGCTGGGTATGGGTGCCAAACAACGCCCCAGGATTTGCCACAGACGTCCAAGGAGACACTCCCTTGCAAGGGGGCATGCTTCAGTGCCTCTCTGAGATTTCGGTATGCCTGGGCATACCCCCCCCCCCCCCAAAAAAAAAAAGGCGCTTCCTTGCCCCGCTTCAAGAAGGCAGCCATCAAGGCTCTGACCCTCTGGCTTGAAGCATTTGGTTGGTCGACTGTTCAGTTGGCAAAAGCTTTGCCCGGCGAGGCCTTCGTTTTAAGGCCCAAGGAGCTCAGGCTGAGGTCGCATGAGCCTGCCGCAGCGGCCGGTAGCTTGAGCTCGGCGTGCCTTCCCCGGGGGGCAACCTGTGCTGCAACTCCAACCCTGTCAGGGGAGGTCTCAGGGGAAGCCACAAGGAGGTTGAAATGGGTCTTCGTGTTTGAGCAGGAAGCGCACCGTGGTGCCATACCCGCGCCATGGACCGCGAGCACATGAGCAGGCGGATTGCCAAGAAGCTGCGGCACGACGAGCGATCAGGCGAGCGGAGGTTTTTGGCTTGGACAAAGTCAGTTGGGATGAATGTGAAGGATTTTGTGTTACCCCTGCTCCCACTAATATAGCATATGTGGGGGGGGAACCTGGAAGATCACTTTCCTCTTCAAGGGACCCTCTGGCAGGTGCCACGTTAGTGGGAGGGAGGCTAGTGGGTTGAAAGGCCACCTGCCAATGAGAGCTTGAGCACGTGGAAGCCGCGAGCACACCTGCGCCTGCAGGTGAGCCGTTTTTTGTTTTTGTTTTTGCGAACAGATTGGCAGGAAGCCAGTTTAGATCCGGTTTCTGCCAGTTTATGGCCACGGACAGTAAGGTTAGTACTCGTTCAGCCCATAGATGTTTCCAGAAAAGGTGGGCCCTCAAGCCAGTCAGTTCGAAGCACTGCGCGTTGTTTTCCCTCCCGAATGCATAGCAGAGGTGTCCCCGGGGGTTTGGGGGTCACCATGTGTTCGCCAGATATGTCGATGTGTTCGCAAGCGTCCGCGTCCGCAGGTGGAACAGGTTTCGGTGTAGCTGGGAGGCTCTGAATGTGTGATCTTTAGGTAGACAAATAGATGTATTGGTCAAAAGGGAGGTAGTCAAACTGAAAAGGCTGACGCAGAGATAGCAAGCCATTGCATGCCATAACTAGGTAGAGACAGACAAATAGGTAGATCAATAGGCAGGCAAATAGATTGACAAAAAAGGTAGAGAACCTGGACAGATAGAAGCACGACTTAATTTGGCCACATGCATCCCAAGCCTGCCATTCTACTGAAATCATTTGGGGCCCATGTACGAATGATTAATCCTATTCTTCTGCGCCGTCCCCGTGCCCCCCGTGCCCCCCCCGTCCCCCCGCTCCCAGTTCCCCCGAAACGAGACGAACCGCGCGAGGGCGGAATAGGCTGGCCATGCGCAGCGACGGCTTCGTGAAGCTGCAAGATCTGGCGACCTCAGTGCATTTGAACGAACAGGAGGCGGATCTGGTCTGCAAAAACAGGGGACCCCCCCGCCCAAAGAGCAAAGGTTTCTGGCATCCTTTTTGATGCCCCTTCAAGCCAACGCGAAAACGATAGTTTTCAAGAAGAAGATCAATCGCCCTGGGCAAGCGGCTCCATTCTTTGCGGTCTTCCAGCCCTCTCGTGCGCCATGGGGGTGGTTGATGCAGTCCTAGACGCAGGTCATAAGGGTTTAAAGTTCCAGAGCCAGTTTCCCTTAGCCAGGGCTATCCAGGGGCTACCTGAAAATTCTAACTCTGGCCCTAGAGGTCCTGAGCATCGTAGAAGCGCCGGACTCCAGGGGACGCATGGAGTGGCCTGGCACAAGTAAAGCGTGAGGCGGATGGGAAAAGTGGCAGTCCGTTCGAACGAGCTCATTACAGAAACTGAGGCCGATAGAGGCCAATTGGCGCGTTGTGGTGTAACTTAAGGGCATGACAACAGGCGAGGCATGTTTCGTGCTGACTCTTACGCTTGTCCTCCAATGCCAGCTGGCATCCTCAGCCCTCGGATTTCCTCCGCACGGTGAGTTGCGCAGAGCGCTTCGGCCAGTCACGGCCTGCACGTGTTGTTGATGTGACTTAAGTCGGCTGTATAAGTGTACATAGATATAGACACATAGATATAGATAGATGGATCGATAGATAGATAGATAGATAGATAGATAGAGATAGAGGTAGAGGTAGAGGTAGAGGTAGAAGTAGAGGTAGAGGTAGAGGTAGAGATATAGAGACAGATAGATAGATATGCATCGAGTACGCCCTAACGGGGTACATGGCAGCGATCCTGAGAGCATCTCCGTGTGAAGGGTTTGTTGGCAGGTTTCTTCCCCATTTTCCTCAAGGCCCAGTCAAGGCCCAGTCAAGGCCCAGTCAAGGCCCAGTCAAGGCCCAGTCAAGGCCCAGTCAAGGCCCTAAAGGTTTGAACTTTTTCTGGCTAGAAAGCTCAGAAGGTCAGTTGACGGGCAACAGGCGGCGCCAAAAAAAGAGCAGCCGCGGCGCAAGGTGCTTCCGCCATGAGAGCGGCACCTGGTGTCCTGGCCGCAACAGCCATTCAGCTGCCCCAGATAGCTGAGAGCTGTAGGGGTTATAGGGATTCTAACTTCTAATGAAGAGGGGGAGTGTTTTGCAAGATTGGCGGCGCCCATTTAAATTTAGCAATGCGGAGCGGCTGTGGCAACATCATCAGGATGCCGCTGGAACCATTACGATGCTGCGTCATGGTTTCGTAGCCGTGGTATGCTGTTTGGTACCGAGGTTGCCACCTTCTTCTGTTCGTAGCTATCATACTCTGGGGTCATTTTAAGCGAGTTTCCTTTCGGGGCGATGGTTAAGGAGAGAATATTTGGAACCCTGTGTTCAGCTGTGCCACGAGCCTGTTGCAGCCGTGTCTTCATGCCGAAAACTGTCACCCACTGCCCGGCTCCCTTGAAGCTCAAAGTGCAGCCTGGACATCTCAAGACGGTGGGGCCCGTTTGGACTTCAGTAGGACTGAAATTGGTAAGGGCCGGGATCAAACGACACGCCCCTTTGTGTCAACGCAAGGGAGACCAAGCCACCAGGGTCCAGTTGCCTTCAAAAAAGTGGCATCCTCAAAATTACCCTCCAAATGGGGGTTAGCGATCGCCAACCAAAGTCAGTTTGAGAACCACTCGAAAAAGTGGCATCCTCAAATTGCCCTCCAAACGGCATTTTGAGAACCACTCTAAATGCAACCACTCGAAGGGGCCCAGTTTTCCGGGTCTTTGGCGCGCATCGCTCTGTTTCGCTCACCCGAGGATCCGCTCTTTGGGGGATCGGCATACCCGCAAAGATGTCAACAAGCGGCTGATCCAGACGCCTGCGCAGGAATGCTTTCGGCAGAATCCCCCGGAAGAAGGCGCGAGTTCTCAGACGTGTGGATGCGGGGGATGCGTTGACGGTAGCCTTGAAAAGGGCTTGTCGAAAGGACACCATTTTTTTTTTTTTTTTAAACAACAATAAAAGTAAAAAATAAATAAATACTAGTTTTTGTTTGGGGTCTTTTGTTATGTTAAGGCGGCTTGTCTCGCTGGACTTGGATTCTTTGTTTTTTTGGCACCAGCCAAGCGCCCCAAAACCCAGCCCAAAGCCACCCTTAAACGCTCGGGCTGGCCTTGTTCACCGAGTCACTTTTGTTGGCTGCCCCTGTTTCCCAGTTGTTTTCTGATAGTTTTTTCAACTTGGATCAGCAATTCAGCCACGCTCCCGCCATTTTGGGTGAGGTTTTTGGGGAGGGGCCGGTGCGAATTTACGCACTTGCCCTCCCTCCTCAGCTTATTGAATTACAGACAGACTTTTGTTTGGCAGGCAGTTTCCCATAACCTATGTCACGCTGCAACCCCAATCCCTTCACAGGTCAAGACCCAAACTTGTCCCAATCTCTTAGCCGGGAGTTGGGAGCGTGGCCGCTAAAACCAACCCTACACCCAAAATCCATCTAGGCCCTTCCTAAAACCCGGAACGATTTCTGGGCAGAGCGAGCATGGCACATCCTACCCGTTGCCAGGGTTTCAGCCAGCAAGTGGTCAGAATTCGGGGCGCAAACCACGTTCCATTCGAGAGGATCCCATTTCAGCCTTCTCCCAGGCCCAGGATTTGCTTGGCGACAGATGGGTATGGGTCAAAATATGTCAAAATTAAACCACCAGGGGACCGCAGGTTTTGGGGTACTATTTTTGACCCACTGCCAGATTCATTCTGTTTGGGCGAGCGTTCCAACAGCTTCTTCGTCAGCGTGTCCCCTGAAAGGCGTGGCCGGATTGCCACCCGTGTGGGCCATGCCCCCGCCGCCGAGCAATGATGAAGGAGCAGTTGGCCGAAGGCATCCGTTCCTTGGCACAAACCTCGCGGTGCCCTCTCCTTGTTGGTGGCAGGGGCAGGAAAGGTATGTCTCCAAAGTAGGAATCCACGTTTAGCCCTTTAAACGCGAACAAGCAAAAAGCAAGTGGAAGGAAACCGCGAGGAAGCAGCGCCGGACATGGCAAGCAGAACATGTCTGGCCAGCCCACCAACTTTCTCGCACATTGAACACGCATCGACTGTCAAGCTTGTTTTGCAAATGATGGCTGCGCCAACACCGTTTTCAAGCATCAGGCCGGCAATTGCCAAACGCTTCGGCCGGACAGTTGATCATTTGGTTGCGGCTCAAACCCTTCCAAGGTGGTTGCCTCTTTTCTTGCCCTTGACATCAGCCAAAACGCTGGTCCCCAGTTTTCAGACAGACTATGCGAGGAATGCCAGACGGCTCATTCCTTTGCGTTCCACCTCATTTGCTTCCTTGCGAGGGTGAATGCCATTTGCGCGTGGTATGCCAGCATTGAGGTCGGGCTACCCGGGGCATGCCAGCTTGCCGAGCCTTGGATGCAGATGTGGCACCGCACCAGGGGAAGCCGTGGGCCGCCCGAGGCAAGGCACAGCTTTGCATGGCGCCTCGGCCTCTTCGGCATCTGGTGCGGCGGAGTCCTCGAGCCCGAGGCTGTTAAGCCCTCCGAGGCTTGGGCTGGGAATGGACGCCGAAAAGGGAGGACCCGAAATGGTGCGAGAGAGGGAAGGAGAAATTGAATTTGCCCATATATCACCATCCCCTATGGTTTCCTGTAAGGGCTACCGCCAGCAAGAGGAGATCTATGATCACAGCAGGTTGAACCGGGGCCCAGCCAAGGACATGGCCACCTTCTGGTCTGGCGGCGGCTGCCCCGGCGGCTGCCCCGGCGGCTGCCCCGGCCGCCTCCGCCGCTGCATCATCCTCGTGCCCCATTTGGCAATGGGGAAATGGGGTAGGGCCACGGTTTGCGCTTGGGGGCATCCCCCTTAAAAAAGAAAGGCGTGGGAGCAGATGGAAAATCAGAAGGGCGGGTCTCCACGTGGCCTGTTGTGGAGCAAAGGCGTGTTGTGGAGCAAAAGAAGGAACCCGGACTGTTGCCTTTGAGCCACGGCACGCCTGCTTGCAACGGATGAAGCTGGCAGAGCCTGCGAAGTGAGAGATCTGGTCAGATTGTACCCATATTCCCCGCGATGTTTCGGTTGCCGCAAGGAAATCTGCTTCGTCCTTGCGACGCACTGTCCAAGGCCATCCCCAGACGTCATGGAGCAAATGTGACTTGGATGCAAGCAGGCATATCCAGCAAAGTATCTGAGGACAAGTCCCCAGCAAGGGCCCCCTTTCGTTCACTCCTTTCGCCCTTGGCTCAAGTTCCATTGTCTTCCACTCCTTGGAGCAGGCTTCGGAAGGGAACTCCTGTACAAAAGCGCCCGCGTGCGGAGCCAGGTATGACATCTCCCCATGTATTTTTTGGCGCAAAACTTTCGGGGGTGTTCTTTTCCGGGAGAGAATTCCCCAGGTGTCACCCACCAATCCAGCGGCGGCTTGGCGCATTTTTTTCGGTCGCATAGGATGCAGCAGATGAGGGAGCTGATGAGGAAGGTCCAGGAACAGGGCCAGGAGCTGAGAGAGCTGAAGGAGGAGAACCGGCAGCTCAGGGGCAATGTGCCTCCGGAGGCGCAGAGCGTTTGGATTTTTGTAGACGGAGCGAGTTAACTGGGTAAAACAAATTCGTCTCAAGGTCTGGCAAATTCTTGTTTTTCCCCCTACTTTGCGAGTTTGCAACTCTAGTCAGGTGTGCCATGCTTCAGGGTGCTTTGGGAGTGCACGTGCCTCCAGTCCGGGGGCCCTTTCCCGAGTGTGTCAGCTGGTCTGGCAGTTCAGACCTGTCAATGCCTCGCTCGGCTTGTGCAGGCGCGGGCCGCCCAGTGAGAATTTCCGTGAGGCGATCTTGGCAGCGGAGGTCAGAGGACGGCCAGAAAGTGGAACCCTTGGATGCATGACCCTAGAGTAAACGATACGTGGCAGTTGCTTTCTCAAGTCAATGGGATATCTTCTGGGTTCATCAGCCGGCCTCGGCCGCATGCCGCTGTTCATAGTCCCTCACCTGCGCGTTGAGCGTGGCTGCCAAGCGGCGACAGAACGGATTCCACGTTTGTCAGACGGGTGTTGGGAATGAACCAAAGGTACTAAGGACTCCCAAAAAGGCAACCTTTTAAGGGAGGCCCAGAAAGAGGTTCTTGGGGAGACATCGCGTTTCCTGAGAAGCGACAAGTTGTTCGACGCCTCGGGCCAAGATGCTCTTGGATCGTCCATCCCGCCTGGAGGCGCCGAGCGTTGGAGCTAAATTGCCCGCCGAGCTTCAAAGAGAACGCACCCGCGGAGGGTGTGTGTGTGTGGGGGAAGGGGCAGGGTTGGGCGAACTTCCCCTTGTAACAGAGACACTTTCATGAGGTTGTCGGGGTGAAAGTAGATGCTGCAACTCCCATAGCAAGTGCAGGGGATGAAACCAACATGGGGGGGGGGGGCCCAAATAGGTGCACACCGCATGTATAGTTTATGACCTTATGATCACGGCCTCATTTTTTCAGTTATCGGCTTTGGCGAGTCCTTACCCCACAGTTCCATGTGTATCTGTGTGTGTGTTTTTTTTGTTTTTGGATCAAAATACAATGATGAGCCCCTTACATTTCTTTTTCCTCCCGCCGGAAAGGGGTTGGACCCTCCGGTGCTTGGCTCGGGCCATGGTTGCAGGTCTGGTGGAGCAGCAGCTTCGTGCTGGACCGCCGGGGTGCCGAGCAGAAAGCAAGGAGGTGGGATGCTCCCGAGTGACCCGTGGTGATCAACACGTTTTTTTTTTTTGGGTTCCCCTGGAGTTTCCTTCTGGAAATGGGTTTCTGTTTGGAGTCCTGTCGGGGTGAAGCCTTTTGGTTTTTTTACTTGGGGGTGGGTGAGTGCTTACCCACCGCCAGAATGGCCGGCTACCTGTTGGTTGTTCATGTGAGACCCAAGGCACGACATTTAGTACCCTGCAAGGAAAGTCCAGGCTGACTATTTGCCAGTGGAGCACTTGCGCGGAGGTTTAAGCCTCAAGTTTGCCCCAGCCTAAGTTTTGGTTCCGCCTTTCTGCGACCAAGGCGACTCCGCCACGTGGCAGGAGCAGAGAGGGGAGACCGGGCGGAACGTGGGTTTGGATTGAAACCAAGCTCAGCGAAAACGCACTTCCAAGGACGGCCCTTTTGGTATGTGAGAGCTGGCCCTTTGCTGGCGCCAAACCCAGACGGAGTGTGCAATGCAGTGTGAACACCGGTCACGGGACCCCAATCCGTGTGGCCACATGGACAACTTAAGCGGCCTTTGTAAGTTCTCGCAACGAGACCCTTTTTTGGGAACGGAAGCAAACAGGAAATCCACATTTTTGTGTTGTGCTTCCAGAGAATCCAACAATTTCCAATTTGTTGGGACGCACTCTGTTTGCATGGAAGGCGGCAATATCCTCCAGATGAACTGAACTGGAACCCGAAACCACTTTGTGGAAGCACTTTTTTTGTTCATTCCACATCAATCCATGTGCTTTTGCAGCCCTGGACCGGTTCCCTTTGCTGCACATGTTTTGTTTGTGTGTGTGTGTGTGTGTGTGTGTTTGTGTGTTTGTGTGTTTGTGTGTTTGTGTGTTTGTGTGTTTGTGTGTTTGTGTGTTTGTGTGTTTGTGTGTTTGTGTGTTTGTGTGTTTTTGCTTTTGTGTTTGTGTGTGTGTGTGTGTGTGTGTGTGTGTGTGTGTGTGTGTGTGTGTGTGTGTGTGTGTGTGTGTGTGTGTGTGTGTGTGTGTGTGTGTGTGTGTGTGTGTGTGTGTGTGTGTGTGTGTGTGTGTGTGTGTGTGTGTGTGTGTGTGTGTGTGTGTGTGTGTGTGTGTGTGTGTGTGTGTGTGTGTGTGTGTGTGTGTGTGAGGGTACCCTTGTCGCGGCAGACGGGCCAGGGGAGCCAAATGGAAATTCACCATTTTGGGGGTCTCCCCCCTTGAAACACGCCCATAGGAGATCAAGTGGATCGTGCACGGCAACCGCGCCAAGAAGAACTTCCACTGGAATCGCCGCAAGGGCGAGACCAGCCAGCGGGAGGTCGGAGCCTGCGCCAATCAAAAACTGGGGGGGAACGGGGGAGTTTTTTCCAGATGTGCTTGGGACCTGCGCTTTACGTGCATTTTTCCGGGCATGTTGCGGGGCTTGCTTTTGAAATGAATCCTTGCACAGCAGTGCTTCGCCCAGTTTTATTTGGCCCGCCCGGTTGCCTGAGGAATGAAGGTCCACGCCATGCGCGCGGACACGGCGAACCGCTCAAGAAGGCTTGGTTGAAGTTCATAGGCTTGTCACCTGAAAAACTCCCAAACTTTCAGCACGTTTTGTTTCCCTTGTCTTTGTGAACCAAGTTCAGGCACAGTCGAAGGCTGGCGCTCAGACACTTCCAGCGTGCGCGTGCTCTCCAAGCGGTTAGTAGCCATGGCTCCCCAGTTCGCCATCACCCGCCTGGCTTCTGACCCATATGGCCCATGCCCATTCGGCCTCCCGGGTCGATGCTCCTTGCCCGTGAGCTGCTCGCTCAGGCGGGCCAAAGCCGAGCCCAAGGAGCCGAAGGAGCCGAAGGAGCCGAAGGAGCCGAAGGAGCCGAAGGGTTTCTGCGCTGGGGCCCATGCTGGTTAGGCGTCTGCGTGGTGTATGCCAGAGGCATCGAGCCCTAAGGATGTTTGGTTTTGGTTTTGGCCCACCTTGGACAAGAAGTATGGGGATCCCCTAAGTGGTTCCAACTTGTACTGGGTACGGAACCCAATCGCTTCTATTGGCGGCACAAGAAAAGGAGAAAGAGATTCCCAAAAGGTCCGGGTTCTGGAGGAGAGTCCGGATGACGCCGAGATGGAGAACGAGAGTGACGATGACGACATCGTGCCTCGAGTGAATCCGGAGAAAACCAAAGCCACCATCTAAGAAGCTCTTGGGGCCGTTTGAGTGGACCCTTGGCACGGGTTCTAGCCATGTTGAACGGAGCTTGAGTCCCTTCGTTTAGTCTGGACGCAGAATGGGTACAGGATCTTGTCATAAGAGTGCGTGCAGGCAAGGAGAGGCTCGGTCTGATTTGGCAATGTGCCTGGCACGGCCCTGTGTCCTCTGGAGTTTTGAGGGGGTGAGGTGCCGGCGGAGAGGTCCTTGTCAAATTCAGCCATCGTTCTTCTTACATCCCCCCCCAAAAAGAAGAGGCAACTAGATCCCCTGTTTGTTTTGTTGGGGGTTCGAGGTAGCTGAGCCGCACCCTTACAACTTCGAGCGGCGGCCCATCCCAGTGTCGGAGATCCGCTGGAGCCAGGACACCATCGGCATACGCCGCTGGGAGAAGCCCACCGGAGCGGGGACCGGGGAGCGGGGGAGCGGGGGAGCGGGGGAGCGGGGGGGGGGGGGAAGGCTCCGCAACGGCGAGCCGAGGCTTCCGCAACGGGAAGCTGTTGGTGGAGACCTTGCGGGAGATGACGGAGGGCGGGGTGCAGCCGGAGGTGCAAAAAGCCGTTTCGCGAGCGGTTTGGGGGTGTTTTCCGTTTTGGCCCAAGGGAAATGGTCCCAGGAGTTTGTCTCCCACCTTGCTGAATCCATCGGAAGCTGGCGATCAAATGGAAAACGCTTCCCTTTTAAGGCCGACGCTACTTTTACTAAGGCACCTGCCGAAACGTGCATGACATCTCCCTCCGGTTTCGGGGAGTTAGGCCCAAAGGCCCCGAAGCGGAGAGTCGCTCGAGCGCTTGCATGTTGGCAATCAGGAGCTCCCGACCTTCCGAGTCTTGCTGCCACTCGGGCTTCGCTTTTTCTTTTTTTGTCGTTTGGGTTTCGCTGGAGATCGGTTTGGTGGAACTGGCACATCCGGACATTTTGCTGTGTTTCTGGGGATTTGTTTTTCTCATATATATTTTTTGGGGGGGAGACTTTCCATCAGGTTCTACCAGACAAATTGTGGGGTCAGCCTGCATCGACTCCACACTTTGCGGGTACTTGCGCTATTCAGGGACCGTTGCAGCCCAACCATGTTCAAGCAAACAGTTTGCCGCTGGCTTACCTGTACAGGCGACTAGGGGCCAAGGTGTATCAACACAATTTACCAAACCCTCCAAGATGCCGCCTTTTCAAAGGCAATGCCAACAAATGGGTGTGTGACAGTGTGTGTGTGTGTGTGTGTGTGTGTGTGTGTGTGTGTGTGTGTGTGTGTGTGTGTGTGTGTGTGTGTGTGTGTGTGTGTGTGTGTGTATGTGTTGATTTTTTTGGGGGGGACCCAAAGACGGTGGATTTCCTTTGGGTTGGTGAACCCACCCCCAGAAGCAGGCACCCTGAACCCGCCCGGCCTTGGGATGCCGCATGCCGCGACAAGCGCCCGAGGTACGAGGACCTCTTCTACGCGCTCACCGGGAACCGCCGGCTCTGGGTGCTCAAGGAGCTGGAGCGGGTCACCGGGCAGCAGGCGGGCGGGGGGCGGGGGGCGGGGGGCGGCTGGCGCCGTTGCGGCTGGGGTCGGATCTCGCCGTGGCGAGATCCGGAGCCAGAGATGTTGCCCCCATATGAATCCAGCCCTGTGTATCAATATGGGGGGGAAAACCCCTGGTTTTAGTGGGGATTCACCACTTTGAGAGGAGAACACCCCATTGATAAACAGGGTCTATTGATATGGGGTCAACATGACCCAGCGGGCCAAATCCTTTCTCAACTTGGGTGGAACAGCCCATGAACGCAACGAAGGGGGAACCCTTTGCGAAGAAGTCTGTAGCCCTTTTGGTGATTTTGTCGGATTTGAGCTGTTTGGGGGCTATTTAGCACCTTGGTTTGTCGATTTCCGTTGGCAACCCATCAAATACAAGAGAAATGGTTTGTTTCGAAGCACCAAATGTTAGGCAAGATCGGCTAACCCCATGGCCCCAAGCCAGGCTTGATTTGGGGCTTTCCTTGAAACTAAGCGGGCTTTCCAATGGAGGGATTGGTGAGTTGCACCCAAGACTTTGGGCTTAAGTGGTGGGGCTGCTTTTGGTTCCCTTTGCGGCCGCCAAGAAAAAGGGGCGCACACACCCCGTTGTTTTCGTGCCGACGTTGACGGATGGGCAGGGCAGCAAGACGTGAGCCCTGTGGTTCCCGGAATTTCAGGACTTCCAGTCCAAAGCCATCGAAACCTCCCAAGAGCTCAAGCTAAAACGCGGCATCCCTGGGTGGACGCGTCCAGGTGAAGATCTTTGCGGAGATCCACCCGCCGGGAGCCATGCAGCTAAAGTGGTGCAAGCGGCGCTATACCACTACCAGCTCAGGCGCCGTTCGGGAGTTGGGGGTTGCACGCTTGGTGTGGCATGCGGTGTCGACGGGCGGTCAAAGAGGAGGGGGGTGTAGTCAGCCGTCGACCCAGTTCTTTTTTGGCAAGAGACGATTCTGCCGCTGAGTCATGTATAGAGGGGGCGTGGGCGTGTGCTCCAGGAAAGTTACAATTCCCATACATGTGCGCTGTCTCGTTGCGAGGGAAAGACTATGACTATGCGGAAAAAAGGTGGTGCCGCACATGTTTTCTGGATAGCCTTCCTGACCCTAAGGGTGGCCGCTTCATATCATCGCTTGAATCCATGAGCGGATCCATGCGTTCTTTGATCAGTCCTTCGGTTCGTCGTGCTAGGCCTTGGTTTCCGGCACGTTGCCTTTTTTCCAAAGGTGAGACGTTTTGTTTTCGGCACTTGCGAGGCGAGAAGGTGTCCTTCCTGCAGAAGAGCTTTGCAAACGTCACCTACCATACCATGCAGGATCTCGGGCCGACCACTTATTCGGGTGGTTCTGCCAGCTTGCAAAATGAGCGTGTTTTCCAGCGCGCGTGGCAATGCGGTGGGATGGAAGTGGAGACGTCGACGTTTTAACAAAGGTATCCTTATGTAGATGGAACCTGCACACAGCACAGTAAACCTAAACACAGATTTTTGGGCGCCCGTGTGCGATATACATGCGCATCTCTTTTCAGCCACCTTCCTTCAATATGTCCAAAAAGCTTCCCTTTCAGGAACGCCGTAGGAGTGGACGATTCCCATCGATTCTGAAAACTTGTTGCTTCCCTTTTCGCAAACCCTCAAGAAGGGCACCAACTCAAGAAACACACACACACACACATGGGCATACACTTTAATTGGTTTGATCCTTTGGTGGACATCAGGAATACCTGAAGATTGTTTTGGTCCACCAACCAATTGTCCAACCAATTGGTCCACATAGCCAAAGGGCGCGCGTGTGTGTGTGTGTGTGTGTGTGTGTGTGTGTGTGTGTGTGTGTGTGTGTGTGTGTGTGTGTGTGTGTGTGTGTGTGTGTGTGTGTGTGTGTGTGTGTGTGTGTGTGTGTGTGTTTGTGTGTGTGTTTGTGTGTGTGTTTGTGTGTGTGTGTGTGTGTGTGTGTGTGTGTGTGTGTGTGTGTGTGTGTGTGTGTGTGTTTGTGTTTGTGTTTGTGTTTGTGTTTGTGTGTGTGTTTGTGTTTGTGTTTGTGTGTTTGTGTGTGTGTGTGTTCTTTTGAAGGGACCCCGCTTGTTTCCAACGCACAGCGCATTTTTTTGGTCCCAGAGGCGATGAAAGACCAATGTCTCAAACTCCATTGTAGCCCACTTCTGGCCACCATC
>CAUJNA010000768.1:237500-240000 GCA_963377175.1 Effrenium voratum
AGAAAGAGGGGCTGGAAAAAAAGAAAAAAGCAAACACACACACAGAGGGGACCGCCCTGGCTGCTGGACTTTTGCAGCAGGCGGCAGCCGCGCCAGTTCCGGGCGCCCAACAGCACGCCCCGATTTCCGCGTCGCTAGCCTGGATCCTGTCGACGTTCAGGCCCTCCTCCGTTTTCGGGTGCGCACCTTTTAGTGCCCAATTGCGTTTGTTAAAGGCCAAGTCCGCCAGGCCCTTTCCCTCGTTTTGCAAGCAGTCTTGGAAGCGGGCGACCTCGAAGCCACCCTCTCGCAGCCCTTCGAGCTTGGAAGCTCTGGCTCCTGCTGCCCCGCATGCTGCTTGCCGGCTCCCCAAGCAGGAGTGGCGAGCGCGACTTGCGGCCTTCCAGGACGGGCGCTGGACCCAACTGCTCCTTGACGTGCGCCGCTCCTTGCCGCCGGAGACCAGCCCCAACCTCAGGAGAAACTGACTGGGCGAGCTTTCTTCTGCTCGTCAGGCCTTGACGGCAGCCCCCTTGGCTCTTTCCAGCCTGCTGAGGCCGCCGGCGCATCCTTCTAGCCAACTTGGGCCAGGCAAAAAAAAGGCGCCGCCCGAGGACCCTCCGGCCTCACCCTTGGATCGGTTTTTAAAATTCGCACAGTCGCTGGTCCGGCAGAGGTTTTGCCGGAAATCGTGTCTGCCCTTGCGCCGGGTCGCTCTGCAAAAGCCGTCTGGCCGTGTCGGCGTCAGTGACTTCTTCCGGCGGCTGGTCGCTCGGACCTTGGCTCAGCAACACGCCCCCGCCTTGGGTGGATTCGCTCGTCCATGCCTTGGCTTCGGCAATTGCGGTCCTGGGCAATCTGAGCTTGCAGCATCTTTCGCCATGAGCGGCGAAAGCAGCTTGAGCCGATAGGCGCCTGCGCGTATTGTGCATCACACTGTCAGGCGTATCTTTTCCAGGAACATTAGGACTAGTGCTGTCATGGCCAAATCGACTGCGCTTAGGGGGGGTAGCGAACAGGCCTGGTTCCTTGTGCGTGTGTGCACGTGGTTGTTCGAACTGGCCGAATCGCAGGAAGCGGCCAGCCAAAACCCGTCCTGTGTTCAGGAACCCAGGGATGAGTTGTTGCTGTTCATTCCGCGGAGAAGTAGTGTAGCGTCATTGTGGCAGCGCGCATGAATGCTTTGGGGGGCATTGACGCTGTAGTTTCCCGAGTGAAGCTATATCCTACCGTTAAGTAGGATGCAAGGAATGTTTTCGGAGGTACAACGAAGCTCGCTTGAGTCTACTGTGCTTTCTGTGGATGGGGTTAGTGCCTTGACACCGTGTCGTGGCGGGCCATGCTGGAGGCGCTGCGCTCCGTTCCCGGGGCTAACCTCCCGTAAGTCCGCTTGTTCTACGCCCCCGCCTCAGGTCAAGGGGCCGAGCACACGGAGGCCCTGCTGTGCGGGGGCCAAGGAAGGCGATCCGACAGCAGTTTGGGGATTTTCGGGGGCTCCCGGCCGTTGCCGTGGCTCAGGCGGACGCACGCACGGGGCCACAAAGTCTCAGACAAGCGATCAAAAAGGAAGCGGATGCCGTCTAAACATCATCGAGGTAAGCCAACAGCAACTGTTGGGCTCCAGACAAGCTTGGACTTCCGCAAGCGCGTCCCGCACGCCAGTCTCCCTGCTCGCCCCCACCTGAGTCCACGGCTGTTGGGGCTGCTTGTCCCCTGCTTTCGGGCCTTGCCCGCACAGGGCTTGGTGACAGCGGCGCGCCGCTGCGTCCAGAACCTGTCCCTCCACCTTGACCCCTCTGTGCTGGCGCTGTTGGGGTCGCAACACAGCCTCTTCCTTCGCTGGCCGTGTGAGCAGAAGAGTGTTCCTCGTTGGCGTATAAGCGTGTTCTTTCACTGTTGGCGCACAAGGGTGTCTATGCGCTCAAAGGCAGGTTTGGGGAGGGTGCCTTGAGTTTTCCGTTTGTCTTAGGAAGAAAGGGGGTGTGGGGGTGGTCCTCCAACGCAACCCCAAGTCATCCCCCCCGGTCTGGGGTCATTTTTTCTCCCTGGTCCGCCCTCGGGTCTGCCCTTCCGCCTGGGCCATGAGACAGGCCGGAGACTCAGTTCGTTCTTCTCCCATGCCGGCAAGCCTGCTACCGTTCGTGTCTTCTTCTCAAGTGTGTTCATTGTTGGCGCACACAATTGTTCCTTGTTTGCGCAGCGTGCCCTCCGTCGGCGCACAAGAATGTTGCTTGTTGGCGCACAGGTGGTTTCACCATTGTGTTCTTGCAATCTGTTTGGGGCTACACTGGAAGATTTTTTTTCAGATGGAAGCTAAAAGGATTGAGAGACACACTAGTTAAATTGGACAGGGGGGGTCAACCAAGGGCATGTTGGCTCACAGGTTCCGCCTTGTCACGTGGCTCCCTTTGTCTTCGGCCGACGGAACAGGGTGTTTTTGCCATGGCCACTGTTCGGGTATGTGCAGCTGGGTGGACATTGTGCGATCTGCTATCACTGGTCAAAAAAGCCTAGCCCCCAA
>CAUJNA010000768.1:247500-260000 GCA_963377175.1 Effrenium voratum
TGCAGCTGGCCGAGACCAGATGCACGTGCTGCAGCGTGGAGCACAGGGGGCCTGCCGGCAGCACCCTGCTTTGCGACAAGAAGGTGATCACCGAATGCATCAGCCAGTGGTTTGGAAGCACCCAAGCCTTTGAGCACTACGTCCACACGGAGGTATGCAACATCCTCACCGATCATTTGGAACATGAGAGCTTCTCGTCCATGAGCTGGTGCCTTTCGGTGGCATCGCCCGCGCTGTGGGCCAACATGGATCTAATGAGCCAGTCCCTCCGACGAGGCGATTGGCCAGCTGCGGCCCGCTGGCTGATCCTGGGCCTCGCTTGCGTCTTGCAAGTGGCTCCCATCCTAGTGACCTGGACCAAGTTCCTGACCCGGCGCTTCCGCGCCCGCGCCAGCACTAGGGCGCGGGACGCGGCCGTGAGCGCGCTAATCATGGTGCTGCTGCTGCTGTGCCTGTGCGTGGTGGTTGCCCGACTTAATGCCAACCATTGAAGCTTTGAGCTTTAGCTTCTTGTCTTCAGTGATGGCTGAGAACACTAGAAGTTCAACGTCTAAAAACCCTGGAACATGGTAGGTGGGCGTGTACTTCCTCGCCCAGCGCTTGTCTTTGGGGCCCTTGGGTGAGGCTGCCGCCTTCACCTTCGCCTTGGGACCCGCATGGGCCATGGCCCAGTTGCCCTCAGCCAGCCGAGTGGCGCCGCAGCCAGGGTTTGACAACCTGGTCGTCTGATTCCCTCGCCTTGGATTGGACACTCTGCCGCTCCTCTCCTTTCTGGCGCCCGCCTTGTGCCAAGTGCGAGGCGTGCCGTCTTCAGGCGCCCGAAGCTCTGAAACCTTGGTGGCCCAGGGTTCTCGCAGGCTCGCTTCGTGACACGCACTGGGCAGCAAGTGGGTTCCGATGCCGGAGGTTCCAAGAACAGTGTCCTGGAGGCGCTAGCCATCGGAACCCATTGGTCACCTGTCCAGGGTGCCCTAAAAGCTTGACCTGCTTGGAACCCGGACGACAGGCAGGTTTCGGGCGCTCGCATTTTGGGCCGAGAGCAGCTCACCCAGGGCCCCCCTCATCGCATTTGACGCGCTGCCAGCCGAGCCAGGCTTCTCATAGGGCTGTGTTTCCTTTGTAGGAAGCCGTGTTTCCTTGAACGGGTTGTGTTTCCTTTTGGTTCCTTTGCAGCCACCCCAAGGGCACGTTGAAACAGTAACTTGTTGGGAGGCTTCTCTCGGAAGCGAAAAAGCTTCCAGGTGCGGTCGCACAGGGTGAGAGAGGGTACCTCGGGCACTTTTTTGAGCGCTGCATGATCTTGGCTTGCAGTTTTGGCCTCAGGGTGGTTAAACAAACCTAGCCACCCTAACCCGTCCGTGAGTGGTTCCCGAGGGGCCATTCCATTGGCTTGAATTCCACTAGAGCACCAGGTGGAACGTAAGGTGCTGGAAAGCCGCTGAGCGCCCCCTTTGCTGCCGGCTTTCCGCATGGCATTTCCTGCAAGACGAAGTTGATCGATGATCCGCAGGTTTGCGAGACATCCCCGATCCTGCAGTCATTGGCCATGAGAATTCGCTGCGCTGCACGCTACTCTCAAGGAGAGACTGGCTGTCAGCAGCTGCATGGCAATGTTGGCAATGGCGGCTTGGACTATTGAAAGCGACATTGGGCACTGGATTCTGCTTCAAGCTCAGTCGCCAGTCCAGTCGACCAGCGGCGAAAGATGAAAACAGCCAGCGTTTCGCGGAGGCCGCAGGGTCGACAGGGGGGGAGCTTTTTGGGGTTCAAAGCATCCGCATGTTCCCCGCAATTGCCACCTCTTTGCCAAGTTCTTGCAAACATGAACCAAACACCTTGTCACTGTAGATCTGTAGTCCAAGAGAGCCTGAAAGATACTTGTCCTTGAGATGTGGGGACTTGTGGCAGACCTGGCCAATAATGTTGACCCAGGATTAACAAACCCCTCCCACTAGGGGGGGTGTTCCCTCCAAAAGTGATGAATCCCCCACTAAAAGGGGGCTTCCCCCCAATCCATCGGGGGTTTTATTAGTCCGGGGCTGGCATGAGTCTTCCGAGTGGAGCTTGCGCGACGTAAGGACCTGGGCAGCGCTGTCCGTCTGGCCGCAGGTGTGGCAGTGGCAGCTGGCGGGGCAGATGGCGGGGCTTCAGAGCTATGTGGCCCACTTGCCCCACTAGGCCTCGGTCTTCGGCTGGGCGGGGCTGGGGGAGGGGTGAGGGGGCCCGTGCCTGAGTGTTTGGCTGCCACGTAAAGATGCTCAGGTGTTGCAAGCCCTTCATGCATTCCTAGTAGCAGGCATCTGCTGTTAAGCCAAGGCCCATCATGCCTGGATTGAACAATGAGTAGGTCTCAAGGAGTTTACCTCCTTGCCCAGTCAGTGGGCTCGCGCACGTGGATGGTGCCATTTTGTTGCTTGCGGATCTGATCTTTGATGGCTCGCAGGTCCCGCTCCTTGATTTAGCTGGCTGTTCATAGGCAGAATTCACCGAAAGGCAGCAAGGCACATGACAGTAACCTGCAGCACGTGCAGAAACTCACCCACAGCGCTTTGGGCTATGTGGGTTTCATTTGGCAGCAATTATCACCTGCCCCGAATTTTGATTGGTCAATGGTCCATGTGTGAAGTTTTGGATTCAATCCTTCGATGCAAGTACCCACCGCGCAATAAGGAAGTCAGGGCACGCGAGCACCGCGCACCTCTGAGGAGCTTAATCCTGCGCCGTTCCAGCAGTGCAAGCGGTTTTGGAGCCACAAATCGCATGTTTTCCCTCTAAAACATGGCTCTAAACCATGGGCCACTACCCCACCATTTGGGAAATGGAATGACCCCAATAGACCATCCCCCATGTTTGCCTTAAAGGACATCCTCAAATGACTCGTTCCCACCCCCTACTCCTCGCAGCCATGGACGCAGGCCATGGGCGAAGAGATGAGCGAGCGACGCGCGCGAGTGAGCGCGTGAGCGCGTGAGCGCGGGAAGGCTGGCCAATGCTGGTGCCTTCCAAAACCAGCGAGGGCCACCCATAGGGGGTGATTTGAAAGGTTTGCTATCCCTGGCCGGGCGCCCCTTCTGCTTTCCCATTGCATTTTTGCAGAAGCAAAACATCCTTGGCCGAAAGGAAGAGAAGCCTGGGGTGGGGATGAGAGAGGTGTCGACTGAGCAGGGTGCATCCTGCGTGCCTGGAGGAAAGGAGGGTGCCAACAAATCCGTGCTTGAGTTGAGAGAATCTATCGCCTAGGCATATTTTCCTTTCTTCCGCTAATGCCCCAAGTGCTGTGTCTCGAAAACATGGCCTGCCTGCCTGCCTGCCTGCCTGCCTGCCTGCCTGCCTGCCTGTTTGCTGCCTGCCTGCCTGCCTGCCTGCCTGTTTGCTGCCTGCCTGCCTGCCTGCCTGCCTGCCTGCCTGCCTGCCTGCCTGCCTGCCTGCCTGCCTGCCTGCCTGCCTGCCTGCCTGCCTGCCTGCCTGCCTGCCTGCCTGCCTGCCTGCCTGCCTGCCTGCCTGCCTGCCTGCCTGCCTGCCTGCCTGCCTGCCTGCCTGCCTGCCTGCCTGCCTGCCTGCCTGCCTGCCTGCCTGCCTGCCTGCCTGCCTGCCTGCCTGCCTGCCTGCCTGCCTGCCTGCCTGCCTGCCTGCCTGCCTGCCTGCCTGCCTGCCTGCCTGCCTGCCTGCCTGCCTGCCTGCCTGCCTGCCTGCCTGCCTGCCTGCCTGCCTGCCTGCCTGCCTGCCTGCCTGCCTGCCTGCCTGCCTGCCTGCCTGCCCTGCCTGCCTGCCTGCCTGCCTGCCTGCCTGCCTGCCTGCCTGCCTGCCTGCCTGCCTGCCTGCCTGCCTGCCTGCCTGCCTGCCTGCCTGCCTGCCTGCCTGCCTGCCTGCCTGCCTGCCTGCCTGCCTGCCTGCCTGCCTGCCTGCCTGCCTGCCTGCCTGCCTGCCTGCCTGCCTGCCTGCCTGCCTGCCTGCCTGCCTGCCTTGCCTGCCTGCCTGCCTGCCTGCCTGCCTGCCTGCCTGCCTGCCTGCCTGCCTGCCTGCCTGCCTGCCTGCCTGCCTTGCCTGCCTGCCTGCCTGCCTGCCTGCCTGCCTGCCTGCCTGCCTGCCTGCCTGCCTGCCTGCCTGCCTGCCTGCCTGCCTGCCTGCCTGCGCCTGCCTGCCTGCCTGCCTGCCTGCCTGCCTGCCTGCCTGCCTGCCTGCCTGCCTGCCTGCCTGCCTGCCTGCCTGCCTGCCTGCCTGCCTGCCTGCCTGCCTGCCTGCCTGCCTGCCTGCCTGCCTGCCTGCCTGCCTGCCTGCCTGCCTGCCTGCCTGCCTGCCTGCCTGCCTGCCTGCCTGCCTGCCTGCCTGCCTGCCTGCCTGCCTGCCTGCCTGCCTGCCTGCCTGCCTGCCTGCCTGCCTGCCTGCCTGCCTGCCTGCCTGCCTGCCTGCCTGCCTGCCTGCCTGCCTGCCTGCCTGCCTGCCTGCCTGCCTGCCTGCCTGCCTGCCTGCCTGCCCTGCCTGCCCTGCCTGCCCTGCCTGCCCTGCCTGCCCTGCCTGCCCTGCCTGCCCTGCCTGCCCTGCCTGCCCTGCCTGCACCTGCCTGCCCTGCCTGCCCTGCCTGCCCTGCCTGCCCTGCCTGCCCTGCCTGCCCTGCCTGCCCTGCCTGCCCTGCCTGCCCTGCCTGCCCTGCCTGCCTGCCTGCCCTGCCTGCCCTGCCTGCCCTGCCTGCCCTGCCTGCCCTGCCTGCCCTGCCTGCCCTGCCTGCCCTGCCTGCCCTGCCTGCCCTGCCTGCCCTGCCTGCCCTGCCTGCCCTGCCTGCCCTGCGGCCCGCCGCCCGTTTGTGGGGTTGTTTTTCTCATTCTTCTGGGAGGTTGTGATCTGTTGGAGGGTTCTTTTTTTTTTCTTGATTGTTTTGGGGGATGTAGGGGTGTTTGTCTTCTTTACTTTTTGCTGTGGTCTCTGTGTTTTGCATTTGTTTGTTTGTTTGTTTGTTTGTTTGTTTGTTTGTTTGCCTTTTGTCTCGATTTATGTATTGATTTTATTACTATTTTGTTTTTCAGTTTCGAGGCTTGAAGCAATTTGGCATGCACCAATCTTCTATTTTGTTTTTCAGTTTCGAGGCTTGAAGCAATTTGGCATGCACCAATCTTCTTCTCTTTGTGGTTGCCATGCGCCAGAAAATCTGCCAGGGGTATTTGTTGTTTTTGGCTCGGTGTTTTGGTCCATGAAATCGAGGGCACCTGCAACGGCTCTTTTTTTACGCGGCCACAGCCGCGCCGCTCTGCCACTGTGCCTTCTGGCGGCCGCGCAAGCGATGTTGCCTCGAAAGGCACATTGTCCCTCCGCCGGATGGATCAATCGAGCCCAAGGCATGCGGATGCGGATGCGGATCTCTTGAATTGAGCCCTGTGCGGTGGCTCCCCTTCCCTTTGCTTCCCGAACCATCGGCCGACTTCTGATTTGACAGTCGGACACGGGCAGAAGCAACCAGTGAGGGTCCTGCCAAAGCCTTGATTTGAAGCACTTAAACATACCCAACGGTGATATAGAAGCGTTGAAGCCAGCTCGGATGAGAGGCGACTTTTTTTAGGCCAGAATTTCTGCTTGTTGGGCTGAGGTGTTTGCGGAGCCGGCAAGTCGGATGAATTCCTTTCTTTCAGTACAGTACGCTTTATGGATTTGCTTTTGCGGGCATGGCATCCACCGGGTTTTGGGCCTCGCTTGTCTTGCAGATGGTTCGGAAGCCGCTCTATGTGCATATGACGCGTTAGCAGTGCGCTGCTTTGCGTCCCTCCCGGACTCCCGGTCCGCGGCGCCTGGTGCCAATGGCGCCGTTTACCCAGGGCTGCTTAAAAGATACAATATGGCCCATGTGAAACATGGCTTTTTCAACACAAAAATAACGGGAAACCACCATTTACAAGTTGCAATGTTCAGGTGTATAATGTAAGGATCCCTGTTACAAGTGGCGAGCGTCCCCAGCAGCCTCCCTTGGCCCGCGCGGCCATTGCTTGTCATACGGCACCACGCAGGATGGACAGCCTCCCCCCTCACGTGTCACTGCGTAACAGGGTGGGGTTTGAAAGGGAACGCATATGAACCCGCCGATTGGCAGGGGTTCTCGTTTTTTTACGTGTGCCCAGGTTAAATTTGGGTCTGCAGACTAGGAAAGCCCCGTGTTGGATTTCAACAAAATAATTCAATGGCATCAACAACACATATGAGAGACACCCATATGGCCCATGTGGCAAGTAATGTTACTTGAGCACCACTTGTGCCGTTGGTCGCTGGGCGCCAGGGTGCTCCGTGGAATCCTTGGCCGGACATTCAACCAGAAAATCGCAGGGTTTAGTCCTTGGTTCCACTGAGCACGGTTGCATTTTGAGGTTGACCCACAGCTCATGTTTCGCAAGCTGCCTTAAAAACGGGCGACTGCCGGCATTCCCAAGTTCTCGTCTTTGAAGTTTGGACTCGCCCTTAATTTTGATGCCTCTCCCATTTTGGCCTGGATTCCTTTGGGCACGGGCATCTTAGAACCGCAGAGAAGCGTGCGCTGAGGCGCGATCAACATGCTGCTGGGTGGGGGCGGGGCATTTCGTACAGCCGCCGGGCGAGCAGGAAACTGTGTTTTTGGGTTGAAGCTTGGGTTGTTTTGGCGGCTGCTCCATTTAGCATTTTTTCTTGGAATCCATCTTCTTGGATCCAACCAGCCCCGGAGGGAAAAGAAAAAAAACATATCCAGACCGAGTAGAAGACACCTCCACCCTTCCTTGGATTGGATGTCAGGACCTCGAAGCTGGAGCCATCCACCTGGGGCATAAGTCCCGAATTTGGAGCTGCGAGGCTTACACCCGCGGCTGGTGGACATCCTCCGGGGGCGCGGAGGCTTAGAGGCCAGCGGTTCCCCAATCCGCATCCCCGAAGATGGCAGCAACGTAGTTTTTGTCACCCCTCCAAGGTTTGGGGGGCAGGGGCCAAAAGAATGAGTGCTAAAAGAATGAGTGCTGTGCAGATGTTCCAGGGGTTGCGGATGAACATTAGAATGTCCCAGTTTGAACAAGCGGAGCAGGATGTTTTGGCACTTCGTTGCCAGCCTGCTAGCCTGAGGCGCATGCAGGTGTCGCGCATTGTCTACATCAGCCGTAGCCTCGGCCACATGAAAGCAAACACAAACAAGGCTGAGGTGAGGGTGTGTGAGCTTCCTTCTACAGCTGCCCGGGGAGCGAAGAGGAAAACGGAGAAACACGCGTAAGGCCAAGGCTGGCTTTGGGATGACCAGGTTTGGGCGGCCAATGTGCACTCGTGAGGCAGCTGAATTCACCAAGCGCGCTGAAGATCCTCCTTGGCAGTGTTCGTGATGTTGTGCATATTATTGTGCATAAGGTTAAGACCAGAAAGCTAACTAGAGAGAGATAGAGAGAGAGAGAGAGAGATCCCTTAACAAGCCGGTTACAATGCGAAGTCGCCGGGCCATCTCAACACCTGAGGCTGCAATGCTGAGAGCATGGCAGAGGAGCTGTTTGGTGCTTGGGCTCGGCTGACGGTACGTTTGGTGAGCTGCCCGGATTGTTCAACGTACGCCTAGTCGCCTTCATTTTGTTGTTGAGTGCCTTCCGGGAATTAGGGTGGTTCTAGGGTTGGCTGGTTTTGCAGTGGGATTGGCACATGCAGATCTCGGAGCCCTCCCCCGCAAGCAAAAGGCAACAACACCCTTTGTGCATGTCTTCCACGCTCTTTCGCAAACAGAACAGACATCAGGTTGATATTTATCCAACAACCCCCCAACCCTCAAGCCTCAAGCCTCAATTGAAAGTGTCAGTGCGTGAGTCGAATGGTGGGGGAGGGGGCTCACAGGATGTGGCGAAACTGGGTACCTCGACGGAGGCACGGCAGGGGGAGAGGCCACCAGCCACCAGTCTTGCAACGCCATGGTCAAAGGACCCCTCTGGGTAGGGACAGTCATGGCACCCTCAGGGATGTTGGCCAACCACAGCTCCCTCCGATCAAGGGAGCTTTGTGGCCCATGGAAGGGGCTTTTGACCACGGCCCCGTTCAGCGCGCAAAGGCGATTAACACAACCTCAGCTTGAAGCATTCGGGTCACCCAAGCAAGGGTGGCAAGCGCCCGCTTGGTCGGAATCGGTGGATGAATCCCCTTTTTCACCAAACCCCAAGGTCACAGGGTCCAAGCAACCCCTCCCGACCTCCGGGGCTCGTGGCTTCTTGGCTTTGGGATCGGATCGAGCCAGGAGGAGGCGGACGACTTTGTTCCTACGCGGACCGTGGCGGTGGACTCCTTCCCCCAAACGGTGCACGTGGAGGCGGGCGGTTTTTCTCGGAGTCTTTCCAGCGGCCGGTGAAAAGAAAGGGATCTGGATCCTGCCAAGAGGTCGTGAAAACCCATCCGTGTGAAGAATTCGGGGGGTGAGGTCAGTGAGGGCACCCAGATCATGTTTGGGAAGTGTTCAAGGCATAAGGGCCCGGAAACTCCACGTGAACCAGCAACTGACGGAGGTGTGTCAAGTGCCACAAGCCTTGCCAGGGGATGCATCTTACTTGAGACGTTCAATCACACTGGGGCGCTTTGCAACGGTTCACCCGCTTTTTCCCCTTGCCTTGTTTGAGGCGCCAGGATCTCGATGTTGCTGGACTCTTCAAAAGTTTACAGGTGTTTCGTAGAATTCCTACCTCGTATGACATGGGTATGGGTCAAAGACCGCAGCTTTAGTCCATGTTTCCATTTCCCAGGGCAACCTATGTTGGATTGTGTTTGACCCACAGCCATATGACTTTTGCTGTATGATCTTGGTGTTATAACATGTTTGTTGAAGAAATCTACCCTCCCGCCAATGAACATGGAACCTGACAGAGCCCTGGAAGACCATTCTGTCAGGTTCCATGTGAATTGGTGGCGGGGGGGGGGTCTGACCCATGCTTTCAGGCCATCCAGCTTCTGGAGCGAGCCTCCCGAGTGCCGGACCCCAGGCGGGAGGGATCTGGCGACTTCGGTTGGATGTACGGTGGGTGGGTTTTTGCCCGTCTTGAGCTGGTCGAGCTGGGGCATTCTTGAATGGAACCGGGCTGGAGTTCGATTCCATGGGGGAATTCGCAAAACGGTTCCATCTGAATTTGTAGGGGAATGATTCCCCTTCAGGCTTCCTAAAGGAATGGCCCGCCTTTCCACCGGCTCGATCCCCTTCGAAGGACGAAAGCGCCGCCGGCCGCTGCTTGAGCAGGAAAACAGCTGCGCGCATGGGCGGTCCCGAAACGTCAGGAGTGAGGTGTGGAGAAGGAAGGTCCTGGGGCTTTTTAGTAAGGGTTTCAAAGGTTTCAGCAGAAGAAGCCAGCCAAGTAGTTCCTCCGAAATGTTTACCCTCAGGCATGGGATGCAAGCTTCATGATATGGAGTCAGCAAAGCGTGCAAAACATACTTGCCAACCTGCCACCCGTGCCTTCTAACAGCAACATTTTTTCTCACCGAACCCGCGCACGCAACTTATTCTCAATTGGCTCATGTTGGGTTCCTGCCTGCTTGCGGGTTCACGTATTTTCAGGAAGACGTGCCTTTATTGATGCAACCTGCCCGCTGTTTGTGGCCCAATCAGCCTCCCGAGTCCTGTCCCGGGTGCTGTGGCTTGGGGTTTTTGCCCCCAAAGTCAGCCATGGCAGCCTCAGCGGCGACGTCGCTTGGCAGCAGCCGCCGATGCTTTGTTCCCACGCAGATCGAACGAACGCCAGTGGCCCCATTCGCAAAAGCCAAGCACATTTTTGGCTGGAGAATGGCTCGGAGTTGAACCCAATCTCAGAGATTCTGGGCGATGACCCCCAAATGCATTGGAAGGGGCCGGAACCCGTACCCCCGTACCCGCAATGAAGAACCAACCACTTTCCAGTTATTTTCTTTTTTGTGGGCAGGGAGAAATTGTACCAAGGTGGTTTCGGGTGGTTTCGGGTGGCTTCGGGTGGTTTGGCGCAGCCGGCGCCGAGGTCGCAGCATCAAAAGATCCTCGCCGCCTTCCGGAGCGCCCTGCCTGACACCAATGACCTCACGGAAGCCCAGGCGCGTGCGCGTCATCCCGAGCTTCGGAAAGGAGCTGGCGGAAGCAAGCAGGCAGGCAGGCAGGCAGGCAGGCAGGCAGGCAGGCAGGCAGGCAGGCAGGCAGGCAGGCAGGCAGGCAGGCAGGCAGGCAGGCAGGCAGGCAGGCAGGCGGGGGCAGGCGGGCAAGCAAGTAGGAGTAAGTAGGAAGTAAGAGTAAGCAAGGGCAAGCTAGCGTAAGTAAGCGTAAGTAAGAGTACGTAGAGTAAGCAAGCAAGTAAACAAGCAAGTTGAGGGCACCCTCTTTTTGTCTATGGTTGACAGGGAAGTCATTGGGAAATCGCAGTGTTTGTGGGGCTGCCTTATTTCGAGACAACCCGGGTGGGTGAAGGGCACCGGAGGAAGTGAGGTGAGGGAGGACCGCCTACCAACGCGTCAAGCGACATGCGGCCGTTTCCTGGAAGCCTAAGCCAGCACCTCCCGACTTCTCGCGCCTACCTTCCGGGGTTGAAAAGAGAAGGCGCCAAGAAGCTGTCGCCATCATCAACGGGGCAGCCGGCCTCAACTAGGAGCAGCTTCTTTCGCTCGCCTTTTCTTCTCCGTCGCTGGGGCGGGGGCGGTGCCATGATTTGCCACAGGTGAAGATCCTTCTGAAGGCCCTGGGCGTGGAATTGACGGAAGAGCCGCGGGGCTTAGGACATGGGCGGCAGGTTTTTGTTCTTTCTTTTTTTCCTCTTGTGCCAGCGATGCCATGGCGAAGGGTGCGGGCCCGGATTGTAAGTGAGAAGGTTTGCATGTTGCTGCCATGTTGTGTTGCATTCCCTTTTTTCCCCCTCAGCTTGTCAGGCAACTTCTGATTTTGTGGTGTTTGCACCTGCGCCCCCTGAGTGGGGGACCCGAAGACCCATCAAAGTGCCGAATGATGATGGTGGCTCCGATGCGCAGAGGGCTTCCCCCCTTTTTTTCCCTCGTTTTTGTTTGTTTTCAAGGGGTCACCTCAGCCAGGATTTGGGCACCACTAGCGGTTAGTTCCCCGAAGGTTGCCCAAGCCGTCAATTACTTCACAGCTCACTCGCCGCCTGGCGTTTGCCAGTTGAGCGACAGTCACTGTGTGCATGAAGGTCAGCAGGAGAACCTGTTTCTTATTTGTTTAAGGTTAGACCGGGCTTGAATGGAACTGCGACGCAATCAGCAACCATTGTTGCAGATGGCGGTGGGCGAACACTTTAGCCATGCATTGGTGCAGAACATGCAACTTGGCGTTTTGACTGACTTGGTTGCACGCCGGGTCTCGCCAAGTCGTTGAATTGAGCGCACCAGGAAACCTGAAACACTGGTATACGCTGATGGGCCATGACAACACACCATTCCCCCGAGCAGTTTGCAATAAGTCAATAAGTGGAATCGGTAGGTTCTTCAGCTGGGCGCCACCCTTTGCCTGCCCATGTTGAGTTTCTTTCCCTCAATGAACTAAGAGAACCTTTTGCCGGGGCTTCGCTTTTGTCCGCCGGGCTAGCCATTGCCGCGACTCCGGCGGCGGGGTGGCACGTCCGAGGCGGCTCCGCTCCATGGTTACGGCGGCCTCCAACGGCAGCGGCAAGGCGACTCGGCCACATGCTTAAACCCGCCAAAAGCGGGCACGCAGGGAACCCCTTTTTGGGGGGGGGGAGGGAGCAGCTGGAATTGGGCTGGAGAGCTTGACAAGCGAAGCAGGCGTGAGGCGTTCTCTTTCTAGCGGGCTCGCACCCCGTGTTTGGCCCGGATCAGCGCAGTTGCAGGTGCGGGAGGGTGCACCTAAACCGCCATTGGCCAATTGAACACTTCATGCATAACTACACAATTCCCCAGTTTGTGCGCGATTGAATTCGGCGCAGACGACGATGTGTCACGTTGGTTTAGGAAGAGTTGACGAATGCTTTGGTTGGGTGTGTGTGAGTGTGTGGCCGTGATTTAGGTTGTCCACGCGCTGGCAGGTCACCTATGAGCAATTCATCTCCTGGATGTTTGGCTGCTGGGGCCTTGAGTGTGGGGCCACTGGCGCAGGCACATGCATATACACAATCGCTGAACACACTTGCGGTAGAAAGTAGTTTAATGCTGTGTGGATCTTTCCTTCATCTTACGTTGATTCCTCTTCTTGAAGAAGAGTCTTCTGACTCCTCGAAGGATTTCGCGAATGTTCATGCCCATCAGCCCAATCCTGCGTGCGCGAGGTCAGGAAGAAGCAAAGAGGGAGGCCACGCCGCCGAGCAAGCCCAAGCCCTTGCAGACGCAGAAGCTGCAGCCTCAGTGCCGAGTTTCAACTCCTTCGAACATGAATGAGGCTTAGTCGGGGACAATCCCACCCATAGAAGGGATTTAGTGAATTCCATATGCCTGAGGTTTTGCTTAATTTAAACATCCTCTTGTGATTGCCAATTGAAGTGAGTGAGCCTCTGATTGGTGTGACGTTTGAATGCGAGTGATCCTAGCTTGCCTTTTTGTAAAGAGTAAATTGATATCCT
>CAUJNA010000768.1:270000-300267 GCA_963377175.1 Effrenium voratum
AGGCCCAAGTTTGAAGGCGATTTCCGTAGGGAAACCCATTTCACGTGGCAAAGTGACCAGGGCCATGTTGGTATACAGCCACGGGAAGTTTCCACTACCACTCGGGAGGAGGTGCTCGGTGGATTGCAGAAGCTGCAGGCGGCGCTGAAGGGCCACGCGGCGGAGTTGACAGATTGTGGGAGTGGCACTGTTGAAGCCCTTTGCTTTCCTTAGTCGCATACAGGGGAAACCGGCCACAGGCCACAGGGGGCGGAGGGGGAAGGACTGGCACCATGGGGGTGGGGGGGGGGGGGGACCTGCGAACCCTTGACCATACATGAGCACTGAGGAGAGAGGGAGAGAGAGAGAGAGATATGTATATATGTTTGTAATATGTAGATCGGATTGAAGATTGGGGACATTGTAGGGGGTGTATCGAAACTCAGAGCCCTTTTCCTTCCTCTTGGAAGATGGTCAAGCCCAATTCATTTTTCTAGCGGCTTCTGTCACATGCTCACGGATCCCAAAGTTTCCTGAAGGCCATTCGGCCGTGCTTGCCAGCTGCCGCCGGGAATCCACGGTGAAGCTTTGCCTGGAGGACATGTGCACCTTGGGAATGGTTTGTTTTGTGGGGGCCACCCTGTTTTGTCTTACTCCTTGAATTCCTGGACATGATATGTTTGTCGGGAAGACAAATTTAGTCGCAGGCAGCAAGAAGGCCAATGGGCGGCCTTCACATCTCCCCTCCCCGATTATGTGGGGTCCCTTTGGAGGACTTCCCCTACTGGCCCCCGCGTGCCATGCAAGTGGTGGGCACAGCCGTGGAGCAGGTGGTGGCGAAGCATGGGGACCTGCGCCTGGGTTGCCAGATCTGTGCCTCATGCTTTCGTTGGTGTGTTGTGTGCACGTTTGTTGGAGAAATTCTGGGGGTTGAGAGAGTTGGCGAAGGGTGCTGCCTCGGAAGCAACGCGTGGAGCATCAGGGGGTGCTACCCGCGGCTTCTGGGTTTGCCATTGCGTGGCCTCGCTTGGGGGCTCTGGGGGCAGCAGGAGTGGTAACAATGACAGATTTTACGGAACAGCGACCAAACATGCATAACACTGACAATTCTCTGGCGGCTTTGGGGGGCTGGCACCACAGGATTTCCCTCGCGGTTTTTGTGAGGCACCAGTTCTGGTCCGCCTGCTGCCGGTTTCTGGACGCGGACCTCCACCAGGCCCTTGCCTCGCTGCAGAGGCTCCTGGAGGGCGAGGCGGCGAAGCGGAGCGACAAGCAGCTGGCGGTGCGACAGGGAGGCGGACCCCGAGACCCGAGAACAGGGGGAGGGAGCCGCTTCTGGACATGTTGGCAGTAGAAGGTAGCCGGTGAGCGTTTTTTCTCAGCAGCCGTGGAAGTAGACAAGGGGAGCCCTTTGCAAGAGGATGGGCGGTCTTTGAAAACCAGACATGGTCCACGGATTGTTGGGAGGGGGGGGGGGGCTAGGCCAGTGCTGGGCGCGTTTCTTGCCCCAAGTTTGTTTGTTTCCGTGATCATGGTGATCATGGAGTGGCAGTCGGTTTCTCAGAATCTTTGATGGATAAACAAAAACACAACAACCAACAGCAAAAGGGGGGCTGTTGGACGGGGAAACAGGCAACTAGGAAAAAACAGTCACGGGGAAGCCATCCGGAAGCCAACGGGAAACCAAAGGACGCGCTTAATTCAAAGATCACCACTCGCAGGTGAGATGGTGAGCGCCTGCGGCACGAAGCTTCAAGTGGGCATGCGGGTCATGCTGCGCCTTGGAAAAAACCAGGATGGGTTCGCAAGGCTCACAGTCTCACAAAACCCAGCTGACGGGTGGAGAGACAAGCAGCTGGGGGTATCAAAATTTGCCAAAGAGAGGGAGCCGAGGAGCCTCCAGGAGTTCTGTAAGGACGTTGAAGTACAGCTGATTCAAAGGGGGTGGAGGGACACCGGGACACCTGGGAGGCACCTCCACAATCCGCCATCTTGATTCATTTTGGCATGTTGGCTTGGGAGAACATGCGGAGATGGGTGGCAATGCCTCATGTATCCGCGGAAAAGTAGTTGGCTTCCAAGGGCCGGCCAGAACGAAGCCACATTTGTTGTGCTGGGCCTCTACTGAGTAACTTTGATACGCAGCTCTTTTTCAAGTCTTCGGTTGATTTCCCTTTGAGGGAACCCAGCGTTTGCTCATGTTTGCTCATTGAAGCCGGCGTTTGTTCCTTGCAAGTGAGTCATGCTCCCTGCGGGGCATGGGCACCTAGATCCATGTAGGTTCTTCTCAAGGCGGCCTTGCATGTCGTGTTTCTCTGTATTGGGTTGATGTGCCATGGATTTACCCACACGATTGCAACATGGGCTTACCATGCGGGCTCGCCAACCATGCGGGTTTACCATGGCATGTTTTTTTTCTTCCCTCTTTTTTTTTCTTCTTTTTCTTGTGATGGGTGTACCATGGGTTCAACATGGGTTTGCTATAGGTTTGGCATTCTCTCCCTTCTTGGTCTTGAAGTAAGGCGTCCCCCATAGAAACAAGTCATGCGAGCTGAATGAAACTGCTCTTGCAGGCTGCGATCGGAGTTTTGCAGGAGTGTCGGGTGAAAGTACAAAAAAGGGAAGACAGCATCTCAGCCGACAGGGTCCAGACTTTTATTCTGTTCGAAAGGATTTGGGTCTCCTAGTGATTTTCCAAGCCAGGATTTGAGAAGATTGGCTTGGCCAGGCCTCGAGTTGTCCAGAGGTTGATCCCCAACCCCTTTCGCCCATGGTTTTGTCCAACCAGGGCATTTCCCTTTTAAGATCCCTTTTCTCCACAAGGATCCATGGGAACCGGGACCGAAAAAGCCGGGCTTTCCCTTCGCCGGGATCTGCGTCCTTCTTTGCACCCGCTGAGGCGCTGGCGCCCGGGCTCGGTGGGTGCCACCCACATGGCCTCTCGTCAAATCACAAAAAAAAGAGACACATGTTGTTGGTGGTTTCCTCAGCGTTGTTTTTTGTTTTTTGTTTTTTTTTTTGTTTTTTTTTGTGGTTTCCTTTTTTTGTGGTTTTTTGCTGCAACCATTCCAAAATCCACTTCCAAAAACAGGAGTCCCCCCATTTTCCAGACGCCAATTGGTTTACATGCCGAAGCCATCATCCGTAGGCCTACCTCAACGGGCACGTGGGGGTGCTGAACGCCTACGCGGGAAGCCGCTGGCAGCTGGGCTTTGAGACCTTCGACGGCCACATCGATGTGGGGGCGGAACATTTGCAGGTGGTGGACTCCAAGGAATCCCCTTGAGGGCTTCGAGCCTTTTTGTCTTGGGGGGGGGAGGGGGCTGAGGGGGCCACTTTGTTCTTGTATACATATATATATATATATATTTGTGTGTGTGTGTGTGTTTGTATCTGTGTGTTTCGTTTGGAGGGGGGGCTGTGTGTGTGAAGTGGGGAAGAGGGTGTCCCTTGCGGAAATCATCGTGAAGGAGAGCCCACTTGTTGGGGGTTTGTTGTTTCTTTGCCAGGCAAAGGAATTCAATCCACATTTCCGAGGAGTATGTATGGGCTTTGAAAGTTGGACGCTGCAGTCATCTCCAATGAGCCTGGTATCTTCACAGGCAAATGCCTTCCATGTTTTGGGAGAACATGGGGAGCGAAGATATCCAGAAGGGACCCTTTCGGCCGAGTGCCAAGCTTGCCAGGAGCCCCCCCGTCACAGAGAGGAGCTGTCCTGCGAGATGTGCTTGGGGCACTTTCTGGAGATGCAGGCGGGGCGAAACGGGCAGCAACTCACATCAGCCGATCGACCGATCGGAAGGGACAGAGGTCTCTTTGATTGGCCGCTAACATTGGCTATGATTCTTGATGGGACATATCTCAAATGTTGGTGGACATGAGACATTTCCCGGAAGGCGCTTTGCCCTTGCAATTTGCATCATGAGTTTGCTTCCCTCTTTCGATTGGACGAGGGCGCCAAATTGAGATCGTCCTTCGGACCAGGTGATGTCGCTGCCCTGCCCCAGCAGCTCGGTGGCCTGGGGCAAGGTTGCATGGCGCCTTCGCAGTTCTAAGTGGGATGTCAGGATTTCCTGATGATGCATGTCTATGTTCGCATGTCTGCGGGCTGGCATGTGAACGATGCATTTCAATTGACAGCTGTGACTTGCGTGGTACGGGATAGTCAACGCCTTGAACACATCGCATTGGAAATTCCATGGAGCCGAGCAGCCACAAAGATGACCCTTGCAATGCTCTCGAACCATTCCTTCGCGCAAGACTCACGACAGGTTTCTTCGCCTCGTGAGGTACCCACACATACTGCCACGACTGCGTGCGCAAGTGGGTGCTCACCCAGCTGGTGCCGCGCTGCTACAAGTGCCTGGACGAGCTCTCCGTGATTGCCTTGCCGCGGGGCGTCTCGGACCCCTGGTGCGGTGTGGTCATGGACGATGCCGGGGCCGCCGGGGCCTACCGCATCACCAAGGCGGACATTGAGAAGCTCGCGCCTGGGCCAAGCGGGAAGGGTCTAACCAGCCACCTGTTAGATCTAGCACCCCAACTGCAACAATGTGGGACCTGGGTCATGAGGCTGCTATCGTTTAGCGCCCTCAAACCCCTTTGCGAGACAGAACCCAACCTTGAACCAACTCTTGCAGCAAACAAAGTCTGTGCTGGGCACAAGTGTTGAGATGTGCTTGCTTGCCTGCCTCCTTAATGGCTTTCTGGCTTTCTGGCTTTCTGGCTTTCTGGCATGCTTGCTTCCTTGCTGAAAAGTGCGCCAACAACACATGTCATCAGCCGACCATTTGGAATTCTGGGATGCAACTGATCCAGGGGTTAGTCCATTAGCACCAGTCTCGGAGAGGTCTCTCGACCGTGGCCCTCATCCATGCTTGCCCTTCTAGATTTTGAGTCCCGATGCCACACGTGAGAGAGGGCATGGATTGACGTCGAAGGCGGTGGCACAACCACTTAGTTAGTCAAGAAGCAAGTCCTTTTCGTGTCTGATCTTCTCTAAATCTCTGCACCACCAGAACTCGTGGAACTTATTTTGTCGCATTCGCTTCATAGGCCGAGCCGGCGCCAAGGATTGCATGTGCTGCTTCCAAATTGTCTGCGGCGCCCGCTGCGTGATCATCGGGCATCCAGGCCTGCTTGGCCAGAGGTGCGTGGTTGGGCGTGTGGAGACGCCCGGCGCAGACGGCGTTTGTTGTGCAAAATCTTGGGCGCGGCGCTTGGGTCAGTTTTCCGGGATGCGAAAGAATGATCCTTCCCCTTTTGGTTTTTCAGGTTGGGGAAATCAAGCACATGTTGCTATTTTGGCATGTAGTCGTCCCTCTGCGACCAGTTGCCGAGTGCCCGCACGTCCAAGCTCAAGATGCGCATGTTGCCAGAGAATTGCCCCAGGCTTGGCCAAATGCGGCCGTTGTGGAATGTGGCGGGCATGCGGCAAGCCTCCATCAATCACGCTGGAAACTGCCACCTTTTACTTTCTACGAGCGCTTCGCAAGATGAATGCGGGCGAGCTTGCAATAACTTTAGAGCCTCCGGCTCAGTCAGCCGACATTGTCCTCTCCCTGTTCTCCTTCTTCCTCTCTCCCTTGTCTCCCTCGTGTGTTCTGTCGTCCTCTCTCCCTCCCTCTGCTCCCCATCCCCCCCATCCCCCCAAGCCTCTCTCTCCTCAATCTCCCTCTCTCTCTCTCTCCCTCTCCCTCTCTCTCTCTCTCTCTCTCTCTCTCTCTCTCTCTCTCTCCCTCTCTCCGTTTCTCTGTCTCTTTCTGTCTCCCTGTCTGCTTCCTCTCCACGCCCCTCTTCAGAAAAAGGGTACCCTAATTCGAACCTGTCTACTCTCTCACTTTCTCGCTCTTTCTCTCTGTCTCTCTCTCTCTCTCTCTCTGTCTTTCTGTGTCTCTCTTTCTCAGTCTCTCTCTTTCTCTCTCTCTCTCTGTCTCTCTCTCTCTCTCTCTCTCTCTGTTTGTCTCTTTCTCTGTTTCTCTGAGTCTGGCTCTGTCTCTGGCTCTGTCGCTGTCTCTCTCTCTCTCTCTCTCTCTCTCTCTCTCTCTCTTTCTCTGCATTGCAGCGTCACGTCCCCCCTGAGTTGCCTCGATGTCCGCGAATTGCCCCTTCATGACCCTGAACTGTCATCTCACTACTGGCTGTCCCCTTGATTTCCCCTTCATGTCCTTTTCACGTTTCCCATGATGTCCTGGTCATGTCCCTTCCATGCTTTTCAACTCCCCCTTCATGTCCCTGACATTTTCTCGGTATGTCCGCTTTGTTTTCCATGTATGTCCCGCTGTTTCGCTGCGAGTCATTTCCCTACATCTCCCGTTATGCCGATTGGTTTCCTTGTGCTTTGTTTCCCTTTCATTCCCCCTGCACTGCCCTTGTTTTCATTTCTGTCCCTTGCATGTCCCTTTCAGTTCCCCTTTGTTTCTCTTTCATTTCCCGCTGCTTTCCTGTCATGTCGACTTCCTATTTCCTCCCCTCATTTCCTGGCACTTCCTTGCATTTCCCCTTTGCTCCCCCATATTTCCCGCAAAAAACACGGTTTTCCAGCGTTTTCGCAATTAGGACATCCAAAAACACAGAGTTTTTCCAGATTTTCGGCAAAAGGACGCAGGAACCCCAAACCAGCAAAGAGCCGGCAGGGGGAATCTGCGACACCGGCTCCCCCGAAGACTGCGTTTAGTGGAACATCATCAAATTGCCGCGCGGTACGTGGGGGAGGGGAGGGGGGGGGCCGTAATTGACGTGTTCCGGGGGGGGACTGAGGGGGGGGGGTTATCCTCTATCTTCTCTTAGGTATCCGACACGCCGAACAATGTCGGCGGACTTTTCCGGGTTCCCGAACTGAGCGAGTCCAAACCATCCGGTCACAAAGCCGGTCACTGCCACACGCGGCCCCGTTTCTTCTCGCCCCGAGGAAGTCCAGGATCCAAAGCTTCGCGGTGGTCTACGTCAAAAACCGGCGCTACGAGCTGGAGCGAGCGGGGTTTTCGGTCGCTTTTTTCCACCTTTTTTTTCCGGTTTTTCGTGGGCTTAAAATGGTTCGTTTTTTCCGTGTTTGTTTTTTTCTCGGTTTTTTGCGGGTTTTCACTTTTGTCTTCTGTTTTTCCTCCACTTCTGATTGTTTGGAACCTTCAATAGTGGCCATCGTTTTGATGCGGTTTCCACCAGTAAATTGCGTTCTTTGATGAGGAAATCCAGTGACCCCTGTCATTTGCGTCGGTGTGCAAGAAAGGGCTGATGCGAACCTCGGATTAGACCGGAGGATCAGACGAATACGAGTGATGCCCCCAAAATGATCCGCTAAAAGGGAACCGGGGCAATGAGTACGATAATCGGAGAAAGCAAGCTTTTTAGATGTCGCGCAGCGCATGAACATGCAGCGTTGCACAGGGCATGACGCCAACTTTGCAGCTTCAGCTGTCAGAGCTGAAGCTGAGTTAGGCTAGCGCCTGACAGCGCAGGCATGGAGTCCGCGTTGTCATAACGCCTAGAGGAGTTCATGGCTCGTTCTTCGAGATACTCGAGGGTCGCCACCTTGCGAATTTTAGCAGGGAGCCTTGCTGAATGACATTGAGGCCCTGGCTGAAATCGCGGCAGTGTATCTGAAGAGACGAATTTGCTACTTGTGTATGAGATCTACAATGATGCTATGGAGGGATGTGGTTTCGGACCCACCTATGTGAAAGACATCAAGGTGATCCGGAGCCACGTGTGGGTGGTTCCTGAGTTCTGGCAGAGGATCTGTCGAGGACCTGTCCTACGCAGATTGGGCAAAGAGGCAGTGGCTCGGCAATGCTCAAGCCATGACGTCTCTCTATGAGTTCTGCTAAGACAGGGCCATTGGCCTTCAGTGGCTTGACTACAAGCAGATTATCTTGAGGAACTCAGATGTCAACCCGCGGAACTTTTTGAACCTGGCAAGAGTGGTGTTTTGGAATCTGCAAATCTGTTGGGAGCGACTGGGGGGACTTGCTGAAACATTGAGGATTTAGAAGGAACTGATGTCAACCCGCGGAACTTTTGAGGTGTTTTGGAATCTGTGTATCTGTGGTGGGAGCGATTGGGGAAACTTGGTGACACATTGAGGATTCAGAAGCCTGAGCTGAAAAAAAGGTGGCTGCAAAAACCAGGTCGCCGAGGGCTCCAACCCAAGGGCACCGACATCAGACTGGATTTCGGGCAGCGTTTTCGGCCGGAACACCTGCCGCGAAGCAACGTTTGGAAGGCGGTGCGTGGTTGGCCTTGGAGAAGTCACCAGCATATAAACGCACTAGAGATGCTGGCCCGGCCGCGAGCGCGAAGGAAGTCGGTTCGTGAGTCGTATCGACAGCCAAGTCACGATTGGGGGCGCAGCTTGAGGGTCGAGCCTTTTCTGCAGGGCTGGTTGGTTGTACGATGCCTGGTGGTCCATCTCAGTGGCTGTGCCACAGCCCTGGCTTGTGGTCCCGGTTAGCTTCATGGCTCTGTCTTTCAAAAAGAGAGCAGTGACCGAGTGATAAGTTGCAAGTGCCACATGCAACGCATGAGCATGCAGCGTTGCACAGGGCATGACGCCAGCTCTCCCTCCCTCCCTGCCCTGCCGCGGACGGTTTTATGAAATTCTGCAGGTTGGCCTTGTTTTTCGCCACAGACAGCGTCCAATCCAAGAAGGTGGTAGCAATGACCCCTCCCAAACCTGAACACAATGAAACTTCCGATCAACTTGGATTCTCCTCCAAATGTGACATACCCTCCCACCAACTAACATGGAAGTGCACAGCCCCCCTTTCGAAGAGGGAAGTAGGGAAGTAGTCTTTCTACAGGGGCCTGCGTGCATTTCCATGTTTTAGTCCAGGACTTAGGGTGCCTGGCCATTGACGACTGCCTCTCCTCGGGCCGGCTGAGCGCGGGGGAGGCCCGGAACGCCAGAAACCCATTGAAGTCACAAGCAGCCAACCCGGCCCCAACGCTGAAAGGGGCCTCGACAGACTTGCGGCTCTTGGGGTTGCATGTTAATTGGGGGGGGGCGAGGGTGAAAGCATGTGGCTCTTTGCTGAGCCATGTTGATTCCAACATGAAGCAAAGGGTCTTGTGATTCGCCTCTAAATGTCACCTCGCTTACTTACTTTTTGCTCAGGCCTTCTGTCTAAGTCCTGGAATCTGTTCTTTTTGGATATATTTCCCTTTGCAACCATGGCAACCATAGGAAAGAATTGGTTATTCCAGGGCGCATAGGTATATCCTGCAACCAAAGCACATTCTTGAAAGCTGGCCTCAAAAAGGTGGCGGTAGGGTGAAAAGATTGTGGGCACCAAAGGGGGCCTGTTTTGCTACTTGCCGTTACACATTGCTCGGACGCGTGCATTGCTGTTTGTTTTTCTAACTATTTCGATATTCCTGGCTTGTTTGGGCTGGCCTGGTTTTTCACCTGCTGCCGAGAAACAACGGAGGGCGCATGATTTCCGTCTGCTTAGATTGCTATTTCGGCGTTCCTGGTTCACAACCAAGTAACCACGTTCTGCTAGACTTTCAACAGTTTTTTAAAACTACATTCCCGCAAATGTTCCTGCTGGTTTCTATGAGGCAGGGGTGGGGAGGTCCACCTCCTACTTCCCACAGCAAAAAACATGTTGACCAGCGTGAGAGTAGCTGGCACTATTTTTTTGCCTAAGCCAAAGGGACGGAATTGTGCCACTCCCAGCTGAAACCACACGCATTCCAAAAGCTGCATGTTTCCGCTCTTCGCGCCCGCGAAGCCGGCATTGGAGGTCTGCCCCTCCAAGGGCGAGCGCCTGGGGATGGGTTTGTCTGTGGCGAGTTTGGGCTGCGCCTGCGTGGTGAAGCAGGCCATGGACGAGATGCGCCATGGCCGGGCGGATGCGATGGGCTGGCAGAATTCAGCGCGTAAAGGCATGCGCCAAGGTGCGTGGTTTCTCTGCTTGTGTTGCGGGTTGGGGGCCCCCGGATTTGGAACAAGGCATACGGATGTGGTTCGGAGGGCCCTCTTTCCTGCTCGTTGTATGGGGTTCATGGCAACTAAGACAATCCAGTTGGTAAACGGCGGAATTCATGCAATGAGCCGTAGTAAGGTCAGATGCACTTGTGCAGGTTTCTCCAGGTCCCTGGTTTCTCGGGGGGATCAGAGGAAGCCAGCGAGTCCAGGAAATCAGGGCCCTTAGGAACACTGGCTCTTTTCACATACTCTTGGCCTTCCTTGGGTAGGCATGACCCGACATCACGTAATTGGGCGGGGCGGTGGGAAGAGAAGGAGAGGGTCTCGTTTCATGCAGTCTCCTTTGTGTTTCCTTGAGGTTCCATGGTGATCGTTTGCTCCGGGTCGCTGGTTGCCCGGCCAACCATGCCATCATGTGTTGGCTGCTGCCCCTTTGCCTTTCTTGGATTGCTTTGCTGGCTGTTGGCACTCAAGAGGAACCCCTTCAAGTCAGCAATCCCGGAGTCAAAGAGGTGTGTATGTAGGGTTGCACAGAACGAGGTCTTGGAGGACTTCTGAGTTGAAGGGTTGCAGCCTACGTTCTACGCTTTGCCCTTCGGCGCGCAAAGTGTGGGGCGATAAGGTTTGTGGAGCAGCTGGCTATGCCCTTCGACTGGTTGGTCTCACGCGTGGAGGGCTTGCTCTACTTCTTCCGGCATGGCTTTAGAGACTTCCTCCACTACGATGACAGCCAGGCCGGGTGGCATACGGGCTCTCGCTGCGCGAGGCTCGGAGGCTGATGAGCTTACGGGTGAAAGAAAAACAAATTGCGGGGCGACATCACGACATGTGATGGACAACTTGAGGGGGAGGGGGAACCATATTCCAGAGAGCCTAACTTCTGATAGCGTGGGCCTCCCACGAAGCTCGGCGGAGATCTGCCACGACTCGAGGTGGTGGGCGAGCACGGGTACACCTCCTTCCGCTCCGCCTACCACGCCTTTCCGCACCACGACATGTCATGCCTGAAGTCGCGGCTCGGCATTCGGCATGGCTCGGGCGGTGAGCGGTGCCTGGGACCGCCTTGGCTGAAGCGACTCGATTGCTGGGTCCTTCAGCCGTCCGAGGCAGGATGCCTTTGCGCGGCGCTGCGAGCGGCTGCTGGAGCTGGTGCGGTCGTCAGCGGAGCCGCAGGCGCGCCCGCTGCTGCTGGTGCGGGTGTGCGCCAGGCCGGGCGCGGGGGCGTGGGGCGGTGGGTTGGAGGGCGCTGAGTTGGATTTTCAAGCCTTCGGTGCCCTGGGTGCCTCAAAGAGATTGTTTGTAGATGCTTGTTAGGAGGTTTGGCAGCGTTGTCTCCAGCCTTGTGGGTGGACCTATTTGAGTGTGTATCTTTTGTTGGCTGAACCTGGGCCAAAAGAAAAACCAACCTTTTTGGGGGTCCCCCTGTGTTGAGACAAGCCCACGTCCGCCCAACTTCCACGGCAAAGGTCGGAGGAGCTGGACCAGAGCGAGGAGCTGTACCACTTGCTGCGGCTCATGGGCGGCCAAAAGCTCTTTCTGCTGGCACACCGCCCGACTTAAAGACTTGTTTTGCCCTTTTGGGGTTTCATCATGTTCCATAGCACTATGTCTTCGTCTTTTTTGCCTGTTTTGCTTCTGCCAGTTTCCCTTTCAACCAGCCACAAGCTCATTCTTTGTCGGTGAAAATAATCGACCCAGGTGATCATCACGGAGCAGCCTCAGCATTTGGGCGCGGTGCAGCACGTGAAGTACAGCAACCTCATCTTCTACGTGTGCCAGCCCGGTGGGGCGGACTTGGTGGATGCTGTGAGGCGGGTTCGGAGTTGAGTGGAATGGTGCTAGTTAATTGTTTGAGTTGGTCCACGCCGCGATCTTGTGTTCCCCTCCCCACCCACGCAGTTTGACACAAATCCATTTGGGGAAGCTAAAGCGGATGGATAGTCTTTGGGGCCTGTTGCCTTGGAGCGATGACGAAAGGCTCAGTCATTCGGTTCTTGGGCCCCAGGTTCGGCATGGACTACGTCTACGCCGCGGTGTCCTTTGGCGACCCAGTTGCCCAAAGTGGCACGGTTTTTCCCTGTGAAGTGTGAAGTCAACCCACAAAAGCTGCCTGGATCGCCAGTTGCTGCTTTTTCCATCCACTTTACCCCAAAAACCAGGAACAGTGACTGAAGAAAACAGCAACTTGGCTATCTAGGTGTGCCCTTTTTTGTCAATGGCCACTGGGCTTTTGAGGCGAGCACAGCCTGGACAGTGCGAAGCGAGTGGCGCGAGGGGTGTCGCCGGTGCCCTCGGGCAGCATGTTGCGCCAGCTGATGCGCCCGCACAGGCCGGGGGGCGGGGGGGTGACGTTGGATTTCCGTGGGTGTTTTGTTCATTCAGACGTACATCCCAAAAGAGTCCGACGGCCCTCGTCCTTTTTTCGGGCCGTCCTTTTGGTTTCTCTTTCCCCCAGGCAACGAAGCCCAAAACGGGGTCCCCTGTAAGGCAGCGCCGCATACGAGCCCAAAATTCAGCCAAGGCACTGGCTGAGCCGCGACCGGCGGGGGCTGTCGCCCACCTCGGACGTGGAGGGCTGCTTCGAAAACGGCCCGGACCAGTTCTTCCCCGGGCGCTTCCATCGGAAAGGCTTCGAGGCGTCGCCCTACTACAGGCCTGGGCCCACGAATCGGGGGGGGGGGGTGGTTTGCGCTGGCGCCTTGGAGTGGCGGAAAACCGTCACCAGGGTTGGGCCAACCAATGGCTTACACCATGGTTTTGACCACGCTAGTTGAAGCACCTCACTAAGGTCCGCTCAAGAGCACCTCATTTTTTTTCCAAAGCCCCTTGAGACCTATATTGACGCACCCGTTGAGTTCCCTTAAGGTTGCCATGCTCTTGCGGAGCCTTCCTTCCCCACGCCCACCGCGCCGTTTTGGCCGCACCGCCCACTGCGCCGGAGGCAGGTCGAGCTGAATGGCGCCTTGGACCTCGAGGCCCTGCGGAAGTTGGACCTCAACGCCTGGGACCTCCGAGGCGACCTCAACGACTGCAAACTGCGCTCGTTCAACTCAAAACGTGGGGAACAACGCAGAAGCCTTTTTTACGCGTCTGCCTCTTTTGGGTGGGCATATAAGAAACACAAAGGAAGAAAGGCGTTTAGGTGGGAGAGGCAGCAAAAAGGTACTACGTGAAACTGGGTGGACATGAGCAGAAAACGTGGCGAGATCGCGGTAAAACGAGCTCCAGCTCCACGAAAACTCCTGGGATTCCTGAAATCAGGCTGGGGGTTGTAATTATATTTTGCCCAGCTTTGTGGGCATAGAGCCTCAAGCCCCGTGTAGTTCCAATGTCCACCAAAGGGTCCCCAGTTAGCATCCATACCCATACCCCACCCCCAACACACCTGCATGTTTTGGTCGACCCCCAGCTGGTTTTGGGCCCTCCCCTCTCTGACTCACGCCAGGGGAGACGCTGCTCTTCAAGGCCGCCCGGCTGTCCACTTCTGCCGCGGCCGTGGCGCAACTGCTGCCGCCCAGACAAGAACTGCTTGCGTGTTTCGATGTGAGCCACGTCTTCAAAACCCGGGTAGATGAAGGTTAGTACGGCTTAAGGGACACCCCCGAGCCAGAAATAGCTGCGGCCTTCATCATTCTTTACATGGTTCTGGGTAGACCATTTGAATACCGGGTTTTGATTATGACTCATGTGTTTATGTGGCTGTGGTTGTCAAAGCTACTGGGATCCCATTTTGGTTGGTAGGTGAATTCACCACCCATTTTAGAACCTATTTTTTAGTGGGGATTGAATGGGATGTTCACTGGGGGTACGATTTGGATTGTGACCCATGGCCATGTGTTTTTGCATTGCTCGTTTTCCAAGGGGTCAACTCTTTCATGATGATGTCGTTTTTGCTTTTGCTTCATCTGAAAGTGGCAAAGGGGTTCCTGGGCAGGGGTTCCGCATTTGCAGCCGTGGCTGCATGCCCTTGGCCCCCCTTTGAACCAACAGGGGACCGTCAAGAAAGACACCCGGATGGCTCCTGGGGTTTGCCCAACGGAAACCTGCGATTTTTAGGAGGCCTGTGTAGAACCGGACCCTGAGACACTCGCCCGCACCTGCCCCATGCGTGTGACGCAACGGAATGGACAAGGATTTTGCGGTGCAGTGCCCACTTTGCTTGAGCCAATTCTGGAGCACATAACGTTGCCCCTGACTGGCATTGCCACAGCCTGTGCGTCAATCCTTTGGGTGGGCTGGCTTCTTATCCATTTCGAACTGGCAGCCGGCTTTGAAAGGCTTCCCCGCACGCATCATCCAAGACGGGCAGCTTGTTCCACCCGAGTCCCCAGCTCTCCCAGACGCCTCATCAATACACCTCAATCATCAATAGCCGTTCGAGATTTGCCTGCCCCTCTCCCTCGCATGAATCGGAAGCTCTTGAACATGGACCTCAGAAAAAAGGGCCATCCTAGATAGCCAAAGTTGCCGCTTTTTTCATTCTCAGTTGCCGTTTTTTGGGGTCAACCCCTTGGTCCAAGGCTGGCTTCGGCGGACCCAGGCTGCCGGGACCTCAGCGGGCGCCTTGCCGTGTCTCCGTGCGGTACGGATCTACTGCGGCTGGCGAGGGAGGAGTTGCAGCAGCTTGGCCCCAACGCGTTGTGAGCCTTGGGTGCGAAGTGGCCTGGAAGTTTCAATTTCATTCAGTTTTTGCTGAAGGACAGCTGAAAAGCTGATGGATCATGTTCCGAGTCTTCCAGATTTCCCATTCAGGACCCAGCTTGACCATGCCTTGTGTTAGGCCTGGGGGCGGGGGTTGGGGCAGTAATTGCAAACGCTGCGCTTTGCCCGCCTTGGCCCAGCCGAGCGCACAGCGTCTGTGGCTCGACTGCAAGCAGCAGAGCTGGTCAAGTGGCATGGCAGGTTCTGGCATCGTTGGACCAATTGATGTCATGGGCCCGAGGCAAGGGCAAGGCGATGCACAGGACAAGGAGTGAGTCATGGAGCCAGCAGACAGGGCGAGCTGGGTTGTTGTGGTTGGTGGAGGGCCTGGGCTGGGCCTGCTTGGGTGGTTGCTGGTTGGGCTGGGCTGAGCAAAGTCTCAGACACAGGGCTGGTCAGACATGTGAGTCTTGTCTTTGCTTGGGTGGGTTGCTGGTTGGGTGAGTCTCAAATTAGACTGTGCTGGTGCGCCAGCCTAGCGTGGGCCTCAGACATGTGAGTCTTGTCTCAAGCATGCCAGGTTAAGGCTGGTTGTCTGACGTGTCCCTTGCTTGGGTGGGTTGCTAGTTGGGCGAGTCTCAAATTAGGCAGCCGGAGCGTGGCGGGGTGGGCGGGCTGGGCTGGGTGTCAGGCACTGGGCTGGGCTCAAGGCTAGTCTCAGACATGTGAGTCTTGTCTCATGCCAGGTTGAGAAAGGCTGGTTTGTCTGACGTGTCCGGTTGCTGGTTTGGCAAGTCTCAGACACGTCAGACAGGCCTGGCCAGCAGACATGGGTGAGGGGAGTGGGCCGCAGAAATTTGGCGGAAACTTTGGGAAACGAGATCTGAGCGCCCTTGGCCCTGGGCCGATGGTAAGGGGGTCTTAAATGTATCCTTCTAGCTGTAGCAGAGGCAGGCACGCAAGTGCCTTCGTTGGGGTCCATGCCGGAGCGCCCATAGTGTCAACTAAGACCAAGAGTGGGCAAGTTTACCAGGCGTGGCCATTCTATCTAGACCATGCAGTACAGTAGTTTGAAGGGCGTTGTCAACCAACATCTGCGAACACCTTTTGGAGGAGGAATTCAGTACCAACAACGCATTTCACGTGTATTTTTGTTTTACGACACGCCTGCCTCCGTCCTGTGGCCCAATCGACAACTAGGTTTTGTTTTACCGATTTTCGGCTCAAAGCGGGGCGTTAGCCTTAGCCTTATGTCGTTCCTAGCGCAGCTTGCGGACTCGGCACGAGCTGCGCAGGACCGGAACCGCGCTAGCAGTGAGCGGTGGGTGAATGAGCAGGTTGACTTCTTCAGGACGAGGTGCATGGAGGAGGCAGCGCAGGGCAAGACGAGTCTTGCTGTTGTGATTGATGCCATTGACAAACCAAAGGGAGACGGAGCGTTGGACTTCGATGCCGCGTTCAACGTCTTCAAGCAGAGTGTCCAGCAGCTGGGGGCCCAGGTGCAGGAATCCAATGGGCGCTTCTGGCGCGTGAGCGCCTCCTGGCACTTAGGGGCCGAGCCTCCAGCTCCAGATTCTGAGGGCCATAGCTCTTTGATGGCTCTAGTGCCTTACGGCCACGTGATTTGCGGCACGTGCCAGAGCAGCTACAAGCTTCGGTGCTCGTTGTGCAGGGCTCACGTCACCGGTGCAACGAAGGGCCTTGTCCTCCAGTGAAGGGAGAAGGGAATTGGTAGAGCTTAGTGCCGGGCGCAGATTTGAGTGAAGGCAGCCCACCCATTCAATCCTATGGCTCATGCTGAGAGTTTGCCCTTGTGCTCTGGGGTGAGGGGCACAAGGTGTCCGGCACTGCGAGTGAGGGGATGCTTGCAGTGCAAGTGACACTCAGCTCAGCTAGTCCCAGACCTCCGGTGGGTTTACGCCTACGGCTTGTCCTTTTCCTTTATTTGGAGGGAGGTGCCTTTAAGAACTACCCAACAACGGTCGCTTGTGTATTTTTCCCATGGCCACTGGGGGTCCGGAGCTCAGGAATACGTCGCGGGAGCACCTTTCACTTTCAAACCCATCCACCAGCCTCGCATTCCTCGTGAGGAATGCGGCACGAAACGCCGAGCGAGCGGCGCTTTATGCGCCTGAAAATGAGCGAGACGACATGCACGTTGCTGGCCCGGACCTTTGGTGTCTCGAGTCGTTGGCCCGGACCTCCCCTGTCTTGCAAGTAGAGGTAGCCAGCTCAGCTGTGGGACGTCGGTATTCCTTGTTGTTTTTGCTTTCCCTCTAAACCAAGCGTAAAACGGGCAGCCCCCAAAAATCCGGCCATTCTAGAAAACATAAATTTTGAAAAGGGTGGGAACTCCCTTGGTTACCTGCGATATGCACTTTAAAAGTGCGTGTTCAGTTCAGTGCTACCTCACACTTTCTGTGAAGCCCAGGGAGGTCCTGGTCAAAGTGACAGCGCAGTTGTGGGAATGACCCACCTGTGATTTCCCACAATGATGGTTGCCCGCTCCACTTGTTCTCCAAAATTGACACTCAATCAAGCGATTCCCTCCCCCCCGTCCCCACCCCCCACCCCAGTCGCGCCTCGAGGCCTGGGGAGGCCCTGGCAGCGCTGGCGCAGGTGCCGGAGCCCTGGCGGCGCCATCTCTGCGGGCGTCTGGGGCTGGTCACGGCGCCCGAGCTCTGGCGCCCGAGCGATGGCCACGCAGGAGGGTCGACCATTGTCGTGGGTCGACGGCCAACCAGACACAACTGGGTCCCCCAGTAGTGCCCTTTTACCGTTTCTTTTTTGGTTGGGAATAGACTACAGAAAAAAGGTTGGTGCCAACTTATTCTAACCTCTCTACTGGAGGACCTAGACAAGCCTTGCTGGTGCTCGGCAGGGTTCGGAGGGATTGACCACTATAAATGATGGGACCCCTGGGTTCATCCCCACATTCCCCACTGAGCAGCAAGCAGGCAAGCAAGGCACGCAGGCAGACACAGGCACGCAGGCAAGCAAGCGAACAAAAAATATTGGACCTTGCTGGGAGCTGCCGGTTCAAGCTGATTGCGAAAAAAGGGGCGTCCTGATCGCTGCTTGGGCAGCGATATCTTTTGAAACAAGTTAGAAATTAAGGCTTTACGGAATTTGGACGGGGAAAAACTGGTGGGTGGGGTGGCCAGACAAGCCAAACCAACCCAACCCAACCAAGCCAAATCAATGGACCAGCTGAACCAAACCAATGGGCCGACCCGATCAAAAACAAACCAAACCAAATCAACCCAACCAATGGACCAAAAGAAACAATTACCCTCCCTCCAACTGACATGGCACTTCACAGAGGCTCCCTTGAGGAGCAAATTGATCTTCCAGGTACCCTCCAACAGGTGCTATGTTAGTGGGAGACAGGGTAAGACCAACCAAGCAACCAACCAAGCAACCAACCAACTAACCAACCAATCAACCAACCAACCAATCAGCCGACCAACCAACCAACCAATGGAGCACAGAAACAATGAAGCAAGCAAACAAACAAACGAAGCCCACCTAAGCAACGGCAGTCCGCCAGGAGCCCGCTGCGCCGCCAGCGCCGCGGTGCTCTTCGCAAACCCCACGGCGCAGGCTGCGGCGGCGCTGGGGCCCGCGGCCGTGGAGGCGCTGAAGCGGCTGCGGGACCATGCGGCACGGCCGGCGGAGGAGACGCGAACGGCGCTTTGGCGCTACCCGGGAAGCCTAAGGGATGCCGAAGAGAAGCTCAAGGCTTCGGGTTTGCCCTCATATTCTTGCTGGTGCGAGAGATGGGAGTGAGAAAGAGGGAATGGCCCCTAAGATAAACCATCCCTTTGCTGTTGGTTTCCTTTAAGGGGACCAACGCCTGGGTTCGTTCCAGCTCATTGCCTTCTGAGCACCAGCAAGTATTTCAGGTCTTGGATGTATTGGGTTTTTGCCGCAGATTGGTTTGGTTTAGTATGTTCAGTTTGGTTTGGCATGTTTTGGTGGTTCACTGGCTGCAGCCGCAGGCAACATCTCCCGAACATAGAATTTCTGTGCCCTTCGAAGTTCGAGCCAGCATCCTGCAGAATGAGTGTTCATGTGAACACCACCAGCTACAGGGGCAACCAGCTACAAGCAACAGCAGTGAACATCGGATTGGGGCGGGAGACCGCCCTCCCCTCACCCAATTCGCTCTCGTTCTCGGTCTCACTGCTTGCTGCTCGCTGCTCTTTGCTTGCTGCTCTCAGCTCCCTGCTCCCTCTTTCGCTCTTTCTCTGTCTCTCTCTCCCTCTCTCTCTTTCTCTCTCTCTCTCTCTCTCGCTCTCCAATTGTTGTTCTTCCCCCCCTTCTCTTCTTCTTTTCCCCCCTGTCCTCCCTTTGCTCCTGCATGCAGGAGCGGCGGCAGCAGCTGCGGAAGTTGCTGCGGGAGTGGCACCCGGACAAGCACCTGGCCAGGAGCCTCGAGCTGCAGGACCGCTGGCACCAGAGCTGCCGTAGGCTACGGGCTCGGCTCTTCTGAGTCTGCGCGGGTGGGGGAGGTGTTGGCTCTTCTCGCCGGGAGGTGCGAGTCTGTAGATTTGGGGCGTATGGTCCGAGGTGGGGGGTGTGTGAGTCTGGAGAGGGAGGCCGAAAGTAGCAAGAGCTGCAACCTTTTGGACCGTTTCGCACTGATTCAGGAGCAGGCCAATCAGATTTTCTGCTTCATCCAGAAGCTCCGGGATGTTTTTCTTGGCCCTGATGGCGACGGCTAGTCAATCGGTGCAGACAGCCTCTTCGGAAGCAATAGTATCGAGATCCGGCGCAGACCCAGGACGCACATGCATGATGCAGGTGGCGGAAGAGTGCCAGGAGACGAGCGCGAGGCACATTGACTTGACAAGACAGGCAGCCTGGCGTGATGTTGGCTACAGTTTCAGCGGCACGGAGCGGGACCACGGCAAGAGGACAACCGCAGGTTGTATGTGACGTGTGGGTGATGCTCGACGAAGCTGCAGGCCTCCGTTCGAGAGATTCGCACGTGCTGCGGCGAAAAACAAACAGAGGCCCGGCCGCTTGAATCGACTTAGCCTGGGTGGATGGAAAGTGTGCGGTCATCAGACTGTCACAGGGTTCTCAAATCCATTGGCTGCGCCAAGCTTTTGCTGTTTGTCATCGAGTTATTTCTGAAAGGGGCAACCGGCCATAGCACCATGGCGTTTGAGTCCCCATCTCGGGTGGGGGGCTTGCCAAGGACATGCAGCAGATTGCCGAGGCGTGCCGGAAACCGACTTTGCGCCAAGTGTGTGGCGCGTGGGTTGCGGGACAAGAGGGGGAGACAGAAGAAAAGCCAAAACCCGCTGGCCTGCCAGCCAGCCAACCAACCATGCAACCAGTCAACCAACCAACCTACCAGCCAACCAGTCAACCAACCAACCAACCAACCAACCAACCCATCCAACCAATTGATTGATTGATTGATTGATTGATTTGATTGATTGATTGATTGATTGATTGATTGATTGATTGATTGATTGATTGATTGATTGATGGATCGATCGATCGATCGATCAATCAATCACAGCTGTTTGACCTTTTCACTGTCTCTGCCGGCCTGTTTCAGGCCTTCCGGCGCTTTGACAAGGATGACTCAGGCGAACCGGGTGAATGTATTGTCGCTCAACGGCTTCAGGGCTTCCTTGACAGCATAACGTGCTTTCATGGCACACTACGGGCTCCTCCTTGTGTCAAGGCGGTTCTTTCGAATGTCCCTGGCTTCAGGGGGTCGCGCCGGCAGTTGCTCACCGGCCGGAGCAATCATTTAGCTCAGAGTCGTCCGCAGGGATTATCACATTGAGACCGGCCGGTCAGCCACATCAGAGTATGGGCGACCTCTTCTCTTCAAATTTCATGCAGTCCGATGGTAGCAGAGGGTTTGGACCAGTAGGCTTGGTGCTCCCTTCATTGACGAGGTGCATCACTGATGCCCAACAATAGCTATCCAATCGCTATGCATGTTGCTTCCTTCTCCAAACAGGAAACCAACGGGGGACAGATACTTTGCACATTTTGGAGACACCTTCTTTTTGTTTGGCGCCCGGTTCAACCATACCAGGTCTCTTGGCTTTGCCCAGGCTTCCTGGAGGCAATGGAATGTCGGCACATGTGCACCTACCTGGGGCCCCGAGCTCGGAAACGTAGGGGTGGCCCTGGGGAAAGTTCGCTCCCACTTCTTGGTTGTTCTTTTGACGCTGAAGAGAGGGTCAGCTGTGACATGCAGCCATTTGGCTGGTTTGAATGTCATCACCTTGTGGTCTTTTCACCCCACAGGCCATCACCTTCTAAGAGACCCCCAATGCTTCGCGCGGCGGGATTCGAAGACCGCTGGCTGGTGCCATGCGTGTTTTCTCAGTGAGTTGGCCTGCGCCTGCTTCCTTGTGTAGAAACGCTGGTAACAGATGTGGCATGTGAATAAACGGCATTGCCAAATGTGGCATGACTTGAGTTTTCTTGGTTTGTATTGGTGATTGCGGATTCGAACTTTTGGTTCTTGATGAAACCAAGGGGGCACTTTCCAACCACAAGCCTCCAATCCAAACCAGGGGCAGCCCAAGTGGCAGGGTGGAAAGTGACAGTTGCCAGGCCCACCAGAAACCCTTATTGAGGTGGGGCTCCGAAGAGTGGAGCCTCATGGATAAGGACAAGGACTGAAGCGCGTGCCATTGTAACCATGGCAAACCTGCGTGTCTTGAAGGTTGCGCGTTTGGGCTTGCAGATCTGAATCAAATCAGACCCCCTGAGCATGGATGTCACCGCATGATGTCAATGGGTTGTCCCCCTGAATGATTTCCAGGGTTTCCCTTGGCAAAGGCAGCAGAAAGGGGAAGGGCATCGCGAATGCCGGTTTGGCAGCGACCAGCGGGTGGATTCGCTCCGTCTCTTGGCTCCCAGCGGGGCGGAAAGGACGCGACGGTGCCACCCTGTTCTCTTCCCGGACGGCTCTCTTTCGGCCGAATTCCTCGCCGGGCGGAAGCGAAGAAACACACAGGTGTCAGCTGGCACTTAGCAGCCGACTTGACATAAACGGGCCCAGGCCGGGTGACGTCCCATCGCCTCTTCCCAAAAAAGGCCGGCACTTGCCGCCCGCGACATGGCGTGCTTCGTGCAGCGCTGGGGGTTCCGCCTGTCTTCCACGGTGCTGGGAGGCGGGGTGAGGGCTGGCTCTCTTTCATGGGCGGCTGCTTGGATTTTGGCGGGTTCCTAGGGTGTAGAGGGCCTGATGCTTCCCTTCTTCTTCTTTTTTTTTGGGGGGGGAAGGGCCATGGCGGGTGCTCGGCCATTTGCAGACTTTGTCCCTGAATGGGTGTAATTGTTGGGCGGGGAATGTAACGGCCTTTGTTGTCAGCTGTTCGGGTTGTGGTCTTGTGGGTTGGGTTCAAAATCGCCTATTCCGCAAAGCACGAGCCAAAATCGGATTTCTGCACATTTCAGCCGGGCACTCCACTTTCCCAAGAAGGAGGTAACCTGACCCCCCGCCAAGTCGCAGGTGTCCAACGAATCCAACGAATGCCTACGAAGGAGGCTCCAGATTTTGACACCCATAACTAGAGAACTGGATTACCCCCTGCACCTTCTTGCTGGGATACTTTTAGAACTTAAGAGGGGCAACGAATCGCCCAGCCACGGAGAGAATGATGATTGAGGCTGTTGAAAACAGGGATTGCCTATGAATCTAGGACGTGTATTTGTGCCCCCCCCTATCAGTATCAGAGTGGCGTCATGCAATCAAACAGAAAACGTGAGTCACTCACTGTTCAGCCCTTGTGGCTCTGTCAGGCCGGCGGTTGTCTGGCTCATCTATGTGGCTTGCACTGGTCCTGGGCCCCTCTAATTGGCTACCGGAGGGGTTTGCTCGGCCAACCTGTAGGTGCAAGGCGTCTAGCACTGCAGCGCCTGATTCCTCAACTGTAGCTGGGTTCCATACGCCAACCGGGGAAATGTGCCTGACCCAAAGCCCCAAACCTCACCTTGGGCGGCCCTGCACCTGCCTGACTTTCTCGCCAGGTGGCTGTGCCGGCCTGGCGTGGTCGAAGAAGTGCCACTGCCAGGAGTGTAGATGTTCTCTTCTTTTTTCTTGGGAGAAGGGTTCCACTGGTTTAGTTTGCTTCATTTGTGTGTGTGTGTGTGTGTTTTTGGAGGCCACTCTTGTTGGGGTTGGCTCAATTTGTCAGCGGGAAGCCATTTTAGGCCCCCGTGTCGCCAGCGAAATCCTCGTTTTCCTTTTGGCCAGAAGGACGCCTATGGCGAGGAATTGACCCGGATCTCCTACACCTCCACGATGCGGCTCTGGTGAAGTGGGCGAAGGGGTTGAGGGCCACGAGGGCTTTGGGGGTTGGAAGCGTTGGTTGGGGGGTCGGGGTGTAGCTGGCTGGGACTTTCCAGCTGCATTGCCAAGCTGGGAAAGCGTCGCCCTTTCGGATGGAGGGACCGCCCAGTGTGGTTTGGAAAGGGTGTGTCCTTGATGAAGTGCTGGGTGCCAAATTGACCGAAATAAATCCGTACTTGTCGTTTCCCACCCGAATAGAGCCACAAGGGTATGCAATCAAGCCAGCAAGTCAGCGTACCGATATTTGGCCTATGACTTGATAGCACCTATGTTTGCGTGGGACTGTCCTATAGTATCCTCACTTTCCCCTGTTGATGGTGGCTCAAGTGATGAACCCGTGAAAGAATCCACCCAGCAAACTGCCACCCAGAGCCCAGTTGACAACGCGCGCGAGCTTTTGCTGGATGCTGAATGTGTCAGTGTCAAGTTCTCCTGGCCCAGCAAGTGCCCAATGAACGCGCGGGGTGTTAAAGAGGGTGACTGGAACATCAAAGTAGCTTTCTTCGTGTCTTTTTCTTGGCCTTCCAGCTCGTTGGACCCATTTGATCCAGCCAAAATAAGGAAAACGGGTGTGGACCTCTCGGCTTTATTTTTCAGGTTGGCATCCAGTTGACACAAATGACAGACAAAGGGCCAGACAATTTCTGCGCTGATTCTTCGGAGGCATGTTTCCTTCGCTGGGCATTCAGGGGGGGCCCTACAACGGTTCTAACAATCAGGGCCCATAGCGCTTCACGTAACTTGCATGGTGCGTGTGGCATCCTGAAGCCCATTAAGGTATATCGGTTTGCCCTTAAATGAGAAGGGACTCTACCCAGAAAAGGTTACCCTCCAAAAAGGCACACATGTGTTTCAACTATCAAGCCCGGTCCACTTTCAGGAAACCAGGGGAGGTTGCTTAACAGTAGCAGTTTCAACAGGTCCAAAGGGGCTAGCCTGGTCCACTTTGAAGGGAAGCCGATGGGAGGTTGGCTGCTTCAAAGGGAATCTCCTCCTTTACACGAGGGTTAGCCCTTTTTGTATCACAGAATTGGCTTCCATTTCCCACTGCCCTGAAAGGGGTTGAGCTGCCGAACCCTAGTCAGAAACCATTTGCCCTCCCACCAATTAACATGGAACTTGACTCCCTGTAAAAGGAAAATGGTCTTCCAGTACTTGCCGAAAGTCAGGTTTTATGTGAAGAGGGTGGGAGGGTACGTTATCTGAGGCGCGGCGACCCCACCTCGGCCTTTACGCAGATCCAGCGCATTGTGCAGCAGCGGGGGCCCCGAGTTCTACTTGGCGTGCTGGGGCCCGGAGGTGACCTGAAAGAAACAAGTTCTGTACTGGGGCTTCGAACCATCAATAACGTGCCCCGCTTGAAGGGGCAGGGCACTTGGTTAGTGGTTGGTACGATCAGGGAGGTGCTTGGAGGGCATGGGGCAGCCAACCACAAACGGGTGCCGTTAGCTGTTTTTCCCCCACCCGACAGGGGTTGTTAGATTTTATGTTGGAATCTGCGTTTGCGATGCTTCTACACCACGCCCCCACCCAGTATCCCGCCAGAGCCGAGTATCCCGCCAGAGCTGCTCGCCAGTGGATCCCGCCCAGTATCCCGCCAGAGCTGCTCGCCAGTGGATCCCACCGAGTATCCCGCAAGAGCGGCTCGCCAGTGGATCCCGCCGAGTATCCCGCCAGTGGATCCCGCCCAGTATCCCACCAGAGCAGCCCGCCAGTGGATCCCGCCGAGCATCCCGCCGAGTATCCCAGAGTAGCTCGCCGGTGGGTCCCGCCAGGGTGGCTCGCCAGTGGATCCTGCAGAGCATCCCGCCGAGTATCCCGCTGAGTATCTCAGAGTAGCTCGTCAGTGGATCCCGCCGAGTATCCCGCTGAGTGTCCCTTGCCATCCTGCCGAGTATCCGGCGCGGCTCGCCAGTATTCGCCAGTGGATCCCGCCAGTATCCCGCCAGAGCAGCTCGCCAGTCTGGTTTTGCTTAATGTCCCGCCCGGCGCACAGTTGGGTTTACATTTGATGTTGGTGCCTTCGTGCTTTGAGTTTGCCCTGAGGCTCGGAAAGGGTGATGCTTGTGTGTTGCTTTGGGCTGTGAATAAGCAACTTCGTTTAATCCCCCGCCGGGTTTCTTTTTGGAAGGGGCTTGGCTTTTGTTAACGGAACTGATGTTTGAGTTCTCGGGATCGGCTCGCAGACAAGTGGAGTTTGACACACAGACAGGTGGATAAGGCCCCAAGCCACTCGAGTTCACGGTCGTAAGCTCGTGAGTGTGGAGGGTGGGGATTGCTCGAAGCGAAGTAATTGTTTGTTTTGTTTTTGAGTTCCTATGTGGTTCCTTTGATGCAACCCAAACGCGGGGTACAAGGTTTGAGAAACCTGGTGGATGAGCGCAAACGTTTGCAACCTCTTCGTGAAGTTGCGGCCAACGCTCTCGGCCACAGTGATGGAGAATCCAGCGCCCTCCAAGCATAACACGACAGCACGAACCAACGTTTCCCACCCTCTTCGGCCCATGAAAGGATCAGAATGATCAGAAGTGGCTTGGGGTGTTGCAAGGGCATGGCAGGGGTTCCCACATTGCGACGTTGCACGACGGCCACCACATCCGGAACCAGACCCTCAAACTTGCGACGTGGAGTCATTTCCCATCAATCCCCTCCCGCGGGTTATGGAAGTGCCCGGGTTTTGTAAGAGTGTATATAAGGTTTTTGTCCTTTTAGAAAATGGGTTGCCTGGCCCCAAACCATGTTTGTTGACAGGGGGGCAGGGCAGTTTGAGTGGGAGAAAAACGTCTCGCCGAGGTCCGCGGCGGCCAACTTGCTGTCCAAGGTGTCGGGTCACATGTGCCGAAGCCTCGTCAATGGCCTTGGTACTCACCGGGCCTAAATAAGGAACAACTGGAATGGCCGCATGGCATCCTTTATAATATATTATATACTCGGCGCCCCGTGCCACATGCGATGCGCTTGGCGCAAGAGGCCCACCCCATTTCCCCTTGTAGCTGCCAAGGCTATGACGCAAAGCTGAAGCAGGTGTGGCAGGCAGGGTCAGCTAGCCGTGTTTCAAGGGTTGAGCTTCGAGAAACAAAGAGTGGGGCCTTTACCCTTTGCTTCAACAATAGTAGCTGACATGCCTACGGTCGTCCTCCCTAACCCTCCTGTGACACTTCCGGCGGTAATTCCTTTTTTTTTGAACGAAGGGTAGGATGTTGGTGTTTCCAGTTCTAGGGTCTTGCCAACTCGCTGTTTGCTACTGGAAGCCTTGCGGGAGGGTCACAAAGGATATGACTCCCTGCGCAACTCCACCCGTTTGTTACAAGCAGTTGTTGGCCCAAGGGATTCCTTGGCTGCAGAGTTGGCAAGCCGGCAAGAACCGTGAGTTCTACAGTGGGCCCCCTTAACACTTGTGGGTGACTGGGTGCTGGGCTCTTTTCATCGCTTGCGGGCTGCAGGTGCTAGAGGGCAGCCCGGAGGCGGGCTGCTTGGGGCTGGTCCAAGTTATCCTTGGGGCACCTCCCCTTCCCTTTTTTTGTGGTTGGCCCGGGATCCAAAATGATCAACAAGGGTTAACTCTGTTCTACCTTTCTGATCACTGGGCAGCTGGAAAAGGCATCTGACCGAATATGGGCCCAAGATCTACAGAGGTTGCTTTCCACGGAGAAGCTGAGGTTGATTTAGCTTGACGGAGTGATGTCCCGCGACCTTCGGAGACGATTTCGATTTGAGGCCGTCGCTGGGTCGCAGGGACCCTCGCCTTTGTGAAAAAGCGGTTTGCTCGCAGGGATGCGACCCTCACTGCGGAGCTTGGAAAACACTGGCTTGCCATAGCTTGAATGGACCAAGACACGGCCTGAGAGTTTGCCTTTGGGTCCTCTGCTTTTGGCCCGGAGCCATCAGGTAATCATTATGGCTGAACATCCACGTTGGCTCCCAGCAACTTTAGAAGCTTCAGGATGAGGGTTTCTCAATCCAATGGCACTTCTAGCCCCCCACCATCGCCCACCATCCCCCCACCATCCGCCCACCATCTCTCACATCCATCCCGCATCCTCCCACATACTCCGCGAGTGCCCGAGAGCATCCCTTTGGATGTCCCGGTTTGGTGCGCTCAGCGAGTGGTGGTGTTTTTTGGGTCTTTGGCGCAGGTGATTGAGCGCCTCTGGGCCGGGATCTGCAAGGACGAGCGGCACGTGGTGGACGAGGACACCGTGAAGGTAAAGCCTGCCCTCTGGCTTCAACTGGGTGCTGGGTGCTGGGAGCTGAGTATTCCCCCCCCTCCATGTTGAAAGGGATGGGCGTGTGAGTTTGGGTATTTGTCCAAGACCGCATGTTTGCCAGTGTATTGTTCATGTTTACTTGTGTCACCTACCAGGGAAAAGCTGGGCCGTAATTTCTGTCCGCACCACCGCCACTTTTGAGGCCTAGAGCCCACATGCCAGACACCACATTTTGCCCTATGGGTGACCTGCATTGTGGACGTGTGTAGGGCCCAAATGAAATCAATGACTTAGCGAGGCTGTGGGGTCACCAATGTTTGAGAACCACCCGTGTTTGCAGGGACTGCGGCGATGACTGCCAGTGCACAGCTTCGATTCACGTTTACATTCCTCTGTATCGTGAGCACAGCTCAAGCACTGCAAATCGTACTTGTGCAGCTGCCAAAGGGAATGTGACCCTGCATTCAAGACTCCAAATCAGGCAACACAGTGTAAATCGTATGACCCACAAAGCATGGCACGTGGGACAATCGCTTCTTTCTAGTAAGCAGGAATTTGCTGTTCAACTGGTAAGCCACAGAGTTATCCAACGCCATCCTCAGTTGGAGATGATATTTGTCCATCTCCTGCATCTAAATCACATCAGCCAACTTGGCCCGAAAGGGGAACGCGAAAAGGAATGCGGGCGTGTCTTTGTTGTAATTGGGGAGCTCCCCTTGTGGAAGAGGACGTCAGCCGTGTTTGTTGCCTTTTTTTTGGCGGGGGGATCAGTTGATTAGATGGACCTTAGTGGTTTTTGGTCCCGGACTTTTGGCGCACTTCTGGGGTTCTTGATTTGATTGACCTTGTATAGTGGTTTTTGGTCCCCTCTCTGGGGTTCCATGGAGCTCCAACTTCCGATGTTTTCTTCCGCTCGAGGTGGACCATCGAGCGTATCCCGTCGGCTGGGGAATGCGCTGCACCCACTTCGACCCAGGTAAGGAGGGGGTGAGGGGGGAGGGGGGGGAAGGCGCCAACAAGATCCCGTCAAAAAATTGGGGCGAGGCGTGTATGATGGATTGTTAGGGTCAATTTTCCGCCTCTAGGGTTTGAGGCTGCAAAATGGGCTCTATTGTCGATTGGCTCGGGAAAATTGGGAACTGCCAAGGTTGGGCAGAGGTTCTGCAAACCGCTGCGTACAGGTCAAAGGGGGTAAGTCCAACTTCGGTGATACCTGGGAGCACATTGGGAAGGCCTTCCAGTGTTATCACAGTGGGCAATTCCCAACACGTTGATGGGCGGTGCTGGTGTTTTTCGTGTTGAGCTGCGTTTCCTTCGGGCGAACTTGTGCCCTCTTGCTAACTGCTTTCGTTTTAGTCTGAGATGCGCTACAGTGCGTATTTTGTTTGCGCCTGGCACCGCTACTCAGGTAACCCTTAATTAGTTGGTTTTGCACCCCTGGTTCCTTTAAAGGGTAAATCACCAATTAGGAGTAAGCTGAAACACGAAAACTTCCATGCTCCCAATTCCTCGCCCAAGCGTGGCTCGGCCAGGTGCGGCCTCCCAATCCGGCAGCGATTGTACAAACCTCATGCCGGACACCCAGGATGGCACCCCTCCGCGAACCCAACAGACTGTGATTGAGGCTTTTTGGTATGTGATGCGGGGGGGGGAGCCTGGCCAGGGTTCTTTGCACGCTGAGAGGCTTGGCAAACCGCTTTCGGTTTGAGAGTGAGCGCGATTGCAATGTCTGATGCCAGTCTCCGTGTCAAGTGGTCTTGAATGTGATTTCTTGGGCAATCTTTCCCGGGCGCCGGTGGCGTCCTCACTGCCAAAATGCCGCTCCTGCGTCGACCCAGGCAATTGATGTACAAATCCGTTATCAACGAGGCGGTCGTCAACCCGGACACGGTGACAAAGGAGATTGTGCCCCATGCGGTCGCGCTGAGCTCAGGGGATGTAGCGTGACATGTTGTAGCTGGCAGTCCGCGATTGGCGAGCGCATGGGCCGCTTTGATTGGATTGCCCCGTGTTTGGCATGCCCCAGGCACACAACAACAAGAATGGGATCACTGGCTGGATGCTGTACAATGACAGGACTGCGCGTGGGATGGTCTAATTGTGGCTGTGCTGCATCGGTTGTGCTGTGAGTCTTCCCGGGCTCCGCTCAGGTGTTTCCAAAGAGGGGGGGCGTCCTTGTTTGGTTCGTTGTAAAAGGACACCCCTACCCTTTTCGGCTTAAACTGCAGATTAAATTGCAAGAATATGGGTGATTGCGCAGTCAGACTCAAGTATTGAAGCTGTGGATGCCACCTGCATTGTTCTTTAGGATCTTTAAATGGATGTTGCTGTTTGGGGACCTCTTCCAACGCCGTTGGGAATCAGGCCATGCGAACTTGCGAGCCTTCGGGGCAGGAACATGGTGGTTTACCAGGTGCTGGAGGGCCCCCCCGAGTCTGTGGAAAGGCGGGGTGGTGGGTCCATCTGCTGAAAGTGAAGGCACTGCTTGTGAGTGTCTTTGTGTGTTTGCGTTTTTGGATGGTACCCTTTGCACCTTGGTGTGCAGGCTTGCCGAAGGCCACCCCCCCCCCACCCAACAAAAAACAAACAAACAAACAAGCAAACAAACAAACAAACAACCAAACAACCAAACAACCAAACAACAGAACAACCAACCAACCAAGCAAGCAAGCAAGCAAACAAACAAACACAAAAAAACTAAACAAACAAACAAACAAACACCACGCACACGAACACGAACACGCACACGCACACGCACACGCACACGCACACGCACACGCGCACGCGCACGCACACGCACATTCCCACCCACCCACCCACCCACCCACCCACGCACGCACGCACGCACATACACACCCCGCACGCACGCACACACACACACACCCCGCACGCACGCACACACACACACACACCCCGCGCTCACGCACCCACAACCCGCGCGCACACACCGCACACACACACACACAAACACAAACACACAAACACACAAACACACAAACACACAAACACACAAACACACAAACACACAAACACACACAAACACACACAAACACAAACACACACAAACACACACAAGCACACACAAACACACACAAACACACAAACACAAACACAAACACAAACACACACACACACACAGACACACACACACACACACACACACACACACACAC
>CAUJNA010000768.1:300367-460367 GCA_963377175.1 Effrenium voratum
CCCGCGGCGCAGTTTGTAGAAACGCGCAACAAAAAAGAATTTCGAGTTCCGAATTCGTTTTTTCGTGCGTTTCGGACCTCGAAACGCGCTCTGGCACCATATTCGCGGTCCTTGTGATGCTCGCGGCAGACTTTGCAGAAGCGCGTGGAACCCAGAACGTCCTGGTTAAATTTTGACCCAGGCTCATATGTTGACGCATATTCCAGACACATTTGAGCCACTCGCCAGGTTGTGGAGCCAGATCCGGCGAGACCGCCGTCATCAGGTCTTGGAGGAGAGCGTCAGGCCTGGGTTGCGAAACGCGTGAGGGGGCGTCCCTTAACGATGGGCCACCGCAGAAAGATGGGGTGGCCCGTTTTTTCAAAGGCCACTGTAGGGTTCCGCTTTGAAGTGATGTAGTGCTGGGGATGGGGTAACCATGGTGACCCACTTTGGCACTACAAGGGTTGGTACCCACAACGCTGCCAGTCCCCAAGTTGAAGTTCAAAAATGGAATTGAGAGCATGCTTCCCCCTGGCCGCTTTGGTCGTGCTTTGCCTGGGACTCCACGACAAGCGGAGAACTGCGAATCAATCCAAGCTAGAAACCCGGCCTCTGGTTACGTCATTTGTTTCTGATTGCTACAACGCCTTTCCTTACCCACAGCAAGTGTCTTGGCTTGGTCGGCCCACCATAGATCACTCATCAAGTTTCCAAGGAGTGTTCCCCTCGAAGCAGGGTTTTCTTGGAACGAGTTTAGTCAGATTGCGGTCTCACCAGCTGACCTGACACCATGAGAGCGCAGTTGTTCTTTTCCCGATATAAGCGCATGCTATTTTGCGCGGTTGCACCAAAAGGTAGCATTTGAGATGCAAGCCGGCCAAGGCGAAGCAGCCAAGAAATGAACCAGAGTTCATGCCCATCATGCTTTCATGTCAGCGTGTACATGTGTTCATCCTTTAAACAAATGTAAACCTGCACATTTGCATGGGTATCAAAGTGCGTGATTCTGGCCGGGCCCTTTCTCCTTTCCTTCCTTGTTGCTGTCCGTGATCCGTTTCACAGGCGCAGGTGCATCAGCCAGCGCGAGTTTGAGAACTGGTCCATGGGCATCGACGAAGTTGAGCAGACTGCTTGGATGGACGCTCGGCTGCGCGTGGCCATGCCAAGGCCCGACCCTTGAGAGAAGGTGGGTAAGAATTCACTGGCTGGACACTGGCAAGCTGAAACGCCAAGCCAAGCCCTTGAAAGTGGAATTGAGAGGGTGGGTCATCCTGGAATTCCCTGGTTGGAGACTGGCAAAGTGAATTTGGGGACCGCTCTTGAGATAGGGACTTGTGGCGGCGGACGAATGCGAGTTTGGATCGCGGAGGTCTCTGCAAGAAGGCGAGTGGGTGTTTGACTCAAAAATCGCCAGCCTTCTGTTCATGGTTTGCAAGAGGATTGCAAAAGCAAACCATGCAAGGGAGGGAGGAAAGGTATGTTTTGTGGGCGCTGCAGCTTGTGGGGCTTCGCTCGCTCAGGCACAGAACTACTGAGGCCTTAGCGAGTTGCTCGCCTCGGATTTTTTTCAACAGCTTGTAGCTGGCCAGAGGCTTGTCAAAGCAAAGCGGTCGATGTCTCAGCCCCGCTTTGATTTCAAAAGGCGACCCCAAGAGCTCCATGAATCAGCCTGGAGCACCAGCCAGGGCTTGGGTGCGTCTCCCACAGGATGCACAGTCTTTTTTTGATGCGGCAATTGCACCCAAACCCGGCACGTCGGCCGGAACCTGATTTATGCGCCCATTTTTTCCGGCTCGCTCTAGAGCCTCCGCTTGTCTCTGCTGGTTCCCTTGCGGCAGAGGCCTCCTAGGGCGGGGACATGTGTCAGCACGGCACCGCCAATTTTTTTCTGGTGCCAACGAGAGGCGAGAACATCTAAACTCGCCTGGAGCCCAAATGGCGCTGGTCCCAACGGATCAGCTGCCTAGCAACTCTTTACCTGGGGCAGCCGAGAGGGCAACGAGTGCCAACCCTCTTGTCCTTTTTTTGGGGTGAGATGTTTCTTGAAAGTTTGCGCAGATTTGCTTTTCTGGCGTATTCTGTATCCACATCCGGGCAAGGGGCCGGCAAATACCCGGCTTTCGGAGCTGCACCCAGACTTCCGTGCCAAGCGCAGGGCGTCTTCTGCGCCTCGGCAGCTCGCGGCGCGCATCGCTCGGCGCTCGCTCGAGCCCCGAACTGCCGTTCGACGTTCGGCGGGCGAGCGGCCGACGTGCCGGGCGAGCCGACTAGCCGACGGACAGCTGGAACAAGGAGAGCTAAGAGCAAAAATCTGGCATGATTCGACTTGAGCTTTGCGCCCAAGTCTTCATCGCAAAGCCAGCTCAACTTGGGCCAAGGGTCGACTCGCAAGACTCACGAGGCTCTCAAAAGGCACCGCCCTTTCTGCGGGTTCCGCCCAGAGTTCGGCAGCATGCGCCACAGCGACGGTTTCGGCACCAAGCCAGGAAGCCAGGCAGGATGGGGACCAACTGGTTGTTTTTTTTCCATGGCCCTCTTTGGAAGACTACTTGTAGATGTGAGGTGGGGGAGAGCTGGCCGAATGGCTGGTGCTGGTGGCCGAATGGCTGGCGCTTCTCTGGAAGCCTCTGCGGAAGGGGACGCGCAAAGCATCCCAGGTGTGATGCTTTCAGCTTGTGCTTCGGGGCCTTTGTCCCTTATTGTCACAAATGCCAGCGACACCTGTGCCAAAAAAGGGGTTTGGCAGGACAGCGAGAGTTTGTTCTGGCTTCAGCTTGGGAGCGCTGTTTGAGACCTCCGCCAAAACCCGAGCCTGTACCTAGCCCTGAAACTCTTTCACTCCACCGGATGCACCTGCCCCGAAGCAACAGGGTTCCAAGCGGCCGGAGGGAAACGAAGAACGCGTGCCCGTTGCTTGGCTCTTTTGTTCAAGTCGGGCCAGGACAGCAAAGTCTCCCTCAGGGAGTTTCAGGCAGGGAGACATGTTCAAGGCTGTCGATGTGCGGAGGCGATCGCCTAGATTTCTGCGTTCGTTCAAAAGCCCTGCTTTTGCACTCCTTCGCAGCTGGTTGGAATTCTTGGGCCCGGAAATGGTGCATGGTTGTTTGCAAAACTCTTTTTCACAACCACTCCCTAGCCTCCAACAGAAACCCAGGGAGGTTGTTGGAAACCACGGGTGTTCACCATGTCGTGTTAAACCCAGGTGTTTGAACCATAGGCGTTGCGATGTTGAAGTCACGGTTTCGGCCAGGGCTCGGATTTCCGGCCCCGGAGGCCCTAGATGTTAGGGGGTGTGTTGGACTTTCGGCCATTTGGCCATCTGCTTTTGCCAGACCTTTGTGGGCAAGATGGGCGGCATCCGCCAGCTCTTCGAGCAGAGGCGTCTGCGCATCTCCACCAGCGCTTCGGCTTGCGAAGGGCCGAAGTGCCGGCGTTTGGGGCAGGTGGGAGGTGGGAGGCGGGCAGGGGCTGGGGGGTTTGGCAACGGGACAAACGCGGCCGGAAGGAGGTTGCGGAACATCGATACGCAACATGTCTAACGCACAGGGGGATGGGGGTGGGGGAGTGAGAAGCCTTGCACTGTCCGCCGAGGAAAGTCTTTGCGCATGAACAAGTTGCGCAGAATCGTGTGCGACCACTGGCACACATCTTTGACATTCAAGGAGTGGTGCTGACAGTTAAAATCGCTGTGCTCACTAAGTCACTTTGTGCCCCTTGGCTTTTGGGTGACCAGGTTTCCCATTTCCTTTTGCTTCTCACTCTTGCGGCGAGTTTCGTGCGCTGGCACCGAAGCTCTAGATCATCAGATCCTTCGCGGGAGTGGGGGGGATCTTGCAGCACCTTCCGATCCGGGGACGAGGCCGGAAGGATGTGTGCGACTACATCGGAATTGCGGAAGGCGCACGTGTCAGGGCCAGGCACTGAGATGAGGGGTCGGGGGGTCTGGATGGATTGAAACGCAGAAGTTGGCGGTGCCTAGTCATACAGTTTAGGCTTTAGTGGTTTTGGGTTTAAAGGGTTTCACGGTTTCATTGCATATTCCCCTGACGTTTAACTTGTAGCAAGGGACTCACGAATCAATGTGCAAAGAATGAGACTCCAATGGAAATTTATTGGTGGTCCTGGTTGAGATTTTCGTTTTGTTTGCCGTGGGCTTTGGTGGCAGTTTGAAGTTTGGTGGGTGTGAAGATCATGAGCTCACTGATCTGGGTAAAACGAGGGAGTCCAGCCAGGTTGATAACGGTTCCCTTTGGATCCCTTAGTTCAGCTTGGGGAATCCGCTGAGTCAGCGCAAATGGCAAGGATTCACAAGCTGGTTGATGAGGGTGTCCGAGTGTAAAGGGGTAGTTCTAGAGAACCTGCGGATATAATCCGGCGTCGACCTTTCTATCCCCGCTTGTCAGCAATGAATCCAGCTTTGAGCTGGGACGGGGTTCCTTATTCGGGCAACTCTTAGTCGGGGCTGCAAAGGTTAACCTTTGATTTCACAAGGTTAGAAGTTAGAAGGGGGTCCCACACAAGTAGGGACACTGGAAGTTGTTTTTGTATTTCTTGCAAGGTACGAATTCGTGTCAGATGCAGAAGGGTGGCGTGGCTTTCCGGCACCGGGAGGGGCTGACTGTTCTCAGGCCCACTACTTTGTGCAGGGCAAGAAGTCCCAGGGCTGGAGGGAAGCCCAGGCGGGGCCAGGAATCTCTCTAAAGCCCAAAGCGCGCGTTTCTTTTCTTTTTTTGGTGCGCGTGTGTGCGCCTGTGCCTGTGTGGTGGCGTCTTTTTTTTTTTTTTTTTTTTTGAGGGCACCCTTTCAGGTTGAGATACCGGGAACACCAACTGCGGGTGGCCCCCTTTCTTTTCTTGGTGTGTTTCGTTCACGTGTTGTTCTATCATAAGCAAATCGGCCGAATGGCCGTTTGGCTCAAGTTTTTACCTCCCGTCAAGTGGGGATAGGACTCACGCTCGAGCGCCATTCACTGGCAGCTTTCCTCGTCCTCGAGCCGAAAAGGGTCGGGGCCGCGGGCGGCTGGGTGTAGGAGGTGCTCGGTGGGTCGCGCTGTTCTACTTGGGCTTGGTATTGAACTTAATCCTCTTCAACTTGATTTCAAACATCCCCATACTTCTCCTTTGTCAACCGTCACTTCCTCAACCCGGTCATCATCCACAGCTTCACCCGAGTTGTGTTTCCGGGTGCTTTGGGTACATCGTGATCTACTTTGTGCTCATTTGCTTCCCTGGGCTACTTCGTGTTCGCCCAAAACCGCAGGTTATCAGCCGTAACAGCTAGAAGCTGGGGCTGGTGATCCGGTTGCGGGACGTGACCCGCCACCTGCTCCCTCGCCTACTCGTACGAGCAACGGCGTCCCCCGGAGCTTCACATCGTGGGCCGGGCTTCGTGGATGACGAGGCCAACGCCCTTCGCGGCAACGCCGCGCCTGCTGCCCCCGGCTTAGACAGCCGGCTGTGGCCCATTCCCCCGATGGTGGGCGCAGAGCCCAATCCCGGGGTGATCACGGACGATTGGATCCTTTCTCAGGTCGTGTTTGATGAGGATGCGGAGGCCCCTATCCCGGCGGCAGTGCTTCAGATCGAGGACGGACCCCCTCTAGAAGAGGCTGAGGTTCCTCCAAATCAGGTGCCCTCATCGATTTCGCCTACTGTTCCGTTCGTGGCGCTCCAGATCGAGGACCGGGCTGTCCATCGTGCTGCTCATCCGGAGCCGGTTCAATCATGGTCCCTTACATGGGATCAGTTTGACCAGCTCCTCGGCAGTGGATCGCAGGCTACACCGCCTGATTTCGGTCGGCTCGACTTTAACTCGGGTGCCCCCATATCGGTTGGGAATCTGGATTTTCAATCCCTTTTTGATGCTGATTGGAGGTCTCAGCCTTCCCGAATTGACAGATCTTTTGATGCCCTGCCTACGCATGAGCCTACTCATGAGCCTACTCAGGGTTTTCCTCATGATGGAGAAAATGACCCCATTGAAGACTTCTCCCCTTCTCATGTTGCAGGTTCGGCCCAACCCGAGGTTGGCAAACGGGCGATTGAGGATTGGCCGCAAATAGCTGGCCTTCCTCCCGTCTCAGGTTCATCCGACATTGACATCATTCACGATCACCCCAGTCCGGCGGATATGGACTTCATCCCTGATGCAGTATCATCTCACCTGTCAGGTACCCGCGACCGGAATGCGGACCGCTACAACGCTGGTCCGAATCCACCGCTTTCCTCAGGTACCCGAGGTCGGGATGCGAACCGCTACAACGCGGGCTCAAATCCGCCAAATCGGGCATCAGGTACTAATCGATCGGACGCGGGCCGCGAAACAGCAGGCCCAAATCCTTCCTCCACTTCATCAAGAAGCCATGCCGGTCTATTCGCGGCGTTCAATCGGCGTCAGACTCGAAAAGAGTCCGCCCCCGACGTCATCGACCTCGAGGAGCAGTCCAGCCACCGTACCAGTGATGGATCCGAACAGGATACACCTGGTATTGGGTCTACTCCCTTCGACCTTCTCGACATTCCCTTCCATCAGCCACCCAGGAGAGGAAATGAAGATGATGAGACCATCCCTGGGATCCTTGATGTAATCGATGAGGCCGAGGTCACACCAGAGAGGCGAACGACATCGCTCCCGCCGAGCCGCGTTGCCAAAGTGCTTTCCCCTAAGCCGTTTAATGATGACGTTGCTCAACGGCTTGATTTCACTCAACCTGATCCAGATCATGCTCAACATCATCGTTCGATCATATGCCGGGACAAACCGGCGCTGACTCACGAGCCACAAAGAGGAGCTCTGAAGTCACCCCGAAAGGCGTGAAGCTGCCCTCCGATTGCGATCTAATCCCCCCGCTCATCACGACCCTGTTGACGTTCCTATCCACTCTGCGGGATCTGGGCTCAGCTCCAATGCCCCGATGTCTGAGAAGGAGACTGATGACGGGATCAACTCTACGCCCAGGAATCGGAGACCTGGACTTAGCACTGTTGCCCCTGGAAATGGAGGGCTTCCATCAAATCAACCGGTCGACAACTCCCTCATCCCTACATTCTTTCAAATCGGAACTCCGGGCTGCACTCCTGACAGGAGAGAAAATAAGCGCGGAGCTCATGCATCCGGTTGCATCTGAGCTTCAGCGACTGCTTCTCGCGATCCACAACGAGGTCAAGGGATGCAAGGCCGAAATCCAGGGGTGCAGAACTGAGATTCGTTCATGCAGGGATGATATCAACGTTTGCGTCGGTGAAATCAAGAAGATCAATAACCGTGTTGACACCTTCGAGAAGAAGGTTGAATCATCTTTCTCTGCCGTTGCCGGAACGTTCTCGAGACACGAGGCCAAGTTCCGTGATTTCCACGAATGGGTCGCCCGAAGCGAGAAGGAGATAAATGAGCGCTTCAAGATGTATGACGAGAGGTCCAACTCGGTCATCATATCTGCAGCTGAACTTCGCGAGCAGGCCGAGTCACTCGAGAACATCAAGGTCCAGCTCCTTAGGTTCTCCGAGATCGGGGCCCTTGAGGCTGAAATTCGAAGAATCAAAGACGAAGTTGAGGCGAACTCTCGCAGTGTCATTGACATTGAAGGAACCATCTCAAGGGAAAGAACCATCCGTGGGAACGTTGAGACGTACATTCAGCACCTTGTCCCTGCGACCGACCTGAAACAATTCAGTGATAGGGTGTCCGGAGCCCTCAACGAGAATACACAGAGACAGGAGGAGTTTAAGCTTCAATTGTCCCGTATTGCCAGGTGCGTCAAGGACCTTCGTGATAAAAGCCAAGGCCCCTATCCGAGGGACATGCAAGCACAATTCATGAAGCTTGTCTTGCGGGTCAATGAGATCAACATGCAGCTCGCTGAATTGAGGGAACAACCTCCTGCTGCCTGCGCATCCTCAAGTGCTGGCGCTGTATCGGTTGCCGGGACGGAGTCCTGGGAGAGATCTGGAGACACGGATCCCTTAACCCAGGGAAGAGCTCCTAGAGGTTTTCCTCCTCGCGATGCTCGCATCGTCAGCTCGACAGGACCTCCTCCACCTCCTCCTCCTTCAGGGCCACCTCCACCGTCACCATCGGCCCCCGTTTTTGGCAGGGATCCCTCTAGAACGAGGGCTGCTGCTCGGGCTGCCGGTGCTGCCCCTGATAACCGGGCCAAATGCGCTCACGAGGAGCCTGGGCATCCACAGCATCGGGAACCTCGCTATCCATGCCGAAACTGCGGCAAGTCAGTCTGCGAAGACTGCTTTGATCATGATTGTAACTCGTGCTTCAAATGTAGCGATCAGTTTCCTAGATGTCGCGCATGCAGAGGAAGAGGAGGGAGACACGGACTTGTGACGTGTCTCATATGCAAGGATGAGTACTGCGATCAACACATCGCTTCACCTGACGATGTGCGCCGTTTCGGATCAAATGTTCGACCTATTTGCCTCTGCCTGAGAGCTGACCCCGATGGGAAAACTAAGCATCGTGGTCCCAGTGCGGGACCTGGAGGACCTGGTTCTATTCCTGAACATAATCAGCGGGATGGCACTGCTCCTGATCCTGGGTCCGGGCCATCACGTGGAGATCCGTCACATCGGAGCCCTGAACCGCAACAAGGGAACTCTGGTTTCTGTTCCCATGCCGGAGCCGCCGGGCCGATGCCGCCAAGGGCAATGTCATCGCCCGTAATCGGGCGAGCAGCTCCGAGGGGGACCATCAACACGTATCCCGGATGTTCCCCTACGGGGGGAATTTTCACTGGTCAGGTTGAGCATGGAACGTCTCAGGGAGTCATTCGTGGAAGGTACGGGCCTGACACTGCTGTGACAAATCAGCAGAATCCACAGCATCATCACGGAGTACAGGATAACTCTGGCGGGACAGCTGGTTTCTCTCTTCCACCAGGACTCGGTAAGGGTGTGCATGGCGCCGGTGGCGTCGGCGGTATTGGAGCTCCCGACATTCGCCGATCTTCTGCTGAAGAAAGGGTCTGCCCTCGATGCAACATCAATGTCAAGTCCAGCATCCCCGGGACACCTCCATGCTTCCAAACTTGTTCGTTGTGCCGCACTTCTTTGTGTGCCGCATGCTGCCCACCATCGTCTGGGAGTTGCTCTCTTTGTGCCATATCCATTGGCAGAGACGGCGTTCTACCTCCCCATGTTTTTGGGCAGGCCACTCGGCCGCCCTTAACTTCGTTGCCATCTGAGGCGAACAAGTGCGCCAACATAGAGCTCGAGAAAGAGCCTGCACCGCACGAGTTGCGAGACTGGATCATTTCCACAAGAGAAATCGTGAGCAACGCGTTCAGCTATGACTCGCCATATGCCATGTCTTGGGTCATGAGTGTCGAGAACGCCAGCACAATAGAGGAACTTGATGACGAGTGCCTCTACCCGATCCTTGACAATAGGTTCAATGCTGCACTGAGAAAATGCATCACATCAAAACCTATAGTTGCCAAGATCAGCAGGCTGACAGAAGAGGCTCAGGTAAAAAGGGGAACGAGGCTGAAAAGCCGCCAGATGAGTACCTTCGTCCTGATGAAGTCGGGAGTCAGTCTATCCGCACGAATGAACTTCTTCGCCTATCCCTCGGCAGAGCTGCCGGGTCTGGCGAACCTCAGCTTGAGAAATTCCTTGATAAATGGGAAGGACTCCTGGGCGGAATCACCGCACCGATTGACCACCACGTTCTTCAGCATGTTTTCTTTGAGCAAGTTCGACATTCACCATGCTTGATGCCTGACGTGCAACACTGGGATCGTAATCCAGACGTGCAAAATTACGACTGGATCATGAGGGCCGCTCGTAAGAGGTGGAGGACGAGGTACAATGTCTCTGAGATAAAGGATCGGATGTACTCCCGATCGCCACATGCTGATCGCAACCCGAATGCCGCCGCTCCTGGGGTACGCCGTCCTTCGCCTTTTGGGGATACTCGCAAGACAGGGGACGAGAGATCAGGTGATCGTGATCGCGGAAAAACGCGGTTTGATGACCCCAGGCGAAATAGCAGGGAGCGTCCTTCTCCAGGAAGAGATCGCCGCCATGAGCATCCTGCCACCCCTGGAGTTTGTCATGATTGGCAGAAGGGGCAATGTAGGCGCGGTTCAGACTGCCGTTTTGCGCACCATGAGGAGAAACCGAAATCTCCCCGCGATGACGACGGTCCCATATACCCAGGGTACTGCAGAGAGTGGGCAAATGCACGCGTCCGAAGTGTACATACAAGCATGAAAAGCCCCCTCCTGACCTAGCTCCGCTTCCCAGGAAGCCCGGTGCCCCTGCTACTGCCAGCGACCAAGTGCGGACATGATGGCCTGATGGGTGCCCTTTCTGACAAGACACCTGGCCGCTCTCCTCCCACTGATGCACAGGAGTGGTCTAGAACCGATCACCGGGCTTGCATGTTTCAGGGACCCACAGGTGGAGGCCCCGACTTACAGCATGTGGTGTGGAGACGGACCGTTTCCATCCTCGATGGACGGGTTATCCAGGACCTTCCAATCACCTCTCACACTTCGCGGAATAGGATGTTCTGCCCTATCGGTTTTACCGGCGACGTGAAAACTACTTTTTGGTCATATACTGATCCTGTGAAGCGTGCCGCCTGGAATGCTTCTATGCGTCCGAACGTCTACAACGACGATCGCAGCCGGACAGTTCAGATCAATGACTCCGCCATGATTGAGTATATCGTCGTTGCTGATAACATTCTCATGAAGCAGATTTCTCATATTTCTCAGAAGTCTCGGAATCCATCCTATACTCACTCCGGGGAATTCAAGAATGCTTCAAAGATCACCATTGAGCGCCAAAGTGAGAAGGCCATTCTCCGCGCGCTATCCATGCAGGAGCAGGTCGCTATTGATCAGGAGGGCGAATACCTCGAATCTAAACCGATTCGACGGCGCATGATGTATAGAGCATCGCGCATGTCCTCTACTCCATCCGCTCCTGGACACGAACGATCGATCCGTTGGCTTGCTGATACAGGCTGCCCCATCGATCTTGTTGGACTGAACGAACTTAGCGCCGGAGAGCAGAGTCTGGTGAAGAAAACTGGACGTACCCACGCCCTGCAGACCGCCAACGGTACGGCATCGACCCTCGGAAGCATCGCTGCTGATATGCAGGACATTGACGAGGTGATCGATGCCCACGTCATGCAGAACACGCCATCGCTCATCTCAATCGGTAAACGCTGTATGGAGCAAGGTTATACCTTCACCTGAGGACCTGGTGGCAAAGAGATCGTACTCGACGTGCTGAACAACGTCCCGCACTTGCCTGCCTCACGTTGTAACTTCAGTTCTCCGGTGACTGACCAGTACCCTGACATCCCTGCTGTTCCCGCTCCTTCTGCTCTTTCCGGGGATGTCATCCCAGAGGCAACGAAGGACATGCCTGCGGCATCCGAAGGCCATCCTGGTTCACCTGACCCTGATCCTCCTGCCTCTGATCCAAATGAGGATTCCGTCGAGCTTGAAGGCCACGGCCCTCTGCGTAGCGCCGAAGACTGGAGAGCTGATGCCTTGACCCTCCGCCACATGATGACTCATCTTCCCAAGAACCCTTTTTGCTCTCACTGCCAGCATGCCAAGATGGAGAATGTTAGACTGTTCCGGAAGAAGGGCGCGGCTGGTCACGGAGCCGAGGATTTTGGCGACCTAGTCACCGCCGACACAATGGTTCTGCAAGGACTACGAGACAGAGGCATCAACGGCGAGGCCGATGCCATCGTCTTCTACGATCTCGCCACTTCGTGGATTGATGTCATGCCTGTCATGAGCCGCTCTGATGCGAACACTGTTGATGCTTTTAACCGCTTCGCAGGGCCTCAGAACGACATCAAGATGATGCACACTGATCAAGCTAAAGAACTTGTCAGTGCTTGCAAAGAACTGCGCTGGATACATGAATGGTCTACTCCGGGGATGCCAAAGACCAACGGCATCATTGAAAGCAAAGTCAAATTAGTCCTTCATGGTGCACGTGTGCTTTTACGTCAAGCCGGGTTAGAAGCCCGATGGTGGCCCTACGCAACAAAGTACTTTGCCGTCGCTAGGAACATCGAGAATCGGGGAGGTGGAAGCGCGTGGTCTAAAAGACACGCCCCCCTTCCTTTCAACGGCAAGCTTCTTCCCTTCGGTTGCTTGGTTGATTTCTTCCCCGTCGCTCCCAAACCGCGTCGAGTTGAAAAGGGGGGGATCAAAAACGCTCCCGAAAATCAAAATAAGTCTGCTGACGATGACTATTGGAGCAAAGACGAAGAGAATGAGTGCGTTATCCGTATACACCGGACACCCAGAAAGAAACTCTTCGATCCAAGGGGCTCCAACTGCCCAATCGACGTTGATTTCCTCGCTGACGAAACTCTCACCATCATTAAGTATCTCAACGGTGAAAATGACTCCATTCAGTCAACCACGTGGAGAAACCTGAGTGATCATAGAGATGATCAATCGCAAGATTGGATTGGCGAAACCTATTTTCAGGTCGACGTCCACGCTCTCGAGAAATGGGGCGAAACCTCAAAGGAAGGCGCACCCCTTTCTGATGATGAATATGAACCCATGTCAGCCGAAGAAATCGAGGAAGCTCTGCGTGACTGCGACTACGACCCCCTTGCTGACTTTGCTGAAGAAGAATCTAGTATCGCTCCCGCTGTTCCCGGTGAAGAGCACGATCAATATAAGGCTCCCAAGTTCGCTCCTGTCGCCAAACCTGGTGTTTTCCTTGGTTACCGGTTCGAACCTGGAGGGAAATGGAAGGGCGACTACTATGTTGCCGACCTCGAGCACTTTCAGGCTGGAGTTGTTCGACCCAGTATCCACCAAGTGAAGCAGATCTACCACAATGCTGAAGAACCGTACGTCTTTCCTCTGCTAAAAGCATATGAGGCTCGTACCCGTGAAATTGCATCATATAAGCATGATCGCCTGTCAAGCCCTGATCACTTCAGCGGGAAGAATCTGCCCCGAGAAGACGGGTCGTTCAGCTTCGACGAGGGACGCTTTGACCATGAAGACGACGAGGGTGATCGTCAAAATCGTCGACAGAATCAAGACTTCGACAATGTTCCTGAGACTGACCTCATAGATCGTCACATCTCGGACGGATCTTCCCCTGACAAAAGGGATGATTACTGGGTGCGCTTTGAAGAAGAAAGGTCCTGGCATCGATACCACGTCAAGGCGAGAAAGGACTTCTTTGGAGACGACACCCGTCCTCTGCCTTCAGGGGGGCCTGTCCAAGCTGATCTCGACGACGTGAGGATCACTCATTGCACCTTCCTCGACTCCAGAGACGAGGTCTATCGCGATTCCCGTGATGTATATGCCAGCGGCCATCGGGTTAGAACACACAAGTTCTGGACCGGGGTTACCATCCTCTTTGACAAGGGCTGCGCGCCCAAGAGGAGGCGTCCCTCTCCCAAGAAACCGCTCCGCGAAGACGTGTCACCGGGAGGTAAAGAGGATATTGATTATCCTCAATCCTCCAAACGCAAAGAACGTCCCTACACCGGGACGGGAAAACCCAACTCCATCTCTTCCGATGATTGGAGAGCCATGTCGCTCACTGCGCGAAGGATCTATGTCAGCACTGAGAGGGAGCTTGAGGTTGAGAAGTCTCGCTCCAAGTCCGGCGACGATCCCCCTGGCGCACCGGCCACCTCCAATAAATCACTCCTCATTGAATTTGCATGCGAAGCCGATTCCGCACTTTCCGCCACGATGTTCGAATATGGTGGAGATGCCATTCGCGTGCACAAGGACTCCTTTGATATCCTTAAGGGTAAGGATGTTAGGAGGCTGATCGAGATCGTTAGGAAGAATCCTAAATGCGATCTTTGGTCTTCTATTCCCTGTGGACCTTGGAGTACCTGGCAATACGTCAACCTTTCTCAGTACGGACCCGAGTTCGCTGCCGAGCTCAACGACGCTCGAAGACAGTCCCAAATCATGTTCGCGGCCTTCATTCGTGTTTCTCGTGAAGTGCGGAAGGGTGGCGGACGAATTGCCTATGAATGGCCACGTCATTGCCTTGGATGGTCTCAGCCCTTCATGAAAAAGTTTCTTGACGACCCTGAGATTCTCACTGTCAATATTGACGGATGCGACTTCGGAATGAAGGACAAAAACGGGACGCCCATCCGGAAGCAGTGGAGAATCGCCACGAACTCTCCCGACCTCGCCGCCGCGCTTGGGGGCCGTACATGTCACCATGAAAAGGGGTTTGCTCACGCCAGGATTGAGGGATCCCTCACTCCGCTCACTGCCCTCTATCCGAAGCAGATGTGCCAGACAATCATCAAATCCTGGTACAAAGGGAGGGCTGAGAGATCTACGATTCCTGTCGCTGTCGCCGAGCCCAACAGCCGCGCTGCATGGAAGAGAGACCCCCATGCACTCTACATCCACCCTCTTCGGGAAGGGGTCGCTGTCCCAAATCGCGGGACTCCTGAAAGCGTTGGTCTGGATGTTCGCTCGGCCGATGATCACAAAGTTCCTGCTGGCGACAAAGCCACCATCGGGACTGGCTTCGCCATCACCATTCCCGAGGGGGTCTACGGGAGAATAGCCCCCCGCTCTGGCCTTGCGGCCAAGCACATGATTGACATCAGTGCCGGCGTTATTGACCCCGACTATACCGGAGAGATCAAGGTTGTAATCTTCAACCATTCACACAGCGACTTCTTCATCAAAAAGGGAGACAAAATCGCGCAACTCATTCTTGAGCGCGTCTCTATTCTTGAGCCCGTCATATGCGTGCAGAAGCCGCGTGCCACCGAAAGAGGGGGGCAAGGATTCGGCAGCACTGACAAAGGTGCCCCCGCTGCATCTGCTACTTTCCCATCACACTTGTGGTCATCCACCGGAAACACCGAGTGGTTTGCCATGCCTCGTGGGGCCGATGGATCCGGTCACAGTCCATTTCTCGGGCTTCCGCCTTTCAGCGCCTGCGTTGCTCGCCCTGTGCCTCGGAAGGAGGCAAAGCTCAATCCCAAGGCCTTTGCCGCCCTAGAAAAGGAGTGGAAGAAGCTTAGGGATCTTGGCTGTTGGGACCAATCCAGGGTGCGTGAGTGGCGTGACGTCGCTGCTGAGGCAAAACGAGAAGGGACCAAAGTTCATGTCGGCCGAATCTTTGACATATGCGTCGAAAAGAATCACGAACTCGGCGAGGATGACCCGAACAGGAAGTTCAAGGGCCGTGTTGTCTTCGAGGGGTGTCATGTTAGAGACGAATCCAATGCTTGGGCACTGTTTTCCGAAATCACTTCGTGCCCTGCCACCATGGCGGCGGGAAAGGTTGCTGACGCATACGGACTATTGCCAGGAAACTCGCTTGAGGTTAGCGACGGAGAACGTTGCTCGGCGGAACCAAGACCTGGATACGCCTCCCCTGACCAATGGCCGAAGGAGTGGGAGACCATGCAGGACCCAGTATGCCCCCTTGTTCTTGCGCTCTATGGACATCCTGACGCCGGTGGTTTCTGGGAACAGCGCTGCGAGACCCAACTTAAAAAGGTTGGTTTCGTGCCCATCCCCGATTGGCCCAGCGTTTTTCGTCACCCTGCACTTGAGACCTTTCTCGTCGTCTATGTTGACGATTTCAAACAAAGTGGCCCATCGGCTAACCTCGCCGAGGGATGGAGACTCATAGGTTCCGTCATCAACATGGAGGAGCCCCGTCCTCTCAAGAGATATCTCGGCTGCGAGCACGAATTCAGATCAGCCACCGTTGATGGGCCCTTCGATCCAAGAACTGCTTGGACGGTTGGACATCCTCCCTCAAAGCCTATACCCGAGATGCGTTTTGGGCCGGACCGAAGACCTGCTGCCGACGCATGTCGCGGCAAAGTCAAGATCAACCTCATCAAATACAACGAATCTTGCTTTATGCAGGCATGTGTTGAACGTTACCTCGAACTATGCCAGTCGAAATTTCCCAAGGCTCTTCAGACTGTCGAGACCCCGTTCCTCGACGAGAGCAAGCCCGAATTTGACGAGAACCCGGTAAACCCGACAAACTCGTTGACCAGAAAGAAGACATCGAGATTATCTCTGCCAGGCCTGGCGTCCTAGGCGACGCAGCAGCACAAGTCTTAATGAAGATCCTGTATGGTGCTCGAATGGGCCGATATGATTTAATCCGACCTGTGCAAGCGCTTGCCAGCAGAATCACGAAGTGGAACCAATTGTGCGACAAGAAGCTTCATAGGCTCGTGTCATACATTAACTCCACCATTGAGTTGCACCTCTATGGATGGGTTGGCGATCGATCTGATATGATTGAAGTCGTCACCTACTGCGATGCTGATCTCGCTGGTGATCGAAACGACGCAAAAAGCACGTCCGGGGTCCTCGTGTGTCTCGTTGGCCCCCGCACCTACATGCCCATCACCGCCGTGAGCAAGAAACAGACATCCGTATCGAAGTCTACTCCCGAGGCCGAAATTGTCGCCCTCGATCACGGCATTTCTAAAGAGGCCATGATGCTCGCCGCTCTCTGGCACTTTGCCATCGGTCGCGGCTCCTCTGACTCAATCGTGTGTAAGCAAAATCAAATATGACGCTTCGATCCCACAACCCATCAGCGTCCTTGAGGACAATGAAGCCGCATGCAGAATAATCGTCACAGGCAACAACCCGAACATGCGGTACATGTCACGTACCCAACGGGTTGATATCGCGTGGCTAAATGAGCGATATAATGACAAGATATTCCGTTTCGTAGCATGCCCTTCGGACTATCAGGGAGCCAAGGCGTGTGTCGACAAGATCGTATGGAGCAAAAATCTCCACACCCTTGGGGTGTTCAAGCAGGGGTTTCTGCAATCATATCTCTCCCATCCCACCCAACCCGTGCATATTCCCCCTGCCGCTCCTGCTCTTCCACCAATCAGGGGGGTTCGCATTGAATCCGATCATGACTCAAAGTTCAACGCCTTCATCAACGACGCCAACATCTCAGATTGCAGGATTTCAATCACCGAGATTAGGGCGTCTGAGAATGACAGCCTGACCATCGTCATTGACTCCTCTGTGTTGCCACTCCTGCCCCCTCAGCGCGGGCACAGAGTCGTAAAAATCGATCTCGATGATGGAGGTACCGGAGGGATCTCTACGTATCCTGGGTTAAAAGGAAAAAGAGATAATTTTGCCATCTTCAATATTTTTCCTTCATGCCCGGATTCCTGCAAAAGGGATTGGTCCAAGATCAGGAAGTTCCGACAGAAGTGCGACGCGCTTACTGCCTCTACTCTTGCCTTTGCCCTGAATGCCATTCATCACGATTTTGGCATTGTTATTGGATTTGGTGGTGACCTACCCGGACTCTGTGTTCAGAAAATCCGTCAATTTATTGATGACCATGACCTATACAGGTCTAATCTGTGCAGTTGCCAGGTTGGAGCTTACGGTCACGCCACTGTTATTACCGTTGCCGTGAACAAACGGACAAATGATCGATTGCGCTTTGTACCATGCTCCATTTCGCTTCGAAACGGGAAAGATGATTTCTCTTTTCACGATGCTGCCTGGGAAAAGATTTTCGATGGAGTTTTCGGTTGATGTGTTCAATCTCTTTTGAACCATTGCACACATGTTGCTCGCCGTGCAGTCTGGGATGATTCTAAGCGTATTACATGCCGCTTTTTGGCTCTCCCAGCTGACTACGACTTCCTCGGAAGTCGACATCGGCAAGCGACGTACATTACTGAGCACTTCAGGACCTTATGGAACTCCCCTACACGCGGGGCTTTGACTTTTTATCTATTATTGATGGTTCTGTCGATCTTGTGAATGTGTACGATTCCTCATTTGATCTAATTGAGCTTCTCTACCTCTTTTATTTGTGTGAACCTGAGTGTTGCACGTAGCCGCCCCGCCTCGCGCTCTGGGCCGCTGCTGCGACATTCCCTGGCCCGGGTGACGTGTCCTAGACGGACTTTCCACCCCGGCCTTGGCCGCCGGTCGGCTGCTGGTGATCTTCACCACCTTCACGCACCGCTGCTGTGCGGCTGTTGGCGTTCTCCTTCGCCTTCCTGCACCGCCGCCGGCGGTTGCCTTGAACCACTTCCTACTTCCGCTGCATCAACGCGGGTTCTGTGATATGGCTTCCGCGGAAAGCGGGTCGATCACAAGGGCTGGGGCTGAGAAAAGCCTCCCCACACCTCGCAGCGCATCCTCGTTGCAGTTTCCCTACACTGTCACCGGCCGCGTCAAAGCCGTGGCCAACATCCTGCAAAACAGCTTCAACGGCTGGGTTTCCAAGCTCAACGGTCGCGCGGCTTTAAAGGCTGCCCGTTTGAGCGATGTGATCACCGGAGAGCAGGTGGAGACTATGATCAATGGTCTCGTCAAGTGCGACAGTTACGATTCCTTTCCCGAGGATGTTGGGACCAAGATCCTAAATTACCGAAGAGGTAGGGCGGCTAACATCGTCGCCCTGCTCAAGGATTCTGGTTTTGTAGCAACCGAGCACAATGCCCTGACAGCTGCGGCAATTCTGTGCGATGCGATCCCTGTCCGTGGCTCTGCCACCCATTACATCCCTGATGCCCGCATAGCGCCGCTCGGGATTGATGAGGCGAATGACGTCGACCCGGCAGTATACCCCTGCTGTCGACCATCCGGAGGAGGGTGGTCTTCGTCCATCACGAACGCCGACGGGGAATTGAAGAAAAGATGGAGGACAGAGTACTCGGCGGTCAGGCAGAACCAGTACAGAAGCTACGTCGGCTTCACGCACGACTGCTATGACATGGATAATCCGCGTCGTTCCCAACACACGGGAGGCATCAGCAGCTTCACTCAGTACGAGCCCTCCATAGTGAGAAAGTGGCTACAGATGCGCCCCCTTGCTATGTTTGTACCCCCAGAGATCGTTGTTGATGGCATCTCCCTCATTAAGGATAGAACCTTGGAGGACATCATCAACATGTGTCAGGACAGGGCCGCTAGCAGATCGATCGACCATCTGCCGTCTATGGAGGCCTACGGCGGGTTTGGTGCATTTGCGGAGCACATGACCTCTGAGCTGAAGGTTGCTACCGTGCTTGACCAATTCTTCATGTGGGAAAAGGTTGAGAGGCTCGCCACCCCCGGGTGACCAACGTGGCCCACGACAACGGCATCACAGCCGGCGAGGGGTACTGGATCGTACCTTCTCTCTCGTCCATCATTGACGCGGAATCCCCGAATTGGAACCACTGGCAGCAGGGGAGCATTGAGAACAAGCTCTGGGCTCACGGACTCAGCCAATTCTCCCTCTGGGCCTCCATCGCCCATGAAGAAGTGGTGAGTTCAGAGTCCGAGGACAAACTCGGGATTTGGACGTCGCTGATCTACAGCCAAGCGCTCGGGTACACCCCGTGGGCGCACTACGGCCAAGGAATCTGGGCCCACCTTTCCTTCATGCTCCCCGTGGACGCTGCCAGCGGCGACAACCCCCGCGGGGACAAAACGCGGCGTCTCATGTTGGCTCGGGCACCTATCTTTGCTCTCGCCATCAAGTTCTCCCATGACCTGGAGTTGATCACGGGTGGTGAGGGGTTCTCCACGTGTTACTCGAATGGAGACAGTGAGTTGCAACGGTTCAACCCTTACATTGAGGTTAACCCCTGCTCTCCATCGCTCTCCTGGAGGAAGCGCGCCTTCTTTCAGCCTAATGCCATCGGGGAGATCGGCGCGACCAAGCGCGAACTGGAGCGATTGGCTGCTCCTAGCACCCCTACGAAGACTGGTGGATTCAGCCCGGAGGTCGCCAGGCATCGCCTTGTCAGCAACACCTACGCTGTGAAGGTGCAGGAGGCTGGGTCATCGGTCCCATTTGCACTTGAAAATGAGTACCCGAAATATCCGGGTTACATCATGGAAGAGCATCTGGCACCATCTACCATGTTCCTCGACATCGACAAGATGATCGGAAAGTACAAACAGGAGTGGATCACGAACCCCGAGAGTGATGTGCTTCCTAGCCTGAGCAGGCCCAAGACCTCTCACCTGACTACGTATGACCAGAACGCCCTCGAAAAAGAGTGGGTAGGTTGGGGAAACCAAATGTTCAGGAACGTCATCCTGACCGTATTCCCGGAGTTCGCCCTCACATGCATCGATTCTGATGTTCCGACCATACCGTCGGTGTTGAAGGGCCTCCTGCCTATGAGCACAACCGGAATCACTGGTATCCTCGCCGCAATGGCGGCGGGATGGGGGCCTCCCACATATCTGGAGGAGCCAACGATCAAGGCCAACGCCCAGGTGCTTGTCTTCTACGACCTTTGCTTTGCATCGCGCGGGAAGACCAAGAAGGGCTCGTACATCACGGCGGATGAATTCAGTGCGCAATTGGACATTCTCCGATCCACTGACAGTGGGCCGCGAAAGGGATCCACCCCGAAGGTCCAGTTCCACTGCCCGTATGGGGAACATGATTACCACATCCCCATCGCCACCCTGGTCGAAGAGGCCACACGGCTCATTCATGACCGCGAGAAAGCGGTTGGAAGGGAGGCCATGGAGTATGACACCTGCATCTTTGCGACCCGCCTCCATGACCTGGCCGATTGGGATGAGAAAAAGCAGGTGTCGGTCATCAAGAGCAACGCGCAAACCCTCATCCACCTCACCCTGGAAAGGCTTGAGTCCGTGAGGAGGGCTGGATCGAATGTGGTGATCCTCATTTCGGTTGCGTCGTGGCTTCAGCCCGCACGTAATACAAACATGCTCGGCGTCATCACGACGTTCATCAGGGCAGCAATGAAGAGGAACCTGATCGTGGTTCCTGCGGATTTCGCTTTCTGGGGCGACCACTGTGTTGGCAGTTCCGGCGCCCCCGCGAACAAGTACAGAGCTGCGTTAGCGCTCCCGGCACTCGCCAGCGCGGCCGTGGACATCTCGTGGACGCTACACCGCGTCATGAGTACGGCCAATGCTGCGAAAACGTTGGGCTTGCTGTACAAGAAGACCATGTACCCACCCGACGAGGACGCGAAGGTGAAGGCGGAGAGGATTCTCCAGACCAAGGTCTGGGATGATTCACTGACTTACTCTACCGCCCCGTCAGCGAAGATCGCCGGGACAGATAGCTCTGGCCAATCGCTTGACGTGGAGATGACTGATGCGGCATCCGAGGTGACGCCCCCCGCACAGGTGGCGGCTCCCTCTGAAGCGAAGGCCCCAGCCCGTCAGGCCGAGCCCAAAGGCCCCACACCGAAGACGAAGCCGCCACCGACGCGCCCTGTCTCGCCACCGAAAGCCTCGCCCACCAAGGCGAAGGGGCCCATTGACATTAGAAGTGTCCCCAAGGCCCCTGTCCCTACCGTGCCCGCAAAGGGTGGCATGCCAGCTAGATCGCCGGATCCCGGTTCTACGGCTGCCAAGGGTCCCCCTCCCGCTCGGGCGTCGAATACCCGCACTTCCGGGGGAAGTTCGCCGGTTCCCGAGCCAGCTGACCCACCAAAGGCCCCCCGTTGGGGGGGCCCATTGCCCAAATCTGTGCTGACTCCGCCCGGGAAGGACGAGAGCAACTTCCCGCGCCTTGCTACGTCTGAGGCATCTCGCAAGGCTGCAGTGGCGGCCAAGAAGAAGGCTGAGGAGCTGAAGAAACCAGCGGGCAGTGAAAAGAAGGATGTTCCCGCGCTCCCTACCGTCGAGGAGAAGGATGACGACATGGATGTTGACGCTGAGAAGGCATATTGGCGCGGCACGCCGGTAGAACCGGCCGCCCCCGCCACTGCCCCCACCCCTGCCCCTGGAGGCGCGCCGCCCGCGGCGCCAGTGGCCAGGCCGGTCGATCTCAGTGGTGTGGAGAACTTTGAAGACCTCATGGAGACCCTTGATCAGACGACTGACGATGTACCAGACGTCGATTCCTATCCTGCTGCGTCAATGGAAGTAGGGGGGAGCACCGGATCGGGGGGGCTTCCGACAAAGGAGGATCTCTCAGAGTTCGATGAGGTAGACCCCGATGCCCGCACCTCCACCGGGGACCCGGGGGTCTCCGTTGAGGGATATGTCATCACCCCCGACGGTGAGTATTTTGATCCTGACTCGCAGGAGACCTTTCAGACGCTTGAGGCGTGGAAAGCTCAGCGGAGATCGTCCCGACATAGGGTCGTCCGGGCTAGCGCCACGGAGTCGACGGACCCGGTGCACGGTGGCCTCGAGGAACCCGAAGAACGGAATCCCAACTACTATGGCGACGACACGGAGCCGAAGAGAGGATCGATCCCCCTTGACGAAGCATTCACCCGGCCCGACAAGTTTGTACTTCATCACATCGCCGCTCGAGAGAAAAATTTCGAGCCGATCGTGGCCAGCTACGCAAACAAGGCGAGGAACTCGGACCAGGTGACTAAAGAGCAGGGTGATCAATCGAGGACGCTGAACGCTGCCATCGCCAGTGATCGCCATGGGCAACGTGAAATGGCCAAACGTGCCACACTGGTTGACTGGGCCCACGCATATGCGGACAAATGCACTGTGCATGGCCCCAGGCAACTCCAGTATGTCCACTTCGGAAAGGAGGCCACGGATAGAACCGAGGCTGACGAGTGGACGAAGGTTATGGAAACGATCGTTCCCCCTGAGTACCCGCCGGAGATTCGTGATCAGATTGACTCCAAGTTCGTAACCCGAAAGGGCGAGTCCGGCGACCACCACACCGGCATCTTCGGAAAAGCCAAGCAGCCGCTTGGGAATTCCAATTCGTACCCAAACAGGACTCGGTGCGATGCAATGGTGCACGACGGAACCCGACTCGGGATGGTCGATTCCCGGAATGGCGAGGTCATCCCCTTGGATGACGCCTTTTGGACGGCAGAGTGCATGAACGCCTATGACCTTAACTCTCAGCTCTCCGCGGTCCGTGCCGGCCTTGATATGGCTTTGGCGACCGCCTGGAGGATGGGGCACGTCCACCCGCACGTGGCCGGTGCCGTGGCTGGGTTGCAGAAGATCAGGACATTCTATGACTGCCTCCACGCCGCTCACCGCAAGACCCGGCTAGGTTCGCTGCCCTTTCACCAGATCGTAGGTGAACTTGATCGGGTTGACGACCGTGGCAACAAGCTGGAGCCCAACATCCCTGATACATGGCGAACCACCGCGCTCAGAGGGGAGTACCCGGACTGCCTGGCGCAATCGGTCGCGCAGGTCTTCCGATCCATGTGCGGCCCTTTGGCCATGTCTGGATCACGAGAGGATCGGGCGGTTATCATTCGCAGAGATGAATCCGCCTTTACCCGTGGTGACAAAATCATGGGCATCCCCTGGCCGGCTTATCGACGTCCTACAGCACGTGAGATCAAGGAGTGCAGGGAGAAGGCGGAGAAAGAAGGTCACAAACCCGGTGATGACGTTGACATGAATGAACCCCGGGACAAACCGGTGGTGACTGGAGAGGAGGCAGCGGGAACAACCGCCACGGAGGCCTCCGACCACAAGAAGGACGACCCTGTTCCGCTTGCTACTCAAGCTCCTGACGCTCCTGCCAAGCCCGCCCATCCTCCTGCGGGTGCACTCCCTAGCCAGGCCGAGGCGAGAAGCACTCTGCTGGGTGTTCATGACAGGCCATTCGCCGCGCCCAGGGACCTGCATACCGGCCAGTTCATATACGTCGACTGCACGGAGGAGGAGAGGGCCATGCTGCCCACGACCATCGGCTCACAGTTCGAGGCGGAGCGTGCTCTGGCCGAGCTGAGGACCGTGAGTCGCGTCGTTGGCGACCCGCGTGATTCCGAGGAGTACACGTATTGGGAGACATGTTTGCATGACACTCTCTCCTACGCCTTTTACAGTGTGCCGGGTCAGTATAGGAACGTTCCAGCAGTGAAATCCGCCTCGCGTATCTTTGACCAGATTCCCGACGGCCAGCTCGTGCGACCGGACAAACCAGAGCCTGCTGTTCTCCGCCTCAGCGCGGTGAAGGGCACTGAGGCCACCCGGCGAAACCTCGAGAAGCTGAAGGAGGAGTCCATCAAGAAGAATGTGGTCATTCTCGGCGCCAGGAGAGGCGAAGATATCGCCCCCAGGATCGGAAACACGGTCGCCACTCTGTGCGCTAAAGTCGGGGATATTGCCCGATTCCTGGAGATGGGAGTGAGGTCCAGAGCAGGACCTATCCTCCCGACCAGGAGTGACCCTGACCTGATGATCCAGGCCATTGTTCCCGCCCCCACGGAGCTCCTGGATTACTTCGCCGACGAGATCCGTCAGAAGGTGGAGAGTAGGGCGGGCGCCTCTTCGCACTATTGCAGGAGAGCATGCGCGGAAATACGCGACGCGCTCCGTGGAACAGCCGTGCAGCCTGGAAATGCAGGCGCGGTCAAGGACCCAGAATTGGAGGCCTCGTCTGCCAGCGGGCAAGGGAACGTCACTTCGGTGATACAACTGAAGAAGTTCCTGAGCCACTACTTCGGGACCAGCATCGAGTCTGAGGATGCCTTTTCATTGTACCTCTTGTCTTCTTTCCTCGAAGACGGGGTGGGAATGTTCGAGATCATCATCACCGTCATTCGTGACAAGGAACGTCGATTGCTGCCTGGTTCCGCCCGCATAGCGGCGGTAAGGTCGCTTGAGATCGGATCTGACACTGATTACCGAGCATTTCGTGAACGATATCAATACTTGCTCTACGAGAGCCCTGTTTGTCTTCCTGTCACCTCTAAGGTGGTTCCCAAGACACTCTACAAGGTGGTGCCTCTCCGGATGTATCGGCTCTACGTAGAACGTGGAGCGATCATTCGGGGTGGGCGAGCCATGATTGAGCTCCTCCCCTCCAGGCCGGATGAATACCAACCCATCCGCGATCACGGTGAATGCCCCAACGACACTGTCGACCGCATCACTGACAGCAATGTGACGGAGCTGCACACCTCGGGTCGACGCCAGAGGAGCGATCCCCGATATGTGGTCATGGCCCTCGATGCACGTTTCTTCTCCATGGAAAATGGGGGCATGCATATTACTCGTCAGGGTACCTTTGCATCGCGCGAGAACATCGCGATCGGGTACTGGAGATGCGTCTACTTCAAGGAGGACTGCTCCATCATGTACTTGAGGCCTTGGTGCTATCCGCCCAACTTCCTCAGCTCCGTGAGTGAGAACCCGAGGAAGTGTCGGGACGAGATGGAGAAGACAGGCGGAGCATGTCCGCGAGGTGCTGTCTGTTCCATGCCATAGGTGCATGACGGCCCATCCGATCGGCGCTCACCTATGCACCGCCTGCTACCTTCCCATCTTCTATGAGGGCGTCCTGCCCACCGGAGACACGGACGGCGGCCCTCGCACGATAGCGAGCACTGACGGGGTGATTCCCAGCTGGCTGGGGAAATACGGGGGCGTCGTCCCCGCTCTGTGGAACAACGCAGACGCCAACGCCATCGGAATGGCCCTCTACTCACAGAGTCCCGCCGTTGACGCCCGGCCCTTGCTGATGTCTGGGATGCGACCTCCTAAGTACCTCGACAAAGAGGACGTGGACGGCATTTTCCGGAGACTCCACGACTCGCTCCGAGACGAGGTTCTTGATGGCAAATACCGTGACACTGTTGACCACAATGTGGAAGAGTGGGTCGCAAAGGCGATCTTGGTAAGGGGTCTTGCCTTCAACGGGAGCACCGTCCGCGACTTCTTCGAAGAATATGAAGGGTATGCGGCTGAGTGGGGCAGACGCCTAACCACCGCAAACTTCAACGCCAACCGCTGCGGCTTTTACACGTCTTACTACATGGTCGAAGCTCATATCATTGGGCTGAGATCCGGGCATCTTTCTCCGATACTCCCGAACGATGTGTCCGGGGAGACGTTCAAGGCCCAGGTGGAACTGCTCGCACAACACTGTGGAGTAATGCAAGCCATGCGGAGAAGGGCCGGCTTCGATCCCGCCGCGCGGCTCAAGCAGGCTATGGACACGGTACGGGAAGGCGTAAAGAAGGGCTACGCCTACACGCTCAACGACCTCAGCAGTATGGATGAGCTGATCTACCGGACGTCCACCGTTGCCTACGACACATGCTTGGCCGACCGTCCGCAAACCCAGGACGACATCAAACAGGAGCTGGCCGATCCTGCACCCAGGAAATACCGCTTCCGACCCCGCGATCGCCATCGACCCGGAATCCGCCTTACACCAGGCCCCGGCGTGAAAGACGAAGAAGAGCCCGACTTTGCTGGATCAGCGGAGGATGAGCTGGGATCGGATGGATCTTCGAACGAAGACGATGAGAAGCCTGATGACCTTGACGAGCCCATGGGCGACGATGAGGAGGAGATCCCTCCCCCTCCGCCACCGCCCCCGGCTCCTCCCGCGCCGCCTGTCCCGGTAGAACCGGAGACTCCCGTGGTATCCCACACAGGCGTCGGTTCTGGCGGAGCTGTGCCACTTCCTCCTCCTCCTCCCCCCGTTCCTATTGCTGCGGGCGTTACAACGGCTGGGGATCCGTTTGAGGAAGAGGACATGGCCGTCAATACTCGTGTCCCTGACACCGAGTCCGAGCTGGAGGCTGACGCCGACCAACCCAAGGCCAGGAGGACATCTCGTGGTCGGGTCCCTGCGCCCGAGAAAGGGCAGGGGGGCGTTCACGTCCCGCCTGGCGGGCAACCCAGCTCCAAGAGCATGGCCCAGCCTGCCCGTCCGTCCCCGGTCCCCGCGAGAAGCGGTGCGGAAGGAGGGGAGAGAAGGGGCATTTCTACGTGGTCCCCGGGTCGTAGTCCCGAGATGGGATCGTGGCGGCTTGACCCGCCCGATGACGACTGAACAATCTGGAAGCTTGGCCCAGCCTGCCCGTCCGTCCCCGGTCCCCGCGAGAAGCGGTGCGGAAGGAGGGGAGAGAAGGGGCAGAACCAAGGGTTTCTACACCCAGAAGGATCCTTTTACCGGCGAGGACGCGACTCCCCGGGTTCGTCTTCGGTCTGGCAGTCCCGGAACTCCTGCGTCCCCACCACGGGATGCCACTGGTTCCTTGGGCGGCCGTGGCGGCTATGACCCGCGCGATGACGACGACGAAGAATGGGAGCTTCCCCCGGGCGTGCCTCGGACCACTCGTGCGGCCAATGAGTCGCGACCCCACCGAGATGACGATCGATCAAGGACCGCGCTTGGGGCCCGCGAGGATCGTCGCGGCCCTAGGGTGAGGCGAAGGGTCGAGGGAGACACCGACCTGGTAAAGGTGGACGCGAGGATCCTGGCCCGCCCCGACAAAGGGATGATCGTGGCAGGGATACCCGCGGAGGCCGACGCGATGATCGCCGACCTCCTCCACGCCATGAGGAGCCCTCCGAGAGGCGCGGTCCGGGGCGAGATGAGCGCCGCGGACGTGATGGCCCGATGACCGTCGCGATCGCCACAGGGACCGGCGCAGGGATGACCGACGTCACCAATCAGATCCCCCTCCGCCTCGCCGACCTCCGGCTGGCGACCACAGTGGTGAGGATCGCCGTCGGGACGGAGGAGGCGATCGAGGTGACCGCGGTGGACGTCGGAGAGATGATGCACCCAGAGACCGGGAAGAACCCGGTTCAGGGTGGTAGGCAGGTACCGCAATCAGCATCCGCCTTAGAAGGGCGAGGATGGCGCATGTGTCGCCGAAAAACGCGACCGCACCGATCCTCCTCTTGCCCATGCGGCACTGCTGGGGGTGATGGTCTCCATTGCCCTGTGCCGCTGATCCGGCGTTGTTCGTGTTCCTCCCGCACCGCTGCCGTGCGCGCTGGAGACGGTTCCCCTGGCGATCCTGTGTGAGGCTGTGACCGCACTAGAAGTGCCGGGCCGGCCGTAGCCGGATATTCTTCTCACCAATTTCGGAACGTCTCTTTCCTTTTCCTCCCAACTCGGTACCTCCTCCAACCACATTACGACATGCAGTGAGGCGCGGTGATCCAGATAGGGTCCCCCTCCGCATGTTGCTGTCCCATGACAATACATGAACGGCACGAGAGGAATCTTCGTCTGGCTCCTCCAATATGTCCTTGTTCACTCACGTGGCCCATTCGTCAAATAATCCTGTCGCCCCGATAATTCGGGGTGGTGGCGGGATTTTAACTGGGGCCCAGGTGCTGCCGTTTGGCTCACCTCTGAGTTGACACTGGCATTTTTGGGTGGTTCCTTTCGTCGTGAACTCAACTGTCTTGCATCCTTTCTCTCGTCCAGAAATCGGATGAGGGGGGTGTGTTTCGTTCACGTGTTGTTCTATCATAAGCAAATCGGCCGAATGGCCGTTTGGCTCAAGTTTTTACCTCCCGTCAAGTGGGGATAGGACTCACGCTCGAGCGCCATTCACTGGCAGCTTTCCTCGTCCTCGAGCCGAAAAGGGTCGGGGCCGCGGGCGGCTGGGTGTAGGAGGTGCTCGGTGGGTCGCGCTGTTCTACTTGGGCTTGGTATTGAACTTAATCCTCTTCAACTTGATTTCAAACATCCCCATACTTCTCCTTTGTCAACCGTCACTTCCTCAACCCGGTCATCATCCACAGCTTCACCCGAGTTGTGTTTCCGGGTGCTTTGGGTACATCGTGATCTACTTTGTGCTCATTTGCTTCCCTGGGCTACTTCGTGTTCGCCCAAAACCGCACTTGGCATACCATACCCATGTACTGGCTGAGAGGGATCGAGGCGTCTCTTGGCAAAGTGCTCTTGCCTTAGCAAGCCCCACCAGGTGTTGAAGGTGGGCGTGCACATGCACTTCGGCAAGGCCGACATGGGGCCAGGCCGGCCAAAACTTTGGCGCAGCGGCGCAGCCGCTTCCCGCAATCGTGGGGGCGCGGTTCAAAGACCAGTTTGCCCAAAATGCATTCGTCGGTCCTTGAGCCTTCAGGCTCCGAGCGGCCTTTGCCCCAAAGGGCTGTGGGAAAGCTCGCGCCGCTCGATGCGAGCGAGGCACCTTCGGCGTCTTGCTGCAGTTCGGCTTCGGCAACGAGAGCACGCGGAAGTGGGTGGCCCGCCAGGCAGAGGGTGTGATCGAAGGGATTGACCTCCGATGTTTTTTGGTTTGGGGGGGCTTCTTTTTTGAGTCAGCCGCCAGAAAAGTGGCACCATAAAGTTGTTCCAGCTGGTTTGGAAGATGGCAGGTGGTGCCACCCACCTGGATCCTCAGCGGTGTCGAGGCCGGAGCTTCCCACCCGAGTTCAGAGAAAGCTCAATGGGTTCCATTTTCGTCCGTCTTTCGTTGTCGTTGTTCGTTTCTTTTTTGGACACCCAGCCTGTGTGTCAATTCATTAAGAACGTTTAACCCCCGGGCCCGGTTTCTGCAAGTTATTTCAAACCGCTGCTGGTAGTGGCGACCCTGCTACACATGGAATCAACCCAAACAGAGTTCCACCAGAGTCACTGAACAACTGTCTGTGACTGAGCTTGCAAGCTTTCGCCGGTGTTTGGCCGATGTGTGTGGCTTTACATTTCGTGAGCCGGTTCGTGGCAAGCGGGAAAGCCGCGAAATCCGGAGCAGCAAACTTTCCGCTGATGTGCCGTTTTCTACCTCCATCTTGAGGTGTTTGGCTCATGGTTCCTACATGGAGTTCCTAAGGATGCTGGTGGTGCTGTCAATTTGACGCCACGCATGATAAACCAAGCGAACTGCATAACAACATTGATAGAAGCCACTTGAGGACGGAAGCCATCAACGGTTGGCCGAGTTTACACCAACGTATATTTCTGGTCGTGAATCAGTGTTACAGGCAGGTCACAGCATTGCCAGATTGTTTGTAATTGGGGATTCATGATCATCCACACTTGTTGGATAAACTCGGTTTTTCTCTGGCGGGTTCCGAAACCACCAACAGTGGAATCAACCAACCAAAACAAAATGGATCCGATTCTATTTCGAGCGTTTGGGTCGCTGGTTGAAACTGGGTAACTAGAAAGACCCTCATGAGTTTAAATACATTCCTTACTAAAGTGTCCTACAAGAAGGTTGTTGGTGAATAGGACGCCACCACACCCAAAAAGGAGAACACCGCCCTCTTTTTTCGGGTATTCCCCTTGCTTGCGCCAAAATTCCACCCGCCACCCGCCCATATTTTTTCTGGAAGGGTTCGTTCCCCCGCGCCAGACCCCTCCCAGCCACGACTCTTCCTCCCAAAAAATTCTGCGCAGGACGCCTCGGTGGCCAGCGCCCTGCGGGAGTCTGGGATCCTGGACGAGCAGCAGGCCGGCGGGGAAGCGTTTCACCCCCGGCGGGCGGCGGGCGGTGGTTGAAGCCGCCCGTTTTCGGCTTTGGCGTAAAAGCCAAGGGGTGTGGTTCGTCCATTTTTTTTTTAAAAAAAAAATGAAGGACGCCAAGAAAACAAGAAGTGAGAGACATGGCATCATGGCAACCATCATCTTCCTGTGGCTTCCCCGGAATGGAGGTGTCCGGTCGGTCGAATGTGGGGTAGTTTCTTTGTTTGGATTGCCCTCGGACCCCCACATGTGGGGGAGGTCTCAAAAACCGATGATCAATGGTTGGGGTAGTTCCTGCCAGAAACTGCAAGTTGGGCAGCGGTAGCGCTCGGGTTGTCCTTTCGACAATCTTAGCCAGCGTGCAACCACGCAACTGTGTCAAAGGCATGTTTGAGGGAAGCAGCCCGAAGCAAGGTTACCGTAGCAGATCCTTGGTGTGAGCGTGGTTTCACGCTGAAATGTCGCCTACTCTGCGAGTTTTGGCAGTGACTCATTACCAACTGGATCGCGGCAAGCTTCTTGGACAGAAGCTTCCGAACCTTTTAGTCTCGAATGCAGCAGTCATTGACCGGGGTCAAGTGGCTGAATTTTCCTTCATTGAATGTCCTCATCAGATCATCGAGGCATTGTTTTTGGCATCTCATGAAGGGCGTAATGGCCATCAGCCCGCGGGGGTCAACTTCTGCCCTCGCTCTGGCAAAGGCATCGGCTTTTGGATGGGGGTTGACTTGAATCAAGTAGCTTGCACAACTAGATGCCTAGTGAAGGGATTTGCCCACATCACTTTGGAATTTCAGCACGAACAGCAGTCATAACGCTCCCTGTGTAGCTGCCACGACGTTTTCAGGTCTTGTCAGCCCCATGCGCGGGTTGTTTGATAGGTTGGACGGGGCTAGCCGGCCAGTCCCCAAAGAGTTCTTCAAGAAACTGCCGAACCTGTGTGGGAAGCTGATGATCGAGTTCCAGTGGTTTCAACGACCGATTTGGGTTCATGCCAGCTCGGTTCACGAACTTCATGAGGCATGGTTTCCTATTCATTCAGATGGCCCAGAGCCCAAACTCCCCCCTGCAGGCCTTTTGGGGGCTCCTGCTACCTGAGACGGCCGGGGCGGCCCAGCACGGATCGGCTGTCCTGTCGGGTTTCGGTTCGGCCACTCTGCCAAAATGCACCTGGAACCTGAGAAGGGAGTCCTCCAAAAGAAGTTTTTGTGTTAAAATGTTAATTATTTTGGAGGGGGTTCCCTTTAAAATTGAGGAAAAGGCAGCGTTGACCCCCGACCAATAGCAGCCTCGTAATCATGCTCCTGTTTTGTGGGGGTTCTCTTCATCCAGCGCACTCCGATTCTTCCAGGACAGTTGAAGCTCTCGCAAGGCCCCATCATGTCCAGCCCCAAGATCCAATTACACGGGCCGATGGCAGCTGAAAGTGTGGGCCCTTGCCCGTCGCAGTTCAGAAGGTTGTCCTGGTCCGGTCTTGTCTTCTTCATTGCCTCAAGTTTTCAAAGTAAACCTAAAGCCACAAGACACAATGAATAAGATACAGTATGGCCATGGGCTTCTCAAACTCCAAATCGTACCCCCAGTGAACATTCCAATCCCGACTACAATAGACTGAACTGGGTGGTTTTCCTCACCTACCAACCAAAATGGGATCTCATTGGTTTTGACCACAGCCTTATATTGGAAGCTGGGCTCCGGTTTCGAGAAGTCGCTTGTGGGCTTTAGCGCCCTCCCTGTCACGAAGGCAGAAGCTTACAAGCCCACCAGGATCAAAGCCCCTGGCCGACTACTCGGGGTGTGCGATTTAAGAGGAGATTCTTCACATTGCCCCCCAAGAAAACTCATAAACGAGCAGAAGCAAGAGGTGAAAAGCTGTCAAATCGCCAGGAGATGCAGGCCATTGCGCGCTTGGAGGGCTGCCAGAGGAAGGCCTTGTACACGGTGCGCGCGCAGGCACGAAGCGGCCGGGGTTTTGGGGTTTCTGGCCCTGCACATGGCACACACGCACACAGCGCACACAAACGGATACAAACGGTAGCCCTGCTTGCACGCCAATAAAACGAGGACGACTTGTCTTAACTCGTGCTTGACCAGGCATTTGCCGAGCGGCGATGCTCAGTTGAAGCCTTTGCGGTGACACCTCCTCAGCTTCATCGCGGCCGAACAGATGCAACATTATCCCTGGGGGTTCCCTTTTAAGGCGGCCAGGTTGGTTGTTGTCACATGTTTTGTTTGCCGAACCGAAGTGGCAGCCCTGGCGCATTGTTCTTTGCCCGGAGGCCACGAAGCTGCACGACGAGGCCTGGAAGGGAAGGGGTCAACGAGGGGAGAACTCGAGGCTATAGACATGTTGGAGTCAATGCCGCAGATGCTGCTCACAAGCAGTTTTCAGAGGGGTTCCTGCACATATTCTGGTTGTGAGTCAGTCTCACTTTGCTACCGTGGTGCTCCTCCATGCATATTCCCATGGAGCTGGCGTTTTGACGCGGGAAGGATCCACACCGTGCATCAGCAAGTATGCCACCAAACTCCTGCGAATTTTGGGTGCTGCATTCACCGCTGATTGTCTGATTGGCTGCAAGTCATTGTTTTTGTTCTTCTGAGTTTCATTGAGTTTAATGTTGACATGGTACAACAAAATAAGGGCCCTAGTTGCAAGGCACACTATGCCGGACAGCCAATTTTGGAGGGCCCTCTCCTGACACCGATTTTGCCTCCCAACCAGAAAACAAGTGCGGAGGCACCTGTCTGATGGAACGGGTAATATAAGGGTCCAAACTTTCGCCATTTCATGATCAGAAGCAAATAATGCGAGAGAACTTGCCAGCACCTTGAATTGACCCGGGTTCTCAGAGTGGAGCCACCTGAGAGTACCTGGGTGAAAAGTGAAAAGAGAATCCCAGATCTCACGGATTCCCCCCCTCAAACCGAGACATTTTTCTTACAGCCACACTGCAAACATCGGGTTGCCCCTCCGCAAGAATGGGGCTCTCGCATTGGTTCCAAAAAAGGAGGTTCTTATATTGCAATGCATGAGGGCGTGAGGGATTCCAAAAAGGCGGATGATCAAATTTTGGAAAGACTCGCTTAGGAAACCCAAAAGACGGGGTTCCTTCAAATCGGCGCTCTTGCCAGGCCCTGCCGCGGGTTCGGGAAAGGTTCCAGAAGCTCGGCTACGGCGCGGGGCTCGTGGGGTGAGGAGAGGCTCTGAGGGAGGCGTGCGGAAACTGCAGGCGTCCAGTGGCATGGCTGAAGGTACGGTCAGGTTGTCCCGAACTGGATCCAATTGGCGGGTTGGATGGTGGGGATTTGAGGCTCTTGTAAATGATAAGCAACCACACTCTCCCCACCACCAAATGGAGGCAACGGCAGCCGAAGCACCAGCATGCCAATCTTCAAAGTGTTTCTAGTGCTTGTGAGGATGGTGGCCAATGCTAGCTTTCATGGCATATTGCGCAACAAATTGAAACACACCAAAGTGGGTGGTACATCCTGGCATGACATGGCATGACACGGGTCTGTTCTACAAATGTGGGCTCCATCAATGAGTGGGCATGTCATCAATGAAATTCGCCAGCGTTCTATGCTGCAGTTTGCCCAAGCATCGAATACCATCATCCAGCCTGCGCGCGCTGGGAGGGGTGACGCGGGGATTGACCCGGCAGAGGTGACGAAATGCTTGGCACCGTGCTGGACTGGATTCAGGACATCTTCACTCCGAATTCCCAGGTTTGAGTCCAGCCTTCTCCCTCCCTCCGAGCGCCAGCCTAGCCTGATCCAAACTTCCGGCGAGCGGCCTGACCGCGAACTCCCCCTTCTTTGGGTGGGCGCCTCCCATCCCCTCCCCAAAACCCCCCCCCCCCCCAAGAAAAAAAAAAAAAAGAGAAATGGGAGGACCTGGCGCCGGTGGTGGTGCACCTACACCTGGACAAGATGGGTGCCTTCATGGAGGCGGGTGGCGATTTGGGCGTTTGGACGTTTTGACGCCTGGCTGATGTGTTTCATGGAACCGTTCCATGGAGCCTGAGAGAGTGTGCCGGTGTGCCTTTCCTGATCTGATTGTGAACCCTGACAGAACTGCCGGATTCTTTGGGGGATTCGCCTCTTCCAGGTTCAACCTGACTGAATTGCACAATTCTTGGGCCCTTTGAGCGTGAAGCCTGTCGGCTGCTGATCTAATCTCAGATCCCAGGGTCGTTGACGTGCATTCAGCACGCCGGCGGCCTGCGAGCATCTAATCGAAGGGGTTCAAGATCAGGTTGGGCCAATTTAAGGTGAGATTTGCTTGGTAGGTCCACGCTTCTGCGCAATGAACATACAAAACCTCGAGTTTTGTTTAACAACAGAAAACTGCAAGCCCTATGTCTTGAAATGAAAGTGTGAACAACCTCGAGCTGTCCAAAAGCAAACAGAGAAAAGAAGCCAAAGCAAACTTTGCATATCCCACAATTGGATCCTACCGGATCAAAGACAGAGGTCAGCGCATGGGAAAGCTCTGCGCACCGCTCAGAACACAACCTAAGTATCTGCGCAATCTTGGCTTGAAAGCATCTGAAAGCCGGTGCTCCCTTGCATCCTTCAACAAGTACCCAGACACCTTGTTTGTCCACCAGGCAGCGCAACACACACACACACATGCTGCAAGCTATGGCACAAATTGCGATCCCCGTGTTTGCCGTGCCTCCGTCCAAATCCGTGGGGTCCGTTGGAAACATGTGAAGAACACAGTTTTCCAAAAAACAAAAAAGAACAGCTGCAGACCCTATGCCCCCCCTGCCTAGCCTGTCCAGTCCCATAAGGTCTGCAGTTTGTTTTTTTCCGCCTGAGAGGTCTTTGCATTTTCACTTCCAGACATTCGGTTTGCAGCTTGTTCTGTTGCTTGCAAAAGCTCAATAGGAACACAGGAAGCACGCAACATCAGTTCCATTTGTTTGCAAGTTTTAAGCTGCAAGGCTTTCAGTCTAAATAGGTCTTTAATTTGAACTCACTTTTCAAAACTTGATATTAGAGAGGACTTGTTTTCTCAGGACTTACTTTCTTGGATCTCATTAGGAATTTGAAGACAACCTAGTACACAAAGACAAGCTGTTTGCGTCTTCTAATTTCCCCTTAAAAAGAGTGACCAACATAGACACTCAAAGAACCTGCAATTTCAGTTCTATTATTGGTTTGAACATTTGACATGACAAGGCTTTAAGTTTGATCACATCATGTGCCTTACCAACTGTGTGTGATGCTGACTGCGAAAACGCAGGCCTCATGCCCACCCGCCCTCCTTTAAAAGCTCATGGAGTCTTCTCAGGCTGCCTTTCTGGCCAGTTTGGGCCAGTTCTGGCGGGGCCAGCCTTTTCTCGGAATGCAATTTGGGGTTGTTTCAAAATCATGGTGCTCCCAGAAGGTGTTTAAAACCAATCGAACGACCAACCCAAAAGGCACGGCCAAGATGATTCCTCGCGCACATCCTCTCGCCCAGATCGACGAGTTCTACCGCAGCCAGTTCGAAACAAAGACGAGCTGCGGCGTGGGCCCGGCCTGTGCCATGCTGTGCCCAGAAACTCGTGCTGGGTACCTACATTCCCCCAAAGTATCTCAACACACAGCCGGAAAAAATGAGCAGATTGTCATTTTTTCCAACCCCTCCATCCAGAGCATGGCAGGGCAAGGGAAGGGGGGTGAATGTCTCAACAGGGGAACCGAGGAAAAGCAGATCGAAGAGGCGAAAGGAAAAAAAGGAGTCGTCCTTTTTTCCAAGCGCTCCAAGAGCAGCTCCTGGGAGTCCGGGTGCAGTGATTTTACAGGCCTTAGGCCGCTCGAATTGAAGCTGCGCCCTCCCGCTCTTTCGCTCTTTGCCATGTCCAAACCTCGGGGGGGGGGGGGGGAGGGGAGGTCCAAGTTGACTCATGGACGCAAGAAGAACCCGCCTTTTTGCCAGGCCCTGGATCCACAGAACCTCACCCGCCAGAACTGGGAGAAGGCTTCCCGCTCGCTCAAATAGACAGGGACCCCTCGTTGTTCCGGGTGGTTTCTGTTTTTTCTCCCTTTTGGCACCCCCAAAAAAGAGTACCCTCAGTTCAAAGGCGATCCCATGATTTTGTTGCTTCAGCGTTCGGCATCGCCTTCTGCCACATTTTTGTGTCTCTCCGAAGCCGCGCGAGGGGCTTTGAGTTTTGAGTGTGTCCCGTGGCCTGCGTTGGGTTTCCTTGGTTCGTCCTCTTAGGTGTGCTTGGGTTATTGGAGCACCATGGTCTGAGGCGCTTGAACCCTTCAACTTAAACCGCTTGAACTGAACTTACCCCCCCCCACCCTTTTGAGACTGGGACAGTCAGTAGGTGACTGGAAGACTTGAGGAAGGGGGGCCGTCAGCCCCCCCAACTGCGCCTGTGTTCGGAGGAAGCCTGTGAGGGAATCTGGGGAGCAAGAAATTCTGGAACAGTCTTGTAAGCCTATAATACTCCCAGAACGGTCTCGCAACATGTTCAAAAGGAGGATGGGGCGGGGTGGGGGGTCGTGCTTTCGTAATCTTAGGAGCTCTTCGGGGGTGCCTACGACGATGCCAAGCCCTTCGACCGCTGTAAGTATGGCGCTCTGAGCGTCGGGGCAGCCTAGATGGCGAGATCGCTGCGTGGAGTCGCTGCGCTTTCGTCCAAGGCGAATTGGATTATTGGGTTGATCCCTTTGGCCATTTTTTCGTATGGTGCTAAAAGGTGGACCGGTGAACCCTTGATTTTCCTGCTACCAGGGGCGGCATCCAGTTCCGAAATCCCTTTGCTGTATGGGTGCGGCCGAAGAGTCCATGGATCGTTGGGCAATGCCCCAGGTGGTGTAGTGATGAAATCCCCCAAGCCGTTAAGGCATGGCGGTGGAAGCTGTTGGCACCAAACGAGAGATGACTCATCCTTTGGCTAGCCCTGATCACTCTCTCTCGGACAGCGTGGGGATGTTTGCTTGAGGCTTGGGAAACGACTGAGGTCATGAACGACTACCGGGGAGTGATCCCAGCTAGGCAGTACGGAGACTCCTATCTTGTTTTGAAGGACCGGCAGGGGCGGGGCTTCTGGTGGGCCACGTGGGACGAGATGGGGCAGATATTTTCCCTTGGAAATGCCTTTCGGGAGACACCTTATGGTCAGGAGACACCTGATGGCCAAACCTTCCTGGTTGTGCCGATGTCTTCCCTGCTGCGAGTTTAGTCCTTCTTTCTTGGGCAAGGGACGGTGCCGGGTGCGCAGGGGTTGTGGTGCAACCACTTTTGACTGGAAGCATCCAGCCTCTCACCCACCTCCGCGCACTCCGCCACTGGGCACCCAGCGCCTCTGTCCAATCTATGCGGCTCTCGTGGGGGATGATGGCAATGTGAGCAGTCGGCATTTTTGGGCAAACGAATTGAATCCTCGCAGCTCGTTTGAGGTTTTCTCCGCCCTTGATCTATCTCGGAAGAAGCAATCGTGGCCCCTAATGTTGACCCAGGATGAATAAATTAGACCCGTCCATTATTAGGGAGGTGTGCCCTCCAAAAGTGATGAATCCCCACTAAAAGGGGACACCCCCCTATTAATCAACTAGGGGTTTATCAATCCGGGGTTAACATCATCTTTGCGGAGGACGTGCGCCTGCGCTGCACCTTTGCCAGCACCGACTCTGGCGGCATCAGCGGGCGCGGGGGGAAAGGGTGGGGTGAGAAGCGGAAACAAGCGGAAACACAAAGTCTTGCCAAAGGCTTTGCCAGTTGTTCAATGGAACTTGTACCTCTTCCAGTGGTTCACTTGACACAACTCAGAAACATGATGCGCTTCTTGGACTCTAAACCAGTTCCTGCCTAGTTCCCACCTTGATAAGCAAGCAAGCTGCCAGGTCGCGACTGGCTGTACTGGACAAGTACGCGCACGTGCTGAGCGAGTACAACGACAACGAGCTCCATGGGGCGTGCGGCCTCAGCCGAAAGCTGCGTCGACTTCCCAAATCCCAGGCTGTAAAGAGCATGCGGCACACGCTTGCAAACCCAAATCGGCTTTTGTACAAAGCTTGGAAGTGATGGCGTGGTCTGGGTTTGTCATGACCTTGCAATTGGTGCCGGTGGCCACTTGTTGTCTTTTCTCCTAAATTCCAGTTTAGAGCGTATGTGTGAGGATGTCAGTGTGATTGTTTCCGGGTGAAACTTCGCAGCTTGCTGGTGGGGGATCCAATGAAGCCTCATTTGGAGACGAAATGGAGGGACTGTAGGGCAGCTGGCCGCAGTTTTGGCTCACGCGCCATGTTCGATTATGACCAGCTGGAGGAGGAGCTGTCGGGGAAGCCCAGCAGCACGCCCTTCCCCCCAGAGGCGCCTCGGGTGATTTTGGAGCCCCTTGCGCCGCCTCCGGAGCCGGAGGAGACGGAAGCCGCGGAATCCGCGGCACCGGATCCCGCCTTGCGCCTCGAGCCCATGGCGCACTCCCTTCCCATGCGGGCGGGCGCGAAGCTGCCAGTGGTACCGCCAGTGCGGGGTGCACAGCTGCCTGCAGACGAGAGCCTTTTCATGTGGATGTCGCAGAAGTTCCATCTGGGCCAGGACCCTGGAAGTGTCTGTGTTCGGGGTGGACAGGTTTTGGCTTCTTGTCGATTCCCGGAAGCATGGAAAGCCGACTTTTTGACGCATGGAAGCATGTGCAAGATACATACCAGCTCAAGGTCCTTTCATGGAATGTTGTTGTGCTATGCGCAGATCCGTCGCCTTTGTTCCTACAAATGTTGTGTGTGTGTGTGTGTGTGTGTGTGTCTTTTTGCTTCAGGACATGTTCCTGCTGGGCGACCCGGGCCCACATCTCCGGGCAATGGCGTTGCACTTTGCGGCCGCCATGGGACGGGAGGTGCTCCCGAGAGCAAGCTGAAAGTGGCGAAGTCAGCGTGCGAGTGGTGTGTGTGTGTGGTTATATTTATGTTTGTGGTTGTGGTTGTCTTTGTCTCTGTTGTTTGTTGGTTGGTTGGTTTGCTCTGCTTTGTTTTGTTTGTTTGTTTGGTTTGGTTTGTTTGCGTGTCTGTTTGTTTGTCTGTCTGTCTGCCTGCCTGCCTGCCTGCTTGTCTGTCTGTCTGTCTGTCTGTCTGTCTGTCTGTCTGCCCGTCCATCTGTCTGCTGTTTGTCTGTCTGTCCACCTGCCTGGCTGTCTGTCCGTCTTTCTGTCTGTCTGTCTGGCCGTCCATCTGTCTGCTGTCTGTCTGTCTGTCTGTCCACCTGCCTGGCTGTCTGTCTGTTTGTTTGTCTGTCTGTTTGTCTGTCTGTCTGTTTGTCTGTCTGTCTGTCTGTTTTTCTGTTTGTCTCTTTACGTGCGGGCGTGCGCGTGTGTTTGAGCGTATGGATGCCGCTATCCAGCCTGCTTTTTGCTAGTCGAGGGATGTTAGGCAAACGCAGGCTTAGTCCCAATTCGTCCTTGCCTCAGTTTTTGGGACCGAATGGGTGTCCTTTCTTTGCTCTTTGGACTGCCCTTCCATATCCTTGCGTGCGCACTCACCATGCCCACCGCAAAAGGTAGGCAGCAACGAAATCCAGGCGAACACATCTGCTGGACCCTCAAACTACTCTGAAGAACGAAGACTCATTCATCATGTTTGGGGCAATGCCCACTTTTCAAGGGCGGGTAGGCCCGGGAATTCACAATCCGAAACCACCAGAGAGTTCGGCGTGGAAAGGACTGCTTATCAAGGGCCCCCCATCAATTTGCCGATCGCGAGGTGGAGTACATTGGCATCACCCGCGACACAACGGAGGCAGACCTCAAGCAACGGCGGGAGATCCTTGAGGCTGGTCCCGTTGTTGCAAAGATGGCGGTCCTTCGGATCTTGTTTTTATTTGTTTGATGGTTTGAGCCATCAGGGATGCTGGAAAATCGGCTCGGTGATTCTGAGAAGCCGGGTTTGCATGGCCGCCCGACTCGCTCCACGGCTTTGAGGGCCAGCTGGTGTTCTTCAACGCTCCGGCGGTGGAGGCAGCCTTGCACGGGCGCGTGTTGATCTTGGAAGGCGCCTCGTGCGCGAGCGCGGAATCGTCCCACCCCTTTGATGGAACTGGGGAGGAGGTGAGGGCAGTTTTTTTTTGACCTCCAAAAAGCTTGGTTTTTCAGGGTGTTACGGGATACAATAGGGCCAGTTGAGGGTATCGTTTAAGACTTTAAGGATTTCCTTGAAGTCAGGGGGGGTATGTTTTGTTCACGATCTCAGGTTCCAGTTCCATTTTCTCTTGGGGGATTCTGGGAAAGGTAGACCCCCATACTAGGGAAAACAACGCCCCTTTCCAGGCCCTTCTGAAGCTCTCCTGTTTCTTGTTTGGGTGGGGTGGGGGGAGAAGTCCTAACCTGGCTGATTCCCTCAAACATGTAAGGGGGGAACAAGGGTTGCTCAGGCTTTGGGTAGGTTTGTTGGCAACCTTCTTTGCTATTTTGGGGGTTTCCGTTGAACTCATCCAAAGTCGACCAAGGAGCATCCTTTTATGTGCCCCCATAGTCATTTGTTGTGAGGTGCGGTGACTTGAGTTTCAACCTGTGTGTGTGTGTTCTTTGAATTCAACTAGCAGCACGAAGGCAAAAACACATCGTTTCTTTCCCGTGGTCACTGAAGGCATGCAGAAGGCGGAGCGAAACGTGCTGCCGCTGCTCAACAACCTCCTGGTGCCTGTGATGCAAAGAGCCGATTGTTAGCCTGGGTTGAGGCGGTTTGCCTTTGAACCCAGCGCCCTGCAGATTGACATGGAAACCAAACAAAGAACCATCTCATTTGTAGCGGAATCTCCTCTTGCGCGAGCCTTGTTATTGGTGCCATGTCATGTTCATGTGGCTGCGAGTCAATTTATAAGGTCCGGAACAGGGTCCGGAACCCACATGCGATCCAGACCTCCGTTCCAGACCTCCGTTCCAGACCTTGCTTAGAAACATGTTCCAGACCTTCCGTTCCAGACCTTGTTTATGTATATGTCTAGTTTAGAGTATTGATTCAGACGGTCAGGTGATTTGGTAGGTTATTGACCCCCCCAATACTACACGTTAAAGCTGGTGTTCGAGAGAAGCCTGAGGAGCTAACGATGGGATTTGCTTGTTGAGCTTTGGTGGTTAGGGCTGCGTGGCTTGTAATCATTGGAACTTGGATGGAATTGGGCAGCGGTTCTGTTGACACATGTGTTTAGGGTCAACCCCGCCGCTATTTGTTCGATACGATACGGTAACGGTTCGATACCGCTCTCAGTCGTCACATGGTTGAAACGACCATGTTTACATGCTGCTTGCTAGCATTCCCAAGTGCAAGCCACTCGCGTAACCGTTCCAGACCCCGTTCCAGACCCGTTCCAGACGCGTTCCAGACGCAGCAGAGCAATTTGCCACCAAGCCCACATGCGCACACATGCCCCATGTAAGTAGCTGCACTTCTTACGCGGCCCAAGAAGCCTTCAAGGAGGTGCCGTATGGTAAGGCCGCGCGCCCCTGGTCGCTTCATCCATCCATCTACCCATCCATCAATTCATCCATCCATCTATCCATCTTACACTAAATGAACTGTGCTTGAGGACTCCACACATGTCTTCCCAGAGGTCCGGAACAACCAACCTTACGTAACTGACTCGTTCCAGACGTCCGCGTCACCGCGGAACGTTCCACACCAGAATATTGACCCACCCCCATGTCGTGTTAAAATGGGGGGAAGTGGCTGGGGGCTCCCCTGGAAGAATGAAAGCAAACAGAATGACCAGAGGGTTGGCTGACTGAGGGTCATGACATTGGCGGTGGGTCCTTGTGGTGCTTGTTGGCCCCACTGCAGGAAAAGACCGCAGAAGATCCAAGGTCGGGATTTTCGGCCATGCCCACCCGAAAGGCCTAAACGCCCAAGGAGAACCGCGAGATGTCGTTGGAAGACGGCAGCTTCCTCATGGCGCCGGGGCGGGAGGAGGATATTTCTTTGGCGGCAGAAGGCGGCAGATGCCTGTTGCCGGTCTCCAAAGACTTTCTGGTGATCGCCATCGGCCCCTGGACGCAAAGCTCGGTGGGTTCGTCTGTTGAAGCTCGGGTGACCTCCCCCAGGATCCCCAAAAACTCGGAACCGCGCTGTGCATCCCCGCAACCCCTCTTGGAACCGCCCCTTGCATGAACCCTACTGCCCGCAGCCACTCCGGAACCTTAGCTAAATGGGGAAAGACGCAAAGCTTTCAGCTGTTGGGGGAAGAATAGGGGGACCCGAAGATGGGTAGTTTACCTGTCGCTTCCCTTTAAACCAACCCCAACAAGAGTACCCGGGAAAAACACAAACTTCTTGGCGGTTTCGAGCATCAACCTTTGGCCCAAGGGGAGCTTCCCTTGGTAGTGATGTTTCCCCTTGTTTTTTGTTTTGCTTTGTTTTGTTTAATATGGTTTTTTTTGTTGGTTGGGGTTGGTTTGCGTTAGTTTGGTTTGGTTCTTTCGTTCGTTCGGCGTTGCTGTGTTGCAGTGTGGCTTGCTTTTGTTATTTGTTGCTTTCTGTTTTGTTGGCTTGGTCATGTCTGAAGGTCTGAAGGTCCGTCTACCAAGGCGGAGGACGGTGGGGCAAGAGGATTGCTCCGCTGGTTTAGATATGGTCCCAATCCAAAGCTTATGTCGGACGCCTTTGCCACTCTTGCTTGGCTTCCTTCAGCCTTTTCCCCGGGTGCAACCAGTCTACCCTTTTTCAGGAATGCCTAGCTTGTCATCTCAAAAAGGTCGTGGCCAAAGAGGCCACCGGAGCTCTCTCTGATGAGGTTTCCGGCTTCGACTTTCACGGCTGCAGCCAGAAATTTGGGGACCAAGCCTCGGGTCACCCGAGGCCTGCCGGTGCCCAAGTACCCGGGCACGGCCCTGGACCCCCCGCTGCGCTCCCGCTTCGCGGCGCGCACGGTGAAAGGGGACAACGCCTTCTCGCTGCCCGAGGCGCAGGCTGGCCTCGGGCCTCGGGTGGGTCGGCTGGAGTTGTTTTTTCTCCCCCCTTTTGTTTCTTTTTGTTCTTGTTTTTTGGGGGTAGGTTTACGGTCAGCTCAAGTTGGTTTAGGGTTGGTTGAAAGTGGGTTTTTGGGTGCGTTTCACGTTGGATTGGTTTAGGGCGCCACCTTGAAACCGTAGAGGTATATGCAGGACGCAATAACCACACCACCAAGATCGTGCGTGTTTCTGTGCGTATGGTGGCTTCGCCACATGGGTGCATGCATGTTCAAAGAAAGGAAGCCCAGCGTTTCCAAATTTTGGGCATCCAATTCTTTCCAAAAGGAGCCGGGTTTTTGCCCCCAATCCGCTTAGGCCCTTCAGGGAAGCTTTTCTCAACATATCGTCACCCGACTTGGGCCTGCCGGCGGGCTCAGCTTGCTTTGGAGAGTCTCTCTTTCGAGAAAGGACAAACAGAGCCGTGTGGACGACTTTTCGGGCGCTGGTGGGGTCTTGCGTTCTTTGTTTTCGGGGATGGTGGGCCCAGTCTCGGGTTCTTTGAGCCCGCGGTTGGCCATTTCTCCACACCCCTGCGGCAAAAACCTCATTGTGTCCTCTTTGGTGGACCCCCTTACTCGGGGGTTTTCTGTGAAGCCAAAAGGCGCGGCTGTGCCAAAGAACCTCCTTGAAGCGAAGGTATGCGACGCTATGGGACGGTCATTGGGGGCCTTCTGCGGTTTCAAGACGACGTTGCAATTCCCAGGGTTCAACCCACTTAGGTTGTAAGGGGAGTCACACATTTCTGGAGGTTATCAAAGTCGGAAACTGCGGTGGGTTCCCTTTAACCTGCCACTTGCGGGGTGACTTAGGTACTGGGAGCATCATGGTTCCAGCCAGAGGCGAGTTGAATATGCCGATGTACCGGTGCTTTTTCAACATGCAAACGTCCAGGCACTTGCAGCCACCTTCGAAGAAGAACCGAAAGGAGGTGGATGTAGACAGTGCCGATTGGAGGATGTAGCTGGGCCCTCGGACTACCCATAAAGGATAGGACATGACCCCAAAATCCGCACCCCACTTTGAGCCATACCTCGTTCTAGTTTTTATTCAAGAGATTCGCTGCCAAGCGAATCCTGTGGAGGCGGCGGAAGCGGGGAAGTTGATGGAGACGGTGAGGCGAGCGTTGGACTTTGGGGCCAACTCCAAGTCGGTCTGCAGGGAAGTGGGTGTTCGGCCAGAAAATTGGGACTGCCTACATTTTTCGGGCCGGGCCCTGCAATTTTTATACGGGCCTGAAACATCGCTTGTTTGGCTGGAGTGTTTCAAGGGGAAATATGGGGATGTCCTTTTTTGAGGGTACCTGGATCCCCAGTTGCCTTTATTCTAGCTGGATAAAAGCGGCTACTTGGGGATCCAGGTGCCCTGTTTTTGTTGGTTCCAAGGTAAAGCCAAAGGGTCCATCATCCTTTTTTGGTTGGTTGACTTGAAGGGGACACCCCTCCCAAAGAAAAGAGAACAGGGCACCACTGGGCAACGGGGATGCTGTCCTTCTTTTCAATTCGGTAGCCCCGAATTGGTGGATGCGATCTCGGTTTGGGTATGGAACTCGGTGTCGGTGTGGGCGTCGGAGCTGGGAGGCTTTGGAGGGCCGCCGGGCTGCCGCGGTTCCCGGAGTTCGGGCTGCTGTCGGTGCTGCGGCTGCTGAAGCTCTTCCCTCAGCTTCCGCAGGCCCAAGTCGGGGGTTCCTTGCGGCGCCCGGCTCGCAAAAACCGCAGCCCAACAGAAACATCTGCGTATGTATATATATATATATATAGATATATATATATATATATATATATATATGTGTATATGTGTGTGTGGTATGTATATACAGCTTTTGCCTGATTATTGGGTGTGCTGGCTTGTGCTGGCCAGCTAAAGCTAGGGGGGGGCAACTGCTGGCAAACCCAAACCATTTATGGGATCCCTATGTGTAGAACCACCCAGTTGAGATGGTTCGGCCCCAAACGGGAGGCCTTGGCCTTGCAGAGCGCCTACCCCTGGACGGTGCTGGCGCTGAGCCCAACTCAGCGGCAGCAGCTGCAGTGGGTGCTGAAGACCCAAAGCCTGGAGCTGGAGCGCCAGGCCTACAGCCGCCTGGCTTGGGGGCCGCGCGCACGAGCTCACCGCACGGCTGGCCGACCGGTTCAGGGCTGCCAGTGGCCACGCTTGCCGGCTGACGATCCCCTTGAACCTGGTTTGTTCATTGGTGGGTTAATGATGGGTTCCCCTCTTTGAAATGACCCTGAGAAGGTTAAGCCGGTCCCAACCCCCCCTCCCCCCCGGTGGGCGAGTTTTGGTGGCTTCGGTGTGAGGCTTCAAGGCCGCTGAGCTCCAAGATCTTTGGGCGGAGCTGCGCTTTGAGCTGGGCGCGGAGGTGACGAGGGTGGAGTGCCCTTGTGGGTCCTGGCCCAGCCGGACGGAGGCGCGGGAGGAGGCAGACCTGCGCCGGACGGTCTTACCGTTGTGGGGGTGCGTTGAGGCCATTTTGAACACGGATCCTTGGAATCAACAAGCCGCAACCCCCTCGCCACCCCACCCCACCCACCCCACCCAGCCCCCCCCCCCCCGCCCACCGACCCAGCCCAGTGTCCCTCGCCAGGCCGTGTTGGCCTCGCTGGCAGTCAGCCAGCGCTCCGTGCTGGCACGGATGCTGCAAGACCACTGCGCGGGGATGGACACGTGCCATCAAATGGGCACCAGAGTTTGGTTTTCCCGAAAGGAAAAGCGAAGAACAGAGCAACGAAAAACCCACGCGATTCAAGGGGAGCCTTTTTTTCTTTGATTCTCAACCAGTCACCCAATTCCCCTGTTTCAAACCTCAGCTGTTTGGTGATCGCTTCAGGGTCCAGCTGGCTAATTTGGCCAAGCAACTTCCCATTTCAAAAGATGCCGGGTGTCTTCTGGCGTCCCTTCCAAGCCTCCCAAGCTGCAAGCTTTCAAGAGGCCTACAGTTTTTCCCCAAAAAGGGTCCCCCCAAAAAAAGGCGAAACACCGGCCCCCCCCCGCCCCCAATCCCCCCCCCCAAACAAAAAAGAAAAGAGAAACGCCACGCCCATCTCTGTGGTTTTCCTAGGACATCTGCCTGGTGGGAGAGCGGGGCGTGGGCAAGACCGCGCTCTGCCGCGCCTTTGCGGAGGTCTTGGGGTACCGGAGCTACAGCGTCTTCTGCTTCAAGGCGCCTCCTGTGTGTGTGTGTGTGTGTGTGTGTGTTGTGTTGTGTTGTGTTGTGTTGTGTTGTGTTGGTGTTGGTGTTGGTGTTGGTGTTGGTGTTGGTGTTGGTGTTGGTGTTGGTGTTGGTGTTGGTGTTGGTGTTGGTGTTGGTGTTGGTGTTGGTGTTGGTTGTTGGTTGTTGGTGTTGGTGTTGGTGTTGGTGTTGGTGTTGGTGTTGGTGTTGGTGTTGGTGTTGGTGTTGGTGTTGTGTGGTGTTGGTGTTGGTGTTGGTGTTGGTGTTGGTGTTGGTGTTGGTGTTGGTGTTGGTGTTGGTGTGGGTGTGGTGTGGGTGGGTGTGGGTGTGTGGGTGTGGGTGTGGTGGGTGGGTGGTGTGTGGGTGTGTGGGTGTGGGTGGTGTGGGTGTGGGTGTGTGTGGTGGGGTGTGTGTGGGGTGTGTGTGGGGTGTGTGTGGGGTGTGTGTGTGTGTGTGTGTGTGTGTGTGTGTGTGTGTGTGTGTGTGTGTGTGTGTGTGTGTGTGTGTGTGTGTGTTGTGTTTTTGTGTGGGGGGGGGGAACGGCTTGATGTTTTTTTTTTTTTCGTGCATGTGTGTCTTTTTGGTGGCTTCAAGGAGCCGTTTAGTTCCAGGAAACGCCTTGAAGTGGCTTTGTTTTGGTAACATGTGTGTCTTTTTGTCGGGGATTCTTGCAATTTCGGTTCACCCCTTCGCATCGATGTTACTTTTGGTTCGGGCGCTCTTGGGGCTTGGGCAGGAGGGTAGGGGGTGGTGGCACGAAGCGAGTTCGAGGCCACGAGACACTTTCAGCTTTGGAGCGGGTCTTTGGTTTCCGCCTCGCCCTCGATAGTGAAGCTGGCCAGGACATGACGTCCCGAGATCTGACCCTGCGACGGGGCACGGATGACCGGGGCAACACCATTTGGCAAGCATCGCCCTTGATGAAGGCGGGAGCCTGAAAGATTTGAGGGAGGCGTTTCGAGCAGGGTTCTGAGAGCTCGTAGTTCCATGTTCCATAAACTGGAGGGGGCCCTGACCAGAAACTCAGTCCTGCGCGCCACGTCTTGAAGAACAAACATTTGATTCTATCGGCAAAGGAAACCGCCATTATTTTGCTGCCATGGCCCCCCCCGTTGCCCGTTCAGGCCTCTAGTTCTCGCCTTCAACCGTTCCGCAGCAAAATCAACAAGATTTAAGAGTTGCTGTCCAATACAGGTCCCCCAAAACGGTGGGGCCTGGTTCCTTTTCGTTTCCCTCTTAAGCCAAGGTGAAAGGGGTGCCTGAGGCATCGTTGTTTTCCCCAGGCGGCGCTGGAGGGTGGGCTGGCAATCTTGGACGGGGTCCACCGCTTGGCCGCGGGCGCGCTGAGCGGCGCGATCGGGCGGCTGCTCTGCGACCGCGCGGCCACCCTGGCGGATGGCACCAAGCTGGTGCCAGAGGCTTGGGGGGTGCGGGGGGGGGGGGGGGAGCAAATAGGGTGTAGCGACCCCCCCAAAAAAAGCAAACAAAACAACAAAAACAAAACCCACACTGCACACATATATATATATATATGCATGTGTATATATTAGATGTAATGTTGGGGAGTGATTAATAAAGGCCCCCCCCACCCCTCAAACGAATTGGGGGGGGTCAATAGCGAGAACCCCCAAAAACAAAATGGGCCCAGACTGGGACCTGCCTGAGTAGTTTTCCAGTAAGTATTGTTTAGAATTGATTTAGTATTGGTTTAGTATTTCTTTGAGCTGGCTCACTACGGTTTAGAATTGGTTTAGTATTAGTTCAGTATTCTTTTCAGTTGACTCGCTACAGTTGAATTGGTTTAGTATTGGTTCTTCTTCTTGGCAGGCTGCCCTGGATTTTTTTTTCACAATTCCCTACCCTTAAACAAACTGCATTATTGCCTTCCTGGGGGTTCCGTGTGCCACCCCTTGAAAATTTGTTAGGGTGCATCTTCTAGCAAAGGGATTGATAAGGAATTTGGTGGTTTGGGACAGAAATCAATCCAGAGATTCTGGACATTTTTGGCTTTATCTGAGAACAGCAGGGCTTTCTTCTTGGCAGGCTGCCCTGGCCATGTTTTTCTTCACAATTCCCTACCCTTAAACAAACTGCATTATTGCCTTCCTGGGGGTTCGGTGTGCCACCCCCTTGAAAATTTGTCAGGGTGCATCTTCTAGTAAAGGGATTGATAAGGAATTTGGTGGTTTGGGACAGGAATGGCTGGACTCAGACGTTTCAACCCTCAAAAATAGTCCATTCTTGGAAGGGGACATATTTTCGGGTTTTCAGGCATTTTTTTCTGTAATACCTACCCTTTTTGCTTTTCAGGAGAGTGAATAATTTTGTGATTTTTTTTCTGTATTCACTCCCGTTTTATTAATCACTATCTAACATTATACATGAGTGGGTTTCCTTTGGTTTCCCTTGAAAGCACCCCCAGCGAAGATCATCTCGAAGAAAGACAGACCCAAAGGTGTCCTCTTATGCCAGTTTGGATGAAGCTTGCAGCTAGATGGCACGGGTGGAGCCATTTTTGTTCTGGTCATTCAGCAGTGCCTTCAAATCTGGCCAGAAGGTCACCTGGGGAGAAGGGGTGGGGGAAGCGGGAGGTTATGGCGCAAGCGGCTTGCCCTTTTGCCGTTTGTTGAGGGAACTCCGGTGGTAAGCAAACGCTTGAGCCGTGGCAAGCGGGGATTTCGTTCAACCTAGTTGAGGCCAAAGCGGCAAGTCAAGCTTAAGCGTCCTCACACCATGGGCTTCCCCAGCAGCCCCCAACAAGAAAGCAACTGCATATGTCATACCCTTATTCTGCACCTATCCACCGCCACATGCGGGCAACTATTGCAGGCAAAATCGCTTGGTGTCCAGGTCCCCCCCTCCCCCCCAGACTCTCCTCCCCCCCAGACTCTCCTCCCCCCCAGACTCTCCTCCCCACCAGACTCTCCGCCCCCTCCCTTCCCCAGACTCCCCCCCCCCTCAACCCCCTTCCCCTCACCCTCTCCCGACTCCTACGAGAGGCGCAGTGGCGGCGTTGGCGCCGGACCTGGACAGAAGCGGAGCTGCTGGCGCAGGGCTTCCGGGCGGTGTCGAAGGCCTTCCGGGTGGTGGCCACGGCGGAGCCGCCGCAGGCGGGTTTTTGGGGGAGCTGAAGGGGGGGAACATGGTGGAGGGGAAGGGGCGGAAGCTGGGCGTGGAGGGGAGGGGTCGTTTGCCTTTTGGCAGGCGCTTGCGGCAAGGCATCTCTTTGAGGCCTTCTGTGTGTGTGAGGCAACTTCTCGTCCTCCGCACTACATGGGAAACATGATCCATGTGATCATCCAAGGTTTTGACAGCAACACATCCAACGCATAAGCAGACACCATACGATTGAAGCAGTGAATGTCGCCTACGCCCGTCGGAGTCGAAGGGTGCCAGCAAATGCCCCACAGGAGGAGAAAAATTGGCTGGACGATGAGCTGCTCACCCTGTTCCACTTTACAGAGGTGGGCCGGGTTGGCACGGGCCACATGTTGACCACCGCCAGTGCTATTGTAGGGATGGTCCTACTTCAGAGTGAGTCCGGCACAGCCTCCGGAGTCAAGAAGCAGAACACTGGCTGGGAGCAGTTGAGACTGGGTAATTTTTCAGCCGCAGCCACAGGGCTCCTTAAAAGATACATTGTGCAACCATTTGAAACATGTTGCTTTTTCAACACCACAATACAGAGAGCCCACCATTTACAAGTTGCAATGCTCCGGTGTATAATGTAAGCCTCACTCTTTGACTCCCCTTTTTTTTTGAGCGTGGTGTGTCCATTTGCTGGGGTGATGTAGGGGAACATCTGCTGGGGTGATGGGGTGATGGGGTGATGGGGTGATGTAAGATCCCTGCTCCAGACAACCTATTTTTTGCTGGTGCAACCCCCCCCGCCACAACTCCAGCCCCAAACAAAGCCGCGGAACATCGTTCCCGTCTTCCATGGCAGGAAGCCACGCCTGGGGATCCCTGAGCCACGCCGTGTGTTTCAGGTGAAGCCCGTGCCGGGCTCGCAGCAGCTGCAGCTCGTGGCCCGCCTCTGCCAGCTGACGCCGGAAGAGCCGCTGCTGCAGGGGCTGGTGGCCTACGGCAAGGCGTGACCTCGGCGGTCTCCCACAAGGTCCCCCGGCAATTGGTGCCCGTCTCTGCCGTTTCTTTTTTTGGGGGAGATGCGGTTCCCCTGGTAAAATAGACTGCGGAAAAAAAAGTTGGTACCAACTTATTCGAACCTCTCCACTCAAGGACCTAGCCAAAATGAGTGTTCTCTTTTAAAAGCCTCCAAACAGGATGGCCTGCTGGAAACACTGGGCTGTTCAGCGGTGCCCTTGTTGCAGCGGCGTCCTGCCCAATTCATTTGTCCCGGGGAGAACTACCCGGGCAAAGTTGTGACACGGGTACCGCTTCAGGGGTAAAAGCGAGCTCACCAAGGATAAAAGGTCGCTTACCAGGGGTCTTCCTCATGTCTGGCTTGTGAACTATATAGTAGATTGTCCCAAATGTCTTGACTGCTCCACGTCCCTGTAATCTGTCCTGCTACTTGGGTGTGGGTCAAAAATAGGTATCCAAAATGGAACCCTGGTAAATGGAACCAAAGACTAAGACCTGCGTAACCCTAGCTCTTCAATTTGGAGGCACACCCATTTGAGCCACCATCAAAACCTGGGTAGATGAAGGTTAGTAAGGGGCAGTCCCAGCCAGAAATAGTTGCGGCCGCCTTCTTAATTCTTTACATGGTTCTGGGTGGGCAATCTTAATACCGGGTTTTGATTGTGACTCACCTGTCGCCCCGTGAATTTTCTGACAGGCGCTCCGCGCGGCGGCGAAGTCGGACGCAGCGCTGCAGCCTTTGCTGCTGTCCCTGCGGCAGCTGCTGCAGGCTTTTTATTTTTGTAACGGGGCCGCTGAAAGAGCGACTATCAAACAACACACAGAGGAACCACCACCCATTTGTTTTTTTTTTTGGGGGGGGGGTTCCCAATTTTTATTTTGACACAACATGATAGAAGAGAAAGGGCTAAACAAAGTTCTCCCCCCTATAGTAATGACTAGAAATGGCTTCAAAGAACCTCACACACCAGGCCCTTCGATTGCGTTTGAGCCAGTTGACAAATCACATGCACCAGCTGATTTGGAGGACCCTTGTACAGCAGGTGGTCTTTGGATGTGTTGACGGACCCCACTGCTGGGCAGTGAGTCAATGTAGTGCTTGATCAAAGGGTGACGAATACCTTGAAACATCCACTACACATTTCCCCGCTCTCCCCCTTTAACCCCAGGGTAATTTCTGCGGCACAAACTAAGGCTCCGAAGGGTTCAGTTCAGGGTGAACACGTGATCCTCCCTACCCTTGCTTCCCTTTGGTTATTAGATTGTTGTTTGCCCTGCGGTTGCCCACAGCTCAGTTGTTCAGTGGCACCCTTTTTCCCCCTTTTTTTTTTGGGGGGGGGGTGACTGCCCCACTTAAGATGGTCTTCCCCAACAAGGGTTCCCTTTTTTGCCAGGGTCACTGAACAACTGAGACAGTGAGAGATCCGGTCCCACCCATGTTGCAACATCCCCTCGTGCCGCCCAGAGAACCTCTCCGATGCATGTTTTCGGCCAGGCGGGGCGGCGGCTGAGCGCCCGGCCGAATGAATCCCAGGAGAGGCTTGAGCTGGGGTTGCTCCGTGCCTTGAAGCGCAGCCTCAAGGGTAGAACAATCCCGTTGGTTTCCTCGGGTCGAACCGTGGTAGCCACTTTCCTTTTGGGTTTTCGCTTTGCCAGGTGCCATTTGGGGGTCCCCCTACGATTGGTATCCTTTTCCTTTTTAAATACCACAAAGGGGTCCACTATTTTGAGAAGCACTCATTTGTTTCTATGGCTGTCTTGGGTCTGGCCTTAGCCCCTTCGACCTTTTGGAACCGTGGTCTCAGGAGGTGGTGAGGGCGGCGCTCACGGCCTACGTCGACTTCCTGCCGCCACTCTCCAAGCAGCGCCTGCGCCGAAGTTGGAAAAGGGATGGCCCTTGCCAACCACCTCCCAGGGGAGAGGGGAAAGTTTTAGGGGAGTTCCAACCCAGGGTTTGGACATGCTGCAACACCGCGGTTTGAGCAACCCTCGTTCGGGTTTTGCTTGGAGTTGGCCAGCGGCCAGCGGCCACTTTGTTGCGGCGGGGGGTTGTGGAGGGGCAAGACACAACCCACCACACACAGATCACGTCAGCACCACAGGCGCAAACCCACCCAACACACACCACCGCGCAGCACAGCGCAGCGCAGCGCAACACAACACACCAGATATCCAAAAGGGACGGAACTCTGGATGTTGCGCAACGTATGGCTCACCAAGGAGCGTGCTGCGCATGATGCGGGAGGCCATGAAGGGCGTGGGGCTGCAGGTGGACCTTGACAACCCCGAGGACGGGTGGTATTCTTTGAGTGTCCTGGAAGGGGGTGCGGGCCAAGAGGGCGGATCTACAAGAGGATTTCTCGAGGTGGGGCTGCAGAACAAGTTGTGCAGATGCAACCCCGAAAATCATTTTTACAAGTAAATGGGGTGCAGCCCAGAGTGAAGCAAATAAGCAGTAGATTTGGACGGGAGGCACTTGCGCCCAGCGTTTCGGCCCAGGCAGCGTTCCACTTGTGTGTCGCCCTCGAAAGCGATTGAAACTTTGGGGCGGCGCATGCCATCCAACAAGAAATCCGGGGTTTACTCCAAGCTGGTTTCCCACAACTTGCAGGAAGAAAGCGGGCAAAAAGGCACATAACATTTGGATAGTGGGTATCTCCCATGACACCTCTGCTGGTGGTTTCGGGGTAGCGGGCACCATCTTACACCATCTTACGTTCAAGTCTTTTCGGGGCCTAACCTTTTGAGTCTCTTATCAGACGCTTGGACCAGTCTCCCTTTTGATTGAACCCTTCGCTTCGGGGCCCGGTGGACGCCCAGGAGAGCAAGGAGGCGAGGCGTCGCGCCCAGCTGGCAGAAGAGCGGGGGGAGAGGCTCAAAGCGCTGGAGGCGGGAGGAATGGTTCGAGCCGAGGTACGGCTGTGGGTCAAGAATATGTACCAAAAATGGAATCCTGGTAAATGGAAGCATGGACTAAAACCTGCGGTGCAATTCCTGGTGGGTTAATTTTGACCCATACCCGTATGTCTTTGGTGGGTTGCCTTTGGTTGGTGGTTTCACAGGGAGACCAAAAAGGTACACCCCCCTCCGGATTTATTTTGTTTGACTTTGATTCGGACACCAAAGGTAATGTCCATACCCCGGAGCGTCCGGATTGGTCGAGGATTTGGATCACGGCTGCCCCGCTGCGAGTGCGATTGGATTGGCTCATCTGGGACGGGGGCAAACAAATGGGAGGCTTCCGTGGGCCAGCCAGGAAAGCAGGAAAGCAAGCAACATGCTGAGCGGGTTGAGAAGGGAGTGTCCGTGATTTTCAGGTGCAACAGCGAGTGGGAGGGCCAATGGGCAGGATACAGGCGTAGGGTTGCATGACATGGGTTGAAATGGGGCATACGACCTGTGGTCACGGATCCATCAACCAGATTCAGGCTTGGCCTTGCCCCGAGCTAAGGTGTTTTGTTTGATTGACCATGGTACATATGAGTCATATGAGTGTTTTCCAAACGGGTGTAACCCCAACAATGATTGATATTTGAAGGGATAGCCACAAGGAAACCGTTGGCTTGTTTGTGTCGCGATTCCCAGTTTGAGCCCATATGCAGTAGTTGCAGGCCTTAAAGGGGAAACCAAGAGGAAAAGCACCATTATGGCTTTTGCCATGCACACCCATATGTGCTATGGTCAAAAGATCCCTTTTCTTAGATTCTTGGGGCAAACAGGGATGGTCATCCACCAAGGATATTTAAGAACCATTACAGTGATTCCTAAGGGAGCCATGACCCAATTGGCCATACGGGGGTTGATCAAAAGGCTCTTTACATGGGATGACCATGTGGGAAAACCACCCAAAAAGATGATACTTCCCACGTGGTTAAAAAGTCGCCCATGGTCATTTCGGGGGCCCTACATGGACTGTTGATCAACCCCCTGCCAGACCCCGAGATTATTTTTGGGACCCCGGCGACGTTCCACGCTGGCACCCGATGAAGTCGAGAGGAGCCGGCCATCGGCCTCCGCTTCGGGCGGGACAAGCGGGCGGAGCAGCTCATTCAAGAGGACGGATCGATGGGAAGGCTTGGGCATGGGCGGCTTTGGATCTTTCGCCCTGATTTGATTTCCTTGGGTGGGGTGGGGTGGGGGAAATTCATTGCCTTTTTACATGGTTTTACCACTGGGGAAATTCAAGGTTTTTTTTTGGGGGTATATGGTTTTACCACAGGCCAGAGATTTGTTCTTTTGAGTTGGGGAACTATGTGTTTTAACAGATCAATAGCCACATACGGCGTCTTTCCAGGTCAGCTTGTTTGAAGATAGATGGCGCTGATTTTAGGTGACACTCTGCGCATTTTTGCCGAGAGGATGCCGATGCCTAAGAGAGGGGCCGGAAAGGACTTCACCTGTCCTTGTTTGCGGGAGCGCGTTCGATGAGAGATTCACGACTGTTGGATTTGAGTTATGCTCTGACGGGCCGCACGGGCCATTAGGCGGCTTGTCCGTGTGTTCCTTTGCAGCTTCTTGGGCTTCAGAGGCAATCGACCGACGGTGGGATCCGTTCGCCTTGGCACGCGCGCGGGCGCCGCCGGACCTTTGGAATTTCGCCAGGAGACTGCCACCTTGCGCGAGGAGAGCGGACGAGAGCGCCAACGCCAGCGGGAGGAGCGCTGGCTATTTGGGCTTTCGCCTTCGTTAGGCCACTTGTTTAATTTTACTTTATTATATATTTATATACACACACAAGTATACTTCCATATTTGTATATATATATATATTGTTTCTCTTCTTTCTTTTCTTTCTTTCTTTCTTTCTTTCTTTTTTGTTGGGGGAGGGGGGGGGGGGCGGGGGAGGGGCAAGAAACCCAAACATGATTGGCATCCCAGTGCACGAGTGCTGTGACGGGTTGTTGTACCAGCTTTCTGCTTCTCTGGGGTGTATCATTTTCACGGGCAGGGACATTTGGTTTGCCTGGGTTGCTGCTTATGCCAGCTGGCAGTGGTTTCCGTTGTGATGTCCCACTGGGACGAGGGAAATTGAGGGGTCGACCTATCGGGCCCTGAGAGATTAGAAAGGCCGAATATGTCTGACTGTGCTTGACCCGGGATCCCATTCGGGTGTTCTTTTTTTTGAGGGTGCCCTATTTGGGGTTGGTTTCAAGGGAAGCCAAGAAACAAACCGCCCTTCCCCCCCCACCCCCCCACCCCCCCCACCCCCCCCACCCCACCACCCCACCACCCCACCCACCCCCCCCCACCTCCCCACTCCCCACTCCCCACTCCCCACTCCCCACTCCCCACTCCCCACTCCCCACTCCCCACTCCCCACTCCCCACTCCCCACTCCCCACTCCCCACTCCCCACTCCCCACTCCCCACCCCACCCCTCCCCAGTTTCACCCCCCATGCCGCTCCTGTCCCGTAGGAGCTGCTGAAGGCCGCCCGAGGCGGCAGCTCCGCCTCCGGCGGCGCGCGCGGCGCCGCGAGGCTGGCGCTGGAGCTCACGGAGGAGGAGCTGTGCCTCGGGGGTGTCCGGTGCCCGCGGCACCGGCCGGCCAGGCACTGAAGTGGGGTGGGGCGGTTGGGGTGGGGGGGGGGGGGGTTAGTGGGGAGGGGGGGGTTGGGGTTGGGGGGAGTTGGTTTTAGTGGTTGCCACCAGAGGTTTCAATGACTCATGGCTCTTGTTCACTGTCGACGGAGGCGTGCTGTTTGATGAAGCAACGAGAACTAGTTCGGGGCTGGTGTGAACGCTTCGGATTTTCAGATCATGCCAAGTTTACCCTCTAAATGGCCGATGACTGAGCCAGGAGTTCATGCCGGCCGGTGTTGACTTGAGATTAATCCGGGGACAATATCCCTAAACAGGGAAACCATTCTCAAACCAAGCGGACCGCTGCTTGAACCAAAGCCGCGTTCGCTTGAAGACCGCTCTCTTACGCGGCTTTTGCGCACAGGCCGGAGTTGGTACCCAAGACGGTCTTCGTAGACATCCCGCAGCACCTCACCATCCTTAGGTCCATGTTGGTGGACTGGATGCTGCAGCAGCACCTTCTCCTCATCGGCCCCTCGGAAGAAAAGCAGAAACTTGGCTATGGGCCCCTGGTTTAACAAAAAGCCGACCATAGGGTGCATGGACGTCCAGACGAAGCATCGTCGGGGGCTGCTGCTGCTGTTTCCTTTGCTTGACTTCGACAGCTCGTTTCCACCGGTTTCGCTGTCCCGGCGCCAACGAACTTACCCCTGTGCCCATCGATTCGGTCGAATGAGAACCCTCACCGAGGCAACCAAGGCGTCGGCAAGAACAAGCTGGCGGACCGCTTCCTGGGCATGCTGCGGCTGGAGAGAGAGCGCCTTGGTTTGTCACTTGCGGAAACGGCCGCTTTCGAGTTGAACACGGGGTGTGTGTCGCAAAATTGGAGTCCAGCACGCCCTCGCACATGGCTGATGTATGTTGATGTCCTTTTTGCCCCTCCTCTTCAACACATCCTGCAGGGAGTGCCTCATTTAGGAAACATGTAAGCTGCCCTGGGGCTAGCATGTTTCATACAGTTTTTGTCCGGATCGCTTTCCAGTGTTGTGGGAGAGCAGTCGTATCGGGAATTCTCACAATGTCAGAAATGGCCATGCAGGAGTCTGCACGAGTCAGAATGTTTCCAGGGGCGCAAGAGTGCTCTTCCCTGATATGCCCTTCGGGGTGCAGAGGATCCACTCTTGGGCTTTGGGCACACAGGTGACCAACCTAGAAATCTAGGGGAATGAGTTGCTTGCCTTACCAAAGCCCTACGTAAAAGGGGGTACACAACCCTCAAAAGAAACCACACCCAAATAGAAAGGAACAGGATCCCAGCCCGTAAGAGGGGATTGGAAGGGGCCTGGCTCAGGTACGTACAGCTGCACCGAGACACCTCAGTGCAGTCCCTGACTCTGCAGCCCATGCTGCAGAATGGGGTGGTGGTCTACCAGGAAGGGGCCATGGGCTTCTTCATGGAATTTCCAGCCATCCATTTTTGCTTAGGTTATTAGTTGTTTTTAGTTGGTTCAGTGGTTGGGTTTCCATTTAACCCGCAAGTTAAAATCTGAGGACAGCCCAGGGTTGTGGAACTTGGCCACTTTCTGTAATCAGGGCTCCCTATATGTCCGCAATACCAAACGGCAACTCACTTTAAACTAGCCCAACAGGCGATGCTTAAAACCACCAAAAGGGACCATGTGGGGGAACCCTGTTGGACCAATGGAGAAGCCTTTGAAGTGAGAAACTCGCTACGGTGATCGGACATTGACGCAGAAGGGGCCTGTTTTTCACAATGAGGAGGGGGAGGGGCTCGGTCCTTCTCTTAACAGCACCTTTTTCCCTTTGATCCGTGGGGTTCCCAGCTTAAACCCTCAAACGCGCCAACCGCAGCTGAAAAAAAGGATGTTGCAACCAACATGAAAAACATCAACCCCGCCTTTTCTTGTGTGCTCCCTTTACCCCTGTTTGACGGGTTTTTGGCTAAACTTGACCCATCTCCAAAAGAGTCGCGATATGTTGTGATTCACTTTCTACCAAGGGTCATGCACTCCTACCCGATTCCGCTCCCGTCATTCTTTCTGTCACCCATTTCCCTCATATTTTCGGCTCACCCACTCAATATGCAGTCAGCCAACATAGCCAACCAAAAAGACCTTCCCACCTTCTTTCTTGCCCAAAATGGTATCCTCTTTTTTTTGTTTTTTGGCTTTTCTTTTGTTTTCCGCTAACCAGGCAATAAACATACGTAGTATTCCAGCCAAGCTATTGGTCCCCGCATCTTCCCAGCTGGCGGGTCTCACCGGCTGCTTACGTGACCGGCCGCTCAGCCAGGACTCGCCCCTGGTGTCCGCGGTGCGCCACGGCCGGGTGCTGGTCATCGACGAGGCGGACAAGGCCCCCCTGGAGGTAGTGCCTCGCCCGTGGTCGGCGGTTGGGTTGGGTGGTTGGTGGCTTAGGTGGGTGGGTGGCATTTGGAGGGCGGCGATTTTGACCACCTGCCAGCCCAAAGGGGATGGAGAAAATTGGAGAAAGACGATTGTGCCCGAGGTATGCATCCTGAAGAGTCTGGCGGAAGATGGCGAGTTCTCCCTTGGAGATGGCCGGACGATAATGAAGAAGGAGCTCAAGTGACACACTTTTCCTTGGTGCCCCGAAAGCTGGCAAGTGGTGTTTTTCCTTTGTGGCCATTGTTTTCCTCAAAGGTATTCACCTTACAAGTGGAATTTGTGGCGGCGCTCTCCTCGAACATGCTCATTTTCGGGATTCTGTTCATAGCTCATGTACTCCAATTTGTACCGTTTTGGGACACCGGACCGAGGCACTCCTTAAAGTTTCGGGCGCACGCCCGAGGTCCAGCGAGACGTCCAGTGGAGTCTCACCAGCCGCTCGCCAGGAGCGGATTCCCCAGTTCGTGGAGGACCCAAAGTTGCTGCCCATTGCCGATGGCTTCCGCATGATCGTGCTGGCCAACCGCTGGGGGCCTAAGATGTCCGAGGGATTCCGAGCTTCTTTTTTTGTTTTTTTGAGACCTCCCTGTAAGAAGCGCGAAATCCAGGTCAAAGAAGGCAGGTGAACTTTGGACAGCCGGGTAGGGTCTTCTCCCTGCACGGGCCGCTGCTTTTGAGACTCGTTGATGCTACTGAACTTGCTAAGGCTTGGCTACAGAGCATTACACATGCCCTATGTTTGAAGGCTAGCCGAGCGGAGATATTGTTGTCCTCTCCAATGTTGCGTGGTCCGGGTATTTGGGTCACTCCCCTTTTCTACAGGGGCCTTGTGCACCGTATCGTGCCATATCGCGCTTCCCCGAGATCCTGGAAACGACTGATTCCCGGCCAGACGGGTTTTCTGGCCGCCCCGAGGTCCGGGGTATCCCTTCCTGGGCAACGACTTCTACCGGGAGTGCGGGGACGTCTTCGCCTCCTTCGCCATCGACAACCCCGACGTGGCCTCGGAGGTGGAGCTGCTGCGGAGCTACGGCCCTTCCGTGCCCAAGGCGCCCGGGGGCGGGGGACGGGGAGGGACGGGGGCGGGGGGGAAGGGAGGGGGGATGCAGCTGGGCTTATAGGCTCTCTTACTTTGAGATATGGCTGTGGGTCCGAAAAATGCACCAAAATGGCACCTCGGTAAATGCAGCCAAAGACGAACACCTGCGTAACCCTAGTCATTTAAACCCACATGGATGACTTGGAAAGCTTTGATCAGCGGGAATGTCGTCCCTGACGTAGAAGCGAGGACCTCTTTTGGATATGGTAGTCAAAAAGGAATCGACCCCCCCCCACCTGCCCTGTCGGGGACTTTTTTGGATGGCGGTTGCAACCAGTGACGCGCGTGAGGCTTGTTTTTTTTCTATTTTAAGCAAAGGGGGGAATCAGTGCCGCTGAACGAATTCCCAGGCCAATGCAAACTTTGTTGCAAAACCAGAGCTTTGTTTTTTGGGGTGGGTGCATTCTGGAAGTATGGGGCAAAAGGCTTGGCTTCAATTCGCTTCGGCTCGCTTGTAAGCAAATTCCGGGCCCCAGTAGCCCTGGGGCGCAGTTCCGAAAGGCGAACAAACGGACTTCGTGGCCATGGCATCCATGAGGTTTAACCAATTCGTGGTAAGACACACGTCTTCCAAGGAGCTAATGTCAAAGTTGCAAGATCCAGCCACAAAGCCGCCAAGAATCAGTGACCAGTTTCAGGGCAGTCCTGCCTTTTGACTCATTCACTTTCTTAGTCAAACGTGTTGGAGGTCCAAAAGCAGATTCAGGGGGTCCAAATCCAGTTCTACTAAACAGGTTCTTGCACCTTGAGGACAGTGAAGGTGAACATTTGGATGGTTCTCACAAGTTACTTTCGTGGGACACTCCTTGAAACACCACTTAGCCCTGGTAATTTTGAGAAATTGGCCCACTTTTATTCCGAGCAACTGGTCCGTGTGTTTTTCCCCGTGTTCAAGGATAGTCGGGTCCAGGTAGTTCTGCTTTTAAGTTTCCGTGGGCCGTCCAAAAGGGGTATGTGTCTTAAAATAGGGTGACGGTAAAGTTGCGTGTTTCCCTTGGCCCCCTTTAGACCAACATGAAAAGGGCACCAACTCCCACGAAACCCAGGTGAAAAGGGCAGCAACTCCAACAAACCAACCTGAAAACAACTCCAACAAGCCACCCTCAAAAGGGCACCAACTCCCACGAAACCCAGGTGAAAAGAGCAGCAACTCCAACAAACCAACCTGAAAACAACTCCAACAAGCCACCCTGAAAAGGGCACCAACTCCCACGAAACCCAGGTGAAAAGGGCACCAACTCCAACAAACCAACCTGAAAACAACGTGCCCTTTTCACCTGGGTTTCGTGGGAGTTGGTGCCCTTTTCAGGGTGGCTTGTTGGAGTTGTTTTCAGGTTGGTTTGTTGGAGTTGTTGCCCTTTTCACCTGGGTTTCGTGGGAGTTGGTGCCCTTTTGAGGGTGGCTTGTTGGAGTTGTTTTCAGGTTGGTTTGTTGGAGTTGGTGCCCTTTTCACCTGGGTTTCGTGGGAGTTGGTGCCCTTTTCAGGGTGGCTTGTTGGAGTTGTTTTCAGGTTGGTTTGTTGGAGTTGCTGCCCTTTTCACCTGGGTTTCGTGGGAGTTGGTGCCCTTTTCAGGGTGGCCTGAAAACAACTCCAACAAGCCACCCTGGAAAGGGCACCAACTCCCACGAAACCCAGGTGAAAAGGGCACCAACTCCAACAAACCAACCTGAAAACAACTCCAACAAGCCCCCCCGAAAAGGGCACCAACTCCCACGAAACCCAGGTGAAAAGGGCAACAACTCCAACAAACCAACCTGAAAACAACTCCAACAAGCCACCCTGAAAAGGGCACCAACTCCAGACCAACCCGAAAAGGGCACCACCTGCCACTACCCCAAGGGGTTTCTCACTTCCCCATGGATCCCATGACCCCCACGTCATCTCCCTGGCCACTGCTCGGCTTCCAGAGGAGACGCTGGCGCGGCTGCTGGCGCTCTTCGCGGAGCTGCGGCGTCTCGTCGCGGAGGGCCTCCTGGCGTACCCCTACTCCACCCGCGAGCTGGTGCGCATCGTGCGGCACCTGGCGCCTCGGTTTCGCCGCGATTTGTGGATTTGTCCCCTGGCAATTGGTGCCCTTTCTCAACCGATTTTTTTTGGGGGGAGATTCGGTTCCCCTACTCAAATAGACTACAGAAGAAAGGGTACCCTTATTCTAACCTCTTTACTGGAGGACCTAGTTGTTTCTCTTTCCCGAAATGACTTCCGGGTGGGGGGAGGGGAAGAAGAAGCGACTCCAGGGGATTTGGGTGGGAAGCACCTGAGCAGCCTGATGAGAAGCCGCGATGTGGGAGATCATGTGTTTAGAGTCTGTTCAGTAGGTTCCCCAAGGGTAGTGCAGGGCGCAGATTGGTCTTTGTTTCTTTGGAGGGCAGGCTTGAATTTTGCAAAGGCTCGGTTTGAGGATTTCCGATCCGGAAATCCCAGATCATTGGACAAACTCTGGGGTATTGATGGATGTTTGAGGAATGTCAGCCAGGATGACACATTTTTGCCCTGTCCGGAGTGGTAAGCATCACAACTTGTTGGTTGTCAATATTGATCGACTTTCCCTTTACACAATTTTGCAGGAACATGCGAGGACCACATACACGAGCACACGAGCACACACACACACACACACACATGCACAGAGGATGCTAGATGGCGTGCGCACATGCACGGAGGTTGCTAGATATGTGTATAGCCAAATGAATATCTAATAGGGTAAGGGGAAAACGGTCTCCTGATGCAGACAAGTGCGCTTAAACAAATGGACCGTCCATGGATTGGTGAAGGGACTCCAGATTATCAAAGACGACATGTGTTGAAAAAGGAATTGTCGAAACGTGATCAGTACGTGCAGCCACCTTCTCCGTTCAGGTTTGGTATACGAGGCCACTTTTGGGAGGAGAGCGGACGTTGAGGGGTGGTCTGAGGACAGCTTTCCGGACGACCCGGTTGAAGAGGTCTTCGCGGATGTCTTTGAGTTCGACTGGCATGATGACAAGCTCAGAGAGACCCTGATGGAGGTGGGTATGTCAAACTAGGGATTTGGACACCCCCCAAGAATAGTGGCTTTCCTTTTGGTTTTCCGTTAGGCCAACCCTCAAAAGGGGGACCCTCCGGGCCCACTAACATGGAACCCACCAGAGGGTTCCCTTTAAAAGGAAAATTGTCTTCCGGGCCCTCTCAGTCAAATTCCACGTGAGCTGATAAATGGGTGCCAACTCCCGAAAATTCGCATCCAGGTGCTGCACAGTTGCGGCTTCAAGCTCGACCCCCCGGGGGCCAAAGCTGTGAAGCACGGCGACGCGAAGAAGCGCCTGCCGAAGGACTTCAAGTCTGTCGCCCGCTTGAAGGAACAGCAGCTCTAGCCGGCTCTAACCACCTGTTGGGTGCCATAAGATACCCCGGCCCCGACAGATGAATCATGCGCGCCTAAATGTTGAATCGGATAGCTTTTGAGTCAATCAACTTCGATTTCCTCGCTCCAGTGTGGACAATTGCTTGCTAGGGTGCCAGTTTCTGTACCAAGGAACGCCCCAAAGAACGTGTTAGGGTGGTCATACGTTTTGGTAGCACAGATTTCGTGTCATGTCCCGCCACCAGGCTTGCTTATTTTCTGTTTTGGCGATCCTGTTTTTTGTGCCCCCCAAGCTGAGGTCAACAAAAACAGGTCTAGGGTTAGAAAAGCAGGCTCTCCCTTCTTTCTTTTAAAAGCATGTTTGCGGTTTTCCTCATTACGGTTGCGTTTTCGAGCCGCGTGCCACCAAAAGGCGAAGCACTATGACTCGGGTGAGATGGCGGAGAACGACGGGGAGGCAGGGTTGCTGAGACACCCAGCAGTGCCACCTTTTCTTCTTTTCTGGAGCTTTCCCTTTCAAAGTCAGATGCCAAGCAAACCCCCTGGGGTTTGGCCCCGGTAACACGCAGTTTTTTTCGCAACCACGCAACTATTCCCTCCGGGTTCCAGTTGAATTGCTCAAGGTCTAAGCCACCAGACCAAGGGAAGCTGAAGAGGTCCGCTTGAACCGGCGAAATGGGTTTCGTTTTTCCTCCCCCCCCACCCTCTTGCCCTTGTTGTTTTTTACCACCTCGTTGGGGACGAGGCGTTTTCGTCTTCTCCACATGCGGGGGGGGGGGGGGGCTGGGGTTCACCCGAGTGTTTGCTTCGCAGGGCTTCAACCCCGGGGACGTGGGCACCAAGAACTACGACGACCAAACCGACCGCTCCGGGAAGCGCCACGCGCCGCGGGCGGGGAACTGGGATGGGCGCCAGCACATCGGCGAAGGACGGGGGCGGCGGGTTTTGGAGGGTGAGGGCTGAGCAAAATATGGTTGGGCTTATTTTTATGTCTGTGAAATCACATGAAATCATCATTCAACTTGGGCTGGACGAACTATGATTCATTGTTTTTGGCTATAGCATCGTCCTACTTTAACATGAAGTAGTTTGGTTTTGAAGTCCCCGACGATGTTTGGAGGGCTCCCTGGACGTCAACGACCAACACAACGGGAAGTTTCGCCGTCACTTTGCGGCAACATATCCGGTTTTGCAAGGCTAGTTTGAGGGTCCAGGTGCTTTGGGCTTTTGCAGGGAACACCAAAAAACACCTGAGAACATTGAGAGAGAGAGAGAGAAGGATGGGAATGGGAAATCCAAGAAAGAGCATGATATTCCGATTTCAAGGCCGACCCATTGAATCTGCTACTTTCACACAGTTTCTCCATACCACTTGTTTAAAGTGAAGTAGCCACCGGGATGTCAAAGCCTCCCTTTTTTCCAGTAGAGAGGGGTTTGCGGAGCAGCTCCTGGTTCCAAATTTGCTGGGTACTGGGTAAGCGGTCTTTAGACTTTCTGTTGTTGGTTGCAATCAAGGGGATTTTCCATATATTAATTTAACCAAAGGTGAAAAACACTTTTGCCGAGGGGTCGTTGCAGAAAGCAAGATAGGCTTCTCCTTGTGAACTCCGCGGAGGGGTGTGTCTTATTTTGGTGGTTCCTGCTTTGTGGTTTCCCTTTATAACGGCAAGAGGACGGGACCCTGACCTGGCTTTTCTCCCCGTCCGTTCGGTTCGCCCGCAGGCCCCTGGGACGGTGGCAGCGGCGGCACAGGAACGGCGGGCATCGGAGGCCGTGCTGGGCCGTACCGCCTGGATGTGGGGCAGGAGCTCTGTGAAGCAAAGTGGCGCATGGCTTTGAGGTGGTTGGCTTTGCGGTTCTTGGCAGTTCTAACGTTTTTTTTTTCCCCTCCCCCTGGTGGCAGGTCTTGTATCTTAAAGTATCTTAAAGTGTTTGTCTGTTCATTTCGAGTGGGCTGCAAAGAACCATGTTTTTGGCCAACATGACAAGGATTGGAACTCCGTGCAAGTTTTGGACCTTTGAAGGAAAAGGGAATTCGAAGGGACCCCCCTATCAATTTTGGTTGTTTTCTCATTTGCAGGCACTCACGGCATTTCACGGCCTTTCATGTTGCCCTTGGCTCGCCACGCGCCCGGCGAGCCGATGTGATTGTTGCTTCCGCACAGGAGCTGGTGATGCTTTCGGAAGACCAGAAGACGGAGGTCCCTGAGGAATGGCACAAGAAGGCGCAGCAGATGGCAGACGAGGCGTATGCCAACAGGCTGAGGGAGCTGAAGATGAGCGCTCATGATGAGCAGGAGTGCCCCGGCCGAATCTTGTGGAGCAAGTCGAACGCCCCCAGACTGGGAGAAGCCAGGTGCGAAGTCCGAGTTTGTGCCAGGTGAAAGGCCTTCTGTTGGCACGGGTCCAAGTCCCACTGAGTCACAACCTGGGAGGCTTGCCTTTGGGTGTGTGGGTTGCATGGTGGGCGTTCTTCGTTCTCCCTTCCTTCCTTCCTTCCTTCCTTCCTTCCTTGCTTGTCTTTTTTCTTTCTTTCGTTCTTCCTTTCTTTATTTGCTCTTTCTCTCTCTCTCTCTCTAGTCTTATCACCGTTTTGGCAGGCCCGTCTGCCTGCCTGTCTGTCCATCTGTCCATTTGTCCGTCGGTCCGTCTGTCCGTCTGTCTGTCTCTCTGTCTCTCTGTGTCTGTATCTTTGTTAGTCAATTGCCAGTCAGTCAGCCAGCAGTCACTCAGTCAGTCAGTCAGTCTGTCTGTCTGTTTGTCTGTCTGTCTGTCCGTCCGTCCGGCTCTCTCTCTCTCTCTCTCTCTCTAGCCCTCTCTCCCTCTGTTTGCCCGTTTGTCTGCCGGCTGGCTGTCTGCCTCTTTTGCAAAAGTTTCAGTATTCATTTTTGGATGGATCGCACATTGCAGTTTCTGGCGACCATTGCAAGGCCTTGCTCAGGTCAGCGGCAATGTTTGGGTGGAATCTCATGGTGTTAGGGCTGTTCAGACCCCGTTAACATCTATGAAGCGCCTCCTATGTGCAAGTGATCATCGGCCATGCTGGGGGAACCAACTGGGGGGGCGCCACACAAGGGTGGTCCCTTTTGATAGATACCCACATCAATCCAATGGAGCTTCTTTTTTTTGCGGGTGCCCCTTTTCACCTCAGTTGAAAGGAGAATCAAAAAAAGGAAACCCACCAACCATGCTTTGGACCCTCCTCTTTTCAGTCACCCGTTTTGGGTAGTCCTCTCCTTGTAAAGCAGGTCCCCCTTTTGGCAGCGTGCCCAGCTCACACGACCAGCTGCCCGTCTTTCCCAGGTACCGACGCCTACGGGAGGCCGTGGCTGCGCAGATCGCGGCCTTTCGCCTGGTGCTGCAGAGCCACGAAGCCAAGGCGCGGCTTGGGGTGGGGGTGGGGGGGCCCCAAAGCAAAGAGCTAGTAAGTAAATCGATCCAAAAGCAACACTGGTGTTTCGTTTTGAAAGCAATCCTTGCTTTCAGAATCAGCAGCATGGGCCGAGGCCCCAAAGATAGAAACGGTTTCCGGGTTTAGGGATACAGATCACTTGGCGCCTCTCTCATACGGCTGCTTTGTTTCGTCCGGAGTTTCAGGAGCGGGAGCGCAGCTGGCAGAAACAGCAGCAGCACGGGGAGTTGGATGAGATGCGGCTGGTGGACGGCATCGCCGGGGCCCGCGTTCCGCCTCAAAAGCAGGGCTCCCTCGAGTTTTTTTGTAGGGGGAAGCCCCCCAGTTTTGGGGCAAACAAATCAGATTTTTCGGGGGCCCTACATGGAAATCTGCAAAAATAACAACAATGTTTGGAGGTTCCCAAGGTCCTCGTTTCTTCATTTTGACCATCGGCTTGATGGCCCGTAAGTGAGCTTCGTTTTTAAAGTAGGGCGCTTGCTGTGTTTACGAGGCATTTTTTTAGGAGCCCTGTGGAGGAAAGGGCTGGTTTGCAAAGCCAAGGACCATGTTGAGCCATGGCCAGCCATGTCTCTTCGAGATTTCGGGCTGTGCGGATTTTCAAGCGTTCGAAGACCTGATATTAATCATTATATCCTTGATTGGAGCGTGGTTTACCTGCAAGACGGATTTCGAGAGTACGCTTCCTTTTCCGGGACACCAAATGACCGCACCCACTGAAGCGTTTCTCTGTTGGGGGCAGAACCCCCACCCCTTCCCAAAACAAACACCCATACTCACACGCGCACATACTCCAAACAGCAACCGAATCTACTTTTGGGCACCCTGAAAGATGAGATCCGTCCCATGAGCTAGATGGCGCCTAACTAATCAACATCGGAACCCTTCCTGACAATGGGATTCCTTGCCTGCCACCCCCCCCTCCTCACCCCGGGTTCCTCACCGCCCGCTGAGGCAACATCTACCGCCGCCGGGGGGAAGCGGAGCACCAGGGCGGGGACCAGGTGCTGCCGAAGCGCGTGAAGTTCGTGATGGTGGGGCTGGGGTGTGGGGTGGGGTGGGCTGCGGGGGTGGGGTGGGTGGGGGTGGGCTGGGGGTGTTCCTTGAAAGGTTTCTCCAAGAAACAAATGAGCCAACCTGCGGATTCGGAAAGCCAGGCTCCTTTTGTTTCGGCCAAGGTTGGTCCATAAGGGGGGGATGGCACGCAAGGAATCACATGGGATGCTTTTTGATTCGGTAGACTTACCGTTGGATGGAAGTAGATGGCGCGTGATGGCACAACCTCACCATCTGGTTTTACCATTCCCTTCACCTACGGACATAGGAGGAATTGTACCATCTACTTTGACCTTGGTGCTAGTTCAAGGGTGGTTTGTTTTCAACAAGGGGAAGCGTGCTAAATGGCCCGTGACTTTGGTTTTCCGAATTAGGTTGGAGAAGTTTGTCCAGCCCATTCATTTAGCCCCTAGTTTCAAAAAGGAGAACCCCCTTTGTAGTAAGGAAGTCCATGGTCAGGACTGCAGCGGGTCCATGTACACCTTCAATCGCATTGACCAGCGCCTGCAGAGGTGCGAACCTGAATCGATGCCCGTGGCCAACTGAATATGGGAATCGTGATGAATCGTGTCTTTGTTAGTGGGTACCCTTTTTGGCAGGTTGGTTTAAAGGGCATGAAACAACACCTTTTTCTCAGTAGGGAGTCCTACCGATGTGAGAAAAATGCGGAATGGTGTGGGCGGAATTCACGTATTTGAGAGGAAGCGCGCGGCTTTACTTTGGCAACCAGGAGGTTTGGACCCTTTTGTCGGCCCCTTCAAAGACGCGAGTGTAGATTCCTCTGGGACGACCCACACAACCAAACAAGGATTCCCGAAACACTGGCGCCAAGCCCCTGTCCTGATGGCCTTACCCAGTTTCAAGTTCTTTGTACCCAGCCTATGTACATTTCCATAGCCTTGTTGATCTTGTTCGAGACAAAAGTCTGTGGATTCGCGTTGCCCAATTTCGGCTGGGTTCAAGCCCAGTCCTTCGCACGGCTTGCGTGCTGCCGCCCGGGAGTGTGCAACAACCCGGGCGACGGACTGCGGATGTTTGGTCGAGGCTGATGGAGGCGGCGATCTTCATCTTCGAGAGCTTCAAGGGCTTCGAGCAGAAGCCTTTTGCCTACGAGGGGGCGGCTCCGTTTTTTCCTAAAGGGGTGGGATCCTTTAAGACCAGACCCGGCGAGTTGGCAGTTCTGCTCATCAAACTTGCCTGAGTGCGAGGCAGCACATGGTTGATGGCGTTTTGCGACAGGCACGTAGGATTGACAATCTGCTGCATTCAGCCAACATAAAGCCGAAATCCTGTCACAGTAAAGGCCTGTTGTGTCACACAATTCTGTGCGGATCGCCACCATAGAAAGATCGATAGTAGTGCCTGAATTCTGTTGGGTGGCTGGTACCTCATTTGAAAGCATGACTGCATGTGAGGTTCGGTCATAAATACCGATCTGTAGTCTAATTTTCGCGAAAATCAGGGACTCGCTATTTTCCCCATGTCCTCGCTGCGACTCACATGTGTCGCTTTCTGTTGGAATGCGAATCCAGGATGAATGAACCTCTGGTGGGTCGATTGATCTGGCGTCAACATTGCCCACATTCGAGCTTCGGCTCCGGCCGAGGGCCAGCTCAGCCAAGCAGCAGATCCCTTGCCATGTGCGTGCTTGTCGCCCACGAAAACTGGTCGTCAAACAGGGAAGCCGGATGAATGTGACTGAGGTCAGCGCCCAACGCAACCACATGACACGGGTCCACCAAAACACGTGCTTTTTGCGAACCCCCAAGAAGCCAACTTGCAAGCTGGCGGGGATTTGTTAGCTTCTGGTTCCACTGGGTGGATGTGAAACCGCCCACCTCCACACCTTGGGGCTCCAAATGGCTGCGGGTCAAACATGGGTGCCCAAAATTCAGCCCTGCTACATGGAAATATGGACTTCTTTCTGCGGTCCATTTCCTGATGGTTTAATTTTGATCCATACCCAAATCGCGGCTTGCGTTTACAGGGTGTTCCACGCAATCCCAAAAGAGTTCCGACGCGCGGAATCCACCATTGCACGCAAGAAGCGCAATCCAGCTTGGGTTAAATTGCGACCCACAGCCGATTTAAATCACCGGGGGAGGCTGAGCCGAGGTACGAGTACGCCATGGTGGGCCACAGCGGCTCTGGCGCGGAGGCGGAGAGCTTCGTGGCGTGGGGCAAGCCGCCCTCAGAGCCCAAGGCGGGGTGGGCTGGGTTGGACGCGGGATGACTCAGCAAGCTTTGGTGCATTTTGCCAAGGGATGTGAGGACTTTAACTTTTTACCAACTAAGGGGTTTTCCGTATTAAACCGCTAGAAGTCAAACTTTTAGCAGGGGAGCAGAAAGCAACCGAGTTAGTGACTGAAGAGTTGGACAAGCATTGTCCTCGAAGAATGCGGCAAAGAAAAGCAAACACATAGAATGCTTGGGGTTTGTGGGGTGCTTCACGAATTTCAAGCATGATTCCAGGGGTAACTGTTCGTACCCCTCAACTTTTACCAGCACCCACCCAACAATTGCACCTTTGCATGTCCAACACCCCAAACTGGCCAAAGCAGTCATTGGGGGAGGGGGGTGTCCTGGTAGCATTTTTTTTTCCGCTTTTCGTTTTTTCATCATTGCCCATTCAAGCAGGAGCACATCCTTTGGCCTACAGCCCAGAAGAATCTCAGCGGTGCGGTTGACCAGGTAAGGCCACGGGAAATCTCCTTCCTGGGTTGAAACGCGTTCATTGTCTGGGTGCTTGGGGCAACTTGGGCCCAATGGACTTCGAAAAGGAGGCTTCTTGTTGTGCCCACGTGCTTCCTTCTGAACAAGATGGGCTTTTGGGCTTCCTCCCGAGCCTCGTCCCCTTGAAAATGGAAGCTGCTGGGGGTTGGCCCTGAAATCCATCTCCTTGGCCTTTGGTGCATTTTGCTTGGATGTTAGGACTTTAACTTTTTGCCAACTAATGGGTTTTCCATGAAACTACTAAAAGTTAGTCACTTTTAGCCGAGGAGAAGAAAGCAGCCGAGAGATGGTGGATGTTTTCCTTGGATCGGCCAGGAGCAGCTCGCAATTGTGCAGCAGATGGCGGCGCACGCTCAGTACTCCCACAGCGGGGATCACACTCTGCAGGCGACCGACCGGGCCATCAAGGACAGAGTGCCTCAGTTGCCCCCGCTCATGGCTTTCCAATCCGGGAAAGGGATTCCTTTTCCCGCTCATGGGAAGGGATCCCTTGTCCCGCTCATGGGGTGGAAAGACCCTGAAACTGGGTTCCCTTTTTCCAAGCCAACACGTGCTTGGAGGGGTTGCCTGCTGGGTAATGCAGGCATGTGTTGGCTGTGCAGTATTGCAGGTCCCGCAAGCAATCGTCACCTTAGAGTGATCAGGGTTCCCCTTCAGCCGCGCGAGCTGCCGATTTGGGCTTCAATGCGGCGCGAGTTTGTTCCCTTGGGCGGCTTCGCAGGACGTGCTCCGCAAGCCCGCAGATGAGCACTACGTCTTCGTGGTCAGCGACGCAGATCTGGCGAGGTACGGCATCTCCCCAGCATCATGGAACAAGATTCTGATGCAGGACGCGGCTGGAATATACCACAACCAATTGGACCAGTTCCCAATTGTGCAGGCTAGTTTGAGGGCCCAGGTAGGTCCGTGCGTCCTAAGCTTGAAAAAAACAACAAGTCTGGTGGGATTCGTGGGGAGGTGTCTGAGTGTAGAGGGTCGTTATTGGGTCCTTCCGCCCTGAGGCGGGCTGGGCCTTTCCGAGGGGCAATAACCCAACTCATCTTAAGAGCGCAATCCCCCTTTAAAGCCACTGTTGGTGAGCGGAATGGATCATCCCCTTCTGAGAGATCCGGCGCTGTTCAGGGAATTGAGCGCTGAGAGGGCGCCAGGGATTTCTGCACATCCTTTCCTTTCAGACTTGCCTTAGCGAAGAGCAAGGGTAGACCAGCCGGCTTCCTTTTCCCGACTTTCCGACGTCCACCCAACTGTTTTTCCTGCGCACAGGACAAGCGGGTCAACGCCTATGTGATCCTCATCAGCTCCAACACGGACGAGGCCGAGACTATCAAATCGGGGCTCACTCCTGGCCATGGCTTTGTTTGCGAGCACAACGACCTCCTGGCGGTGACCTTCAAGCAGGTCTTCTCTCAGACCATGCTTAGGAACCGATGACTCGGTGAAGGACTCCAAGAACTCTCGCTCCGAAGCGCCCACCGGGCGTTTGAGGGGGGGCACTTTGAGCGAGCGCCGGCCTTTCGAAAGGCCGGCGCGGGAAGGCTCGTGGCCCAAAACGCGGCCTCTGACGACGCTGGCGTGCGCGCCCGGTACCTGGCGTGAGGGCCGGGCGTGGCTTGGAGCAGGAGGCAAGGAAGGCTTTGAGCGGCGGCGGGAAAATGGGCGAGAAATGCGAGGCAGAGCCCAGAGTTGCAGCAGCGCCGTTGTTGGAGCTCTCAGGTTATCCTGGTGGCCTCGAACGCCAAGGCGCTGGGCATTGCATTGGTTTCGGGACGGCTGGTAGGACGAGCGGGTTTCATGGTTGAACTTGCCGCCGTTGATGCAGGGACGGGTGGCAAGGGCCTCTGAAATTGCAGCAATCCAACAATCTTCTTTAAAGCCGGGAACGACACCCGGTTGTGATACCCTGCCATTTGTGGTGTAGGCTCAAGCGGGCCAGTTGGATCCGAGCTTTGGCTTTGACCGGCTATCGTGTAATATCCTCCCTTATTTGACCGGCTTTCAGGGAGCAGGGAATGGCAGTACCACAAGGTCAAGGGAGTGAGCCAGTTGTCTGTCATAGGTCTCATGATGTCCCATGGGTCTGGGCTTGGTTTAAAGAGAAGCCAAGGGGACCACACGCATTTTCGTTCTGGAACTCCGCTGCGTGTCATTTTAAGACGGCGCCAGGCGGGCTCTGGAAAGGGCGTGGTGCGGCCGGAGCTGCTGAGAGGAGGCACTGAGGAGACTTGAGGGCCAGCACCCGGAGGGAGGGCCATGGGGCCATGGGACATCGCCCTAATGAGAAACTGAGACGGGCTTGTGAGAGAGGTGGCTGAATTTTTCCAGAGTTCGAAGCATCTTCACGCACAGCGCCAAGGGATGACAGGCTGACAGGGCCGCCCGCCGAGTGGGAACACTTGGTCAAAGAAAGGCGGTGGTGATGCAGAGCAGCCGCTTTTGCAGAAATCGTTGTGGCACGCCTGAGGCATGCCTGAGCATTCCAGGCTTCCCGTTACATGTGGGATGCGATTGGATGGGGAAGGTGTGGGCGATCGCAAAGCTTAGCCCTTCCTTCATTCTTCCTTCATTGATTTGCACCTGGCGTGGATGGGATAATGTTTGATGCCAAGTAAGCCTCGGCTGAATCCAAACTAGAAGGGACTCGCAATCGTACCATCCAATTACTTTCAGCTTGGTCTAGCTCATGTGTCCTTCCGCCTCCGACCCCTGGTATTTTGTGAGGCCTGGATCGCTCGATCTGACCCCGCCGGACGAATTTTCGTCCCTCTTGAAAACCTAGCCCGATTGGCGCGAGGACCCCTGCATGGACTGGATCACCATGGGCTACCCCAAGCTTGCGCAGGCGCGTTGCGTTTCTGGCGTGCCCACTGTTCCATTCTATTTGCGTTGTTTTGTTTAGATGCTTGCTTCCTCGCTGGTTTGTTTATTTGGCTGGCTGGCTTGATCTAGCTTGTTTGTTTGGTTGGTTGGCTGGTTGGTCGGTTTTCTGTTTGTTTTATATCCCACGTTCAGGCTAGCGGAGTGGCTGACTGGCTGGCTGGCAGATGGCTGACTCCGGCCTAACGGCTCGCAGCAGATGGCTGACGGGCTCTTCCAAGGAAGGGCCCAGTTTCCAGTGCTTGCCCAGTTCAGTGCGCCTGTGCCCAGTCCAGCGGCAAGTACTATTTCGAGGTGAACCTCGTCAAAGGCGCTGCAGGGTTTAGCTCGGGGAGTGGTGCCCCTTGCACGAAGAGTGGTGATGGGGTTGAAGTCTTTTCGGCCTCCCTATCGACCTCAAGGTTGTCCAGGCTCCCTAGCGCAGGTGCTGCGTGATCAATGCTTCCAACACACAACCAGGGCTCAAAGACTCTCGATCCCTCAAAAGTGGGAGATCGGGCTGACCCCATATGAATCAACCCCAGTTTATTGCTGGGGGGGGTATCCCCGAGTTTAGTGGGGAACCGTCACTGGAGGGGAACACCCCCATGTGAATCAAGTGCCTAGATAGCCAAGTTGCTGTTTTTTTCCGTCACCGTTGGTTTTTTGGGGTGAAGTGGATGGACAAAAAGCGATCGCAACTGGCGATCCAGGGGTTGACTCCGGGGTCAGCGCCATTGCCAATTTCGGGCGATGGTCCCACAGGTGCGGAAGCGCCGCAGGTTGGGCTCCTCAGCAAGGACTGGCACCGAGAAAGCGGCCGGGGGGTGGGGTGATGGGGAAGCGAGCTACCCGAAAGCTGAGGGGGCAGCTTCCTGCCCCACGTCTTTGAACATTTGTTGGATTCAGTGGGGTCCAATACACTCCCGGAACGTGTCCTCTCTTTTTTTTGGGTGGGGTGGGGTGGGTGATCAGGCAGTCGTCAATGTGTGCAGAAGGAGGTTATTTATCCCCTACAGAATCCAGCAGGGTTTATGAGTCAAAATCCCAGCCCTTTCTGGCCCTCTTTGTTGCTTTTTGACATTCATATCCTTACTTTTTCATGTTTGTTCCTTTCGTGTTTAGTTTGGGAAACAGCCCTGCGGCAATGGGATGGCGCGGCGCGAAGAGTCGAGGGTCGGGATTTTGGCCGGGAGTGCAGCGGGATGCATCGGGGAAACCAGGAGGTCGCCAAGATGTAAATCCTTTACCTGGGGAAATCCTTTACCTGGGGATCCCTCTTTTCATGTCCTGGGATTGTGGAATTTGCCCTCCATCACTCAGTGCTGCCTGAGCATGTGCACTGCCCCCACGAAGTGCCCAAAAGGCTTACGGCAGGGAAGTTTTAGCTTCCGCCCTGCGGGTTTCAAGCAGGGCTATAGACGGGTTATAGTCTAGTTATTTCAGTTATGTTCCTTGGGTTATCCAAGGTCAATCCCTAATCCTCGTGCTAGATTCGGATGGTAGCAGTTTCCTTTGTCCCGATGCTGGATGCCCTTTGCGAACAACCCAGCTTTTGTTGCCCAAGCTTAGACCTGAAGTTGTCAGTGGCACGGTTTCGCACTGGTTTAGACAAAACAGCCGCCTCGCCCGGTTGGAACGGACGAAGCCCTTTGGATTCTCTAGTGTGACCTTGGCCCCTGCTTTTTTGGTGTGACTGTAGCCCCCTTATCACAGGTCCTTTTGGAACAATCGATGGCCCTGGTAGATGGCATAACACCCATCCAAACCCGTGCTTTCTATTTTTGACACCAACTTAAAAAGGACACCTATGCGGGCCCCTTATGTTTGTTTCTTCAACCAGGGTCGGCTTTGCCATCGAGGGTCGTCGACCATCTAGGCTTCGGGGCTTCGTCGCAGGACTTCAAGCTTCAGCCTGGCGCCCCGAGTACTCAGGCGCTCGGAGGGCGTGGCGAACGAACACGCTGGGGGAGGTTGTTCTTTTTTGGCTCGGGGGCGGGCTGCTTTCCCATTTGCGCCGTGCCCCCCTTTTTTGTGTTTGTTTTGGTGTTTTCTGAACGGCCGGCAAAGGAGAGCCGCCGTTTTTGTCTTCTTTCTTTTTCCGGGGACCTCCCTGTGAAAAAAAGGAAACTCATTTGGTGAGGGAGGCCTTGTATGAGTGGATTTGTGACTTGGAGCCGTCATTGCCTGGCGTTGGTTTTCCCTTGCGGGGGGCTTCCCTTCCAGGGCATACTTCACGCCCTGCCAGGGCGTGGGCGACTGCAAGCACGGCTGGGCCCGGCGCTTCAGCTTCAGGTTCTTTTGGCCCTTGTCAACGGGCAATGGCCTTGTTGCCTCGATCTCTTGGAGGGGCTCCCGTATTTAAGGGAACTCCCACGCAAGCGGGCGATTGGAATGGCAAGCAGCTGCGGGCCATGTGGCAAGTCGATTCTGTAGTATGCACTCGCTGTCTCGGACCCTTTGGAGGACGTGCGCTTTCAGATGGTCTTGCGCGAAAACCAAAAAAACACACCCACCTGGAAAGATCCTTTTGAGACACACCGCAACTTACTTGCGAGCCATTGCAAGGTTTCCGCAAAGGTAGACCTTTTTTTTGTTCTGTTTTGGGGCTGCAGTGCATTGACCGTTCTTTTTGGCCATCGAGAGGGGGCCCCTTCTGCCGTCTTGTCGGTTGGCATTGTGGCCCTGGGACGAGCGGGCGGGGGCTGAGTCTGTCGACGGCCAGAGCAGCATCCGCTGGCACGGAGGTGGGAGCTGTTCGATTTGGCCAAGCATTCGAGCACAAGTTATTAGGCAAGATCATTGTTTCGTAGTTTGCCCTTATTTGATTTCTTGTTTTCTTGGGTGTCCAATCCTGAATAAGCCTTATGGGTTGCGGGAACAGCCCCTTGCAGCAGTCCACTTGGCTGAGCCTCACTTCCATGTGCTAAGGGCGCAGAATGCAAAAGGGAAACCGGCCAGTTTTGGCATCACCAGGTCATGATAAAAGGCTGTTTTACTGCGGATTACGGATTAGATGGATTAGGACTAGTCCGCTTCCACAATTCGTCGGACCCTTTTTGGCTTGCGTTGTGACCCCAGACGCTGCGAATCCCAGCTACCGCCCCGTTTCAGGGATGCTTTTTTGCAAGTATCACGGTCCCTAAGGTGGCTGAGAGGTCTTTGGAAGGGAGTCAATCCTTGCGCTGAGACTCTGAGAGTGCTTGCGATCCTTGCAGACATGAGAAATAGGTGCATTGTTGCTTAGGGCTGCGCGGCATTCTTCTTGACCCTGGTCATGTTGGTCCAAAAATTGACCAGCCTTGCATTGGGCGGCATTACGCCATCCTAGGTTCTTTTGAGGGAACTTGTTTTCGCTTGGTTTGGAGGGAAACCGGTTGTCATGCAACCGGTTTGTTGTCTGCCCATAAACCAAAAGGTTATTTCGGAGGTTAGAAACTGGTGGATTGGGAAAGCAGTCTCCCCCTTCATCCAGATGGATATTCTTTGGAGTTTATGATCCTGCCAAGGAAAGCCGTCATTTTTTAGATCACCTTCTGCAGCCGTGCGAAACAATTTGAGCAAGGCCAGTGGTCCTTCTGAGATGCAAGCCGCCTTGTCCATAGGATAAAGGCCCGAGAAAAAAACAACTCGCCTGCACATGATTGTACGCTTGAAAGGATCGAAAGGGAAACCATCTCCCACAGTTTGAGACTCACCTCCTCTCAAAGCTTCCTATATGCGTTTTGCTCGCATCTACATGCCTGATACACGATCCAATCGGGGGGATGTGCAGGCGACGTTCGTTGTTCGGGTCCTGGTGGCCGACCATGTTCCTTTCAAAAGGACCATTGCCCGAACGTGTTCGTGGGGTCGCGGTTTGGACACACTGCCTTTTAAGGGGACCGGGACCCATGAACAAACGTGAGGCTCCGGCTGTGAATGGGACCTTAGCCAACCGAAGCCGGGCTCTTCTTCCACCAATCCATCCCCTCCCTTTGCAGGCGAGGCGCTGCCGTGGGGCCAGACCTGGGAATCCCAGGAGGCCCGGTTGGGAACCGCAGTCGGCTTTTTTCAATGGCGGGTTTGGCGGGTGTGGCGGGTTTGGCGGTTTTTGCGGTTTGGGGCCATGGTGCACTTTGCGGACTTCTTGGCGGGCTGAGTTCTTGTTGGTTGACTTACTTTATTTGAGTACTTGTCTCTTTAGCTGTGTATGTATGTGTTTGTTTGTTTATGTGGTTATTTACCTACCTGCTTATTTGTATATTAATTTATTCTGTAAAGTGTTTGTTTGTTTGCTCTTGTTCACTTTTAGTGGGCTACTATTTTTAACAAGTCTTTTGCCATCGGGATCATCCTTTTTCATACAAGGCAGTAAGATGGGAACGTCGTTTCTTTCAAGATCTTGATTCATTTCTTTGTATTCTTCATTGCTTCGAAAGCATTGCCTAAACCATGCATGGCAAGTGGTGCTCAAAGGACGCCCCGACCACTACCCTGTGAAAGGCAAAAAAACGAAGCCGAGAAAAGCGTATGTATGAAGAGAATCTGGGGAACCCTCTGTTCAGAAACTCATGAGGTCCACGACTCAGCCTGCATCGTTCTTGATTGAATGAGCACTTGGCCAGCTCCTGGCTATTGGCTTGCGTGACGCAAGCGACTCAAGAGGAGTCAGAACAGACAAGAAACCTGGCTGGCTTCCTATTCTTCTTTTTTTTTTGTGTGTGTGTGTGTTAAAATGGGCCTCAAAATGGCGTTCCTTGCGGCTTCGTTTAAAACTGCCTCAAAGAGAGATGGCGCAGGGCACCCGGAAGCTCAACAAAGATGCCGGGGCCCCAGCGCGCCGGCTGGTCCGAGTCGATGCATGTGCGTCATCCCTTTGGCTGCAGGAAGTTCTGCGGCAGTTGTTTCATTGTTGTTTTGGTTTCTTTTTGTTTTTTGTTTTGTTTTTTTTGGGGGGAGGGGGGGGGGTACACTCTTTACCTCGGCTTTGGAGGGAAGGTTTGGTTTTCGGGGGTCCCGGAACCCCTGTGCATGAGTGCGTTTCGCTAGTGGGAAGGCCCACTAGGATTTTGGGTTTGGCAGAACCTGTGGTTTGAGCCGTGCCAGGAACCTGCCACTGACTTGGTCAGCATAATTAGTGGGTTGCCACCATGGACAATCTACCAGAGCCAAGGCTACCCAAGGCTACGAGCCGCTTGGGGGAACCGGTTTCTGCCAAGGTCACCATCGGCGTGGCCGTGGATTTGGACAACCGCGCCTTGGCAACGCTTAGGCCTGTCAGGCTTCGGCCCCCCCCGCAACCAACAAAAGAGCGAAGGAGACCGCAAGCATGGCACCAGCAAACTGGGGCCCGAAAAGGGGGATTCTTCTGCGCCGTACCAGGAAAGTGGAACCGAAGGCAACGCTTCTTGCCAGGGGGTCTGGCAAAGTTTGTGTGGCCGGGCGGGGCTGGGGCTGAGTGAAAGAGGGGTGGCGAACTGGTAAGGTCAGAGGTCCTTGTAGTTCGTTCTTTCAAAGGATCGCACGTCGCAGTTTTAGAGCCATGTTCAAAGGCGTTTCCCGGCACTGGTGCAAAATAGGGTGAATACCGGGACCTTGAACGATGAAGTCATGAAGCAGTCCCAGTTTCAGGCTGGGACCCTGGTGCCAAACAAAGTTTGGCTGGTTTTGGGCACAGCCAGTTGGCTCCCTGCGTGGTCACTTCTTTCCACTGAAGCAGGTCGTGTGTTTCTTGATTTTTTTTTGGACTAGCCCATGGTGGCAGACTCATCCTTTCCATTTGCCCGGACGGAGCTTCCCGCTGGGAAACTTGGGCTGACCGCCGGCTTCGGGCTTGTTCCCTCGAGGCGCCCTGTACTTCTCCACGGACGGCCAGTGGGATGAGAAGGCCATGGAGTTCCCCGCCTTTGGCAAGGAGACCGCGGTGTGTGCTGGGTGACCTCATTCACACAACCCAACATGCAAAGGTCGGCATGCATGCGTCTGAGTGCTATGCTAGCTGAGCCGGCATGCAAAGGTTGCCTTGGAGTATATCTGTCTTGGAGCGCTCGGGGTTGGCAGTGGACGAGTGAACGCAGTTCACATCGATCAGCCTTGTTTAAAGTCTAATTCAAGGTTGAAAGGGGGAGATGCGCGTGCTTGTTTCCTAGGCATGCCGGGCATGCCTTGCATTCATCCAGCTTGCCGTTTCAAGACTGACAGATGGGACAAATGCATGACCTTCAGGGCGCAGAATCTCGAGCTTGTCCCAAGAAAGGTGGCAAAAGGAAAGCCCTGGCCCCCACGCAAGCCGGGCCTCACAGGAGAAGGTTCGGGTTTTTGCAGAATTGGCCACGTAGCTGCCCACGCCGCAGTTCAGAGATATCACATGTGTATGTTTTCGGTCGGTGGAATGAATCCAACAACACATCCATCATCTGCTTCAGCTGAAGTAGCCCATAAAAAGCAACAACAACATAATCCATATATCACCAATAAACATCCAACACAGCACGAGTCTTCTCAGCTGAAGCAGCGTTCCGCAAACCCCCGGACCAATTCTCGGCCGAAACCTCCGCCAAGCGACAGGACGTGGTGCCGCAGGGCCGGCGGCTCGGGGGGATTGGATTTTTCTGGGCCGCGGAGCACGCGCGTGGAAGGTTTGGGGGCAGATCCCTCCAACCTTCTTCCCGGTTTCCCGTAGTGGGTGGGTCAAAACCAGTGGTACCATTTTGGGGTAGGTGCCCACCCATTTTAGTCTATTTTAGTGAGGATTGGGATGTTCACTGGGGGTACAGGATTTTGACCTATGGCCATATCTTTCTCTTGTTGGAATCTCCGAAAGTGGCAGTTTGCCTGCAAGAACCCACCAGCAAATTGCCAACTTTTGAGGTGCACATCATAAATCCAGTGACCATTGTTCTTCGAAGGGGTTCGAATATTTTAGGCTCTTTTTGCCCACATGGCCAGACTCAGGAGGGTTGCGTTGCCGAGCCTGATGCAAACGGTCTGAAAGATCTCTTTTCCGCCAAAGGCACTTTGGTTCCATGTCAGTGAACGGGAGGGTAACCCTTTTGTTCTTTGCCCCTTTACGTTTCCCTAATGTCCCTTTTAACCAGCAAAACCAACTTGTTGCGGCGGCCAAGTTTTTCTTGAGTATCGAGGGCCATTTCTAGCCTCAGAGCCACCAACCCGCCAAAGGCTTGAAAGGCTGAGCTGAAAGGGGGCCCAACGAGCTCAATGAAATTCTGAATGCTGTTGGTGCATGTCCATGCCACCTGATTTGGACCCTGCCATTTGCCATTGATTGATTTCACGGTGTTTGGGTCAGAAATCAGAACACGGCCCAACAAAAAGGCATCCTCTAGCACAAAACCATGTTTCACAAGCTGTCGCAGGCAGCGAACTGTTCCCCGCCATCTCCCTCAAAGGCGGGGGGGGGGGGAAAGCTGGCACAAGCTTCGGTGAAGCTTCGGAGTGCTGTTTGTTTTAGCTGCTTGACCGTCCAGTGGACCGGAGGTGCACAATTGATCCAAGGGACTGTGGAAAGATGATGCAGCTTGCACGCAACAGTGGCTCAATCAAGCATATTAGCGTATTCATCCAATTGACATGGAACTTGACTTGAGGATCATGAGCTTCTTGAAGGGACCTGGTGCAACTTACTGCTGAAGTGGTGACATGGGTATGGGTCAAAATCAAACCACCAGGGGACCGCAGGTTTTGGTCCATGTGCACACTTACTAGGGTTCCATTTGGGGTACCTATTTTCCGGCATGCCTTGCAAAGGTTTGCACATCATTCTCCCCGAATCTTTGCAGAGGGCATGAATTTCAGCACGGGAAGCGCAGGGAGTCAAAGTAGCAGGCCCTTGGGCGGTCTCTGCCTGCTTTCACTGAGTTCGTTTGTTTTCACGTCCTTCGGTAAACTCCATAAACTCAGACCTTCCTTCAAGCCCCCGGCAACTAGCAACTGCATGTCGCATCCTGCAGGTAGGGCCTCCTTCGACTTCGGCCCGTGCCCTGTGACAGGCATCTCGTTGGGGTTTCTTAGGTTGCAAGCCCACGAATCCAAGGGCAGGTCCCATTTCACGTCGATTCCTTGGGTCTTCGATGTGCGAAAAAAGTCCTGGCCAAAAGATGGAAGTGGCTGTGAGGTACTGGAAGTTCCAGCCGCCCACTCGGAAGGGCAAGACGCCCTTCAACGTGGCTTCGGCGGCATTTCGGTTTGGGCGTAGCCGTCGCCACGGGAACGCCGAACTAAGCTCCATGAAGGCTTTCTTGGGAACAGGGCTCACAAGCGCAAAGCACAGGCTTGCCCTGGACCCGGAAAAAGGGGGTCTATGGGTTCTCCCGGAAGGAAGTTGGCCACTGGAGGTGCCTTCTGATTAAAGGGACTGAGGCAACAGAGATCAGGGCAGCTTTTGCTTCTGATGTTTGGCCCCAAGTTGATACGGCTACGATTTGTATTGCGGAACACCCTCAACAAAATGTGACGCCCACCAAAAAGGGCCCACACTTTTCTTTGGTTGTGTCGCTTTGGAGGGTACGCATTTTGGGTCTTAATAGGGGCTCCGTTAGAGCCACGTGCTGGTCGAGGTCTGGCGACTGGCACCGCCCGGTGTTCACCGCCCAGGGCTCGGATTTCGCGTGGTCGGGTCGGGGTGTTCCTAAGAATTGGGGGGGTTCCTTTTGGTGTCCTTTTGGTTTCTTTCAAAAAAAGGCTGTGGGTCAAAAATAGGTACCCAGAATGGAACCCGGTAAATGGACACATGGACGTAAACCTGGTGGTTTTATTTGGACCCACACCCATAGCATGCCAAGAAACAGGGGCTCGAACGAACATGAACTCATCAATGTGGATGGACTGCACCTGCAATGGATACCTATGGGTTGGACCGCCTGGCCCCAGGATGTTGTTCATTTGCCGGGACGCTTCGCCTTGGTCTGATCCTCCTTTCCCAAAGGCCGGCTTTTTCAGGGTCCTGGAAGATCAAGGCTTGGTGGACATGGAAGGCTTACTCCGCCTCGTGTCTTGCCTGCTTGCATTCGGGTGGCTGATTCCTGGCTGGCTTCGCTTTGATCCGCTTGCTTCGCTTGGCCTGGGGGCTCTAGTTGATTCCGGCGCAATGAAGCAGCCATTTAGGTTGCCGCCTTGGTTGCCTCCGTTTTGACCAAGTAAGGTTTCCAGCTGGCCCCCCCCCCCCTTTAAAAAGAATAGCACGACGAGGACAAACACATCCGTGGCTGAGGCGTGGACGTGCCGCACATCGGCAACTCCGAGATGTGCAGGGCTCGGGTGCTTCCCAAGCTTCCCGGCGGTGGCCTGCCATAAGGGCCTGAGCAAAAAATCGACTTGAAAACCAAACTAAGTCATGATCCTTCAATCAGAAGGTAGTATAGAATCGCTGCTGTGCTCGCGCTGGAAGTGAAAGTGGCCATATGGACACGGGAAGTGAACTGTTTGGCGGGCTTGCCTTTGGACTTGCCAACGAGTGGGCCATGAAGGGATGAGAGACTCAAGACATGCAGCCATGGCAAGTAACTCGCCACCTTCGGACGCCTATCCGCTATTGGGCCCGTTGGGAATTTGAGTTGGGCTGGTCACCGAGTCACCAACTCTCCGGGCTGAACCCAGCACCGGGCTGGGTTTGAGGCTGAGCATCTACAAGGAGGTCCAGATCCACGGGGAGTTGAGCTTTGAGCCCAGAAACCCCCCTCCTGGCTGCTGTTTGTCGGGTGGACGGAAGGGGAGGTTCTGGGGATTTCGGTTTGTGATGCAAACCCCTCCCATTGTCAGCTTCCATGAGTTGTTGAACAGATTGCAGTATTAGGAGACTTAGGAGATAGAATGAGGGTCAAAACAGCTTCCATGAGTTGTTGGAAAGAGAGTGCATCAACCTTCGTACCGAACCAGCAGATAGAATGAGGGGTCAAACGGGGAAAGGTTTCGTTGATGCAAGGGGAAGGTTCCAGCTTTTGCCAGCGGGCGTTCCCGCGCCTCTCGTTGCGAGGCTTGAAGCGGAACGTGCAGCGCCTGGTCGCGGCTCGGAAGTGCCCCACGCCGGACGTCTTTTGGGGACTGGATGCGAGTGCTGTCGCGAGGCAAAGGGATCTGGGCGCTGATGTTGGGTGCCTCCTGGCTTGGAGCCCCAGGTTTCTTTTTTGCTTTCCGGGGTGGGTTGGCTGGTTGGCCGTTTTTTTTTTCCCTCCCGCACGGCGGCAGGTACCGGGACATGAACAAGATGCAGCGGTCCTTCGGGTGGGGCGCCCAGGCGCAGCTCGGTGCGAGCTTGTGGGCCTCCCATCCCGCGGAGTCCTCGGCCGGCTGCCTCATTTCAGACAGGTTGACCATCCCCAGTACAGCGGCGCTTGGCGGGGGTGGCTGGGTGAGGAGGGGGGGGTGGGTTGGGGGGGGGGGACGGTATGACTGACTTGGGGAAGGCAATTTCAAAGGTCCATGCTAAGCTGCTAGGTGCTAGGGCGGTGATTCTTGGCCGAGCCCAGAAGGCGCGTCTCTTGCTACACGGCTCCTGCCCGCCTTCTCCTCAAACTGCCGCAGCATTGTGCCTCTGGGCTGCCCCCGAGCCCGGCCAGCAACAAGAGGAACTGGGGAGCATGGCAACAGTGCAGGATGGGGGCAAAGCCTTGCAAAGGTTGGGGCTGCAGCCTGCAGCTACTCACTGCATTGAGCAATCCCTGTTCAACAGAGCGGCTTGGAACCTCAAAACAAGACAAGCCACAAGGCGGGAACACAAATGGCAAAAGCCCTTTGCATCCCTTTGCTTTCAAGTGCGAGTTGCACTTGCGAAACTTTTTTTTGTTTCCAGGGGCACCCCCGACAGATCAATCCAGTCCCATGGAGCTGGCGCAGTACGAGCTGCGCTTCGTGCTGCCGCCTGGGGCGCCGGCAAGGGAGGCGCTAGAAGCGGCGCGGAGCGGTCGGGAGGAGCGGTTGGGGCCGGGCAAAATTGGTTGGGTTCAATGGGTTTGCGCTTGTTTTTGAGGGTGCCCTTTTCAGGTTGGTGCCAAGGGAAAACAAAGGATCGAGCTTGTGCTTGAATTCTTCCTTTCTTTTTTTTTTTGGGGGTGGGGGGGAGGAGGGACTGTTTTGACACATGCCCAACTGGATCATGGCCCCCCTTGTGGGAACCAAAAGGCGGTGGTTGAAACAATGGTCTAGACATGTTGGTTCTCGAATCTCGCCAGGAGCTGTTCCCCAAGGGCCCGGCGCACATGTCCCTGGGGAAGTTCAGCTGCAGCCCAGAGCTGGAGGCGCAAAAGGTCCAGGCGCTGGAGGCGCGCCTCGCCCGAGCTCCGATTCTCCGATTCTAGGCGGATCGACCGTGTCACGGGTAGGATTTCGCTTTTGGGAGTCGAACTGAGGGAAGTGGAACCTGTTTCCAAGTGCAGACCTCGCAAAGGTGTCTAGTGTCCTGCAGGCAATGGACACAGCCCCCCCAAAAAGGACCATGCTCCCTAAGACTTAAGCCCCTAAAAGGACCATCCTGAAGTGTAATGAGGAGTGAATCAGGGGTAGATGAATGACAGGTTGGCGTTTCACGTGTCTGCTTTGGAGTTCTTGGGCTAAAGCGTTAACCGTAGGTGGTCGCTTGTCTTGACTCTTAATAAGTATCCACTTGGGCCACCATTTTGGCTCAAGTGGACCTTTTGACATTTGGTCTTGTGATTTGAAATAGTTATACTGGCAGCGCTGGGCCATGGCTGATGTGCCAAATCGAAGGTACGCCAACCCCAGGCCAGACCTGAGGCCAGTGCGTGCCCAAATGGAAGCGGTTTGGGAGCATTTCTTCATGCTATGGACCATCCGAGCTGGCGTGACATGCAGGAGCGAGTACGAGACTCGTACGGCGCTCCGGCTGGACAGCTGCCAGTTCATGTGGACGGGCGTTAGCATGCTGTCCATGGCGAGAAGCCACCAGTGGAACTACGAGGCATCAGATCGTACATCCCTGCTCCAGGATGCAATACTTCAGCAGGTGCCAAAAAGATCCCGATTTTCCATTTCCGTCCTGCTGGGTATCTTTTGCAGCTTTTCAGCTGCGCAGGTGGTTCAGGATAACTTAAGCGACGTCCTCAAGGCAAGGACGCTGCGGGGCGCGGCAGAAGTGCTGGTGGCCAAGTCGGAGGCGCCAAGCGCGTTGTTCCCGAGCTTCAGCATTTGGGGGCGGGTGAAGCAGCACATTTTGCAGAAAAAGAACGTGGAGGAAGCCAAAGACTGGCTGCGCGAACAGAACTTCTTCGTTTCAGCGTATGCTGGACAACTACCCCTGCGAGACCAGGCCGGATGCACACGCAACAAGCGAGATGTGCTGAAGGAGTTTCTGGCGAAGGGTCTGCAAAGTGTCGGCGCCCTGTGCGCCAAGAACATCTTTCGCATCTACACCCGTGCCCGCGTCCCCAAGGTGCTCCTCAAAGAGGACTCCCAGTGGTCCCTGACTGGGCCTGGGGCCCGCAAGTTCTTGAACCTGGCTGCGGGGCGAGAAGCTAGCTTGAACACGGACACGTGCTCCACAGCGGCTTTCGAGCTATACAGCCGCGAGCTGCGCCTGGCCTGGCTGTCCTACCGGAGGGCGGGCACCCGATTGATCAAGCGCTATGGGGCAGAGACACTGGAGGGTCTGGCGCTGGCGAAGCACCTGAGCGACATGTCCACGACAGATGCCTTTCAGTTTCAGTGCTGCGAGTCCATCAAAGCACTGCAAACGTTCGAGCCTGCGCCGCCCGGGTTTCACTTTCCGGAGTGGATGTGGGCCTCCAACGTCCGGCTTCGCGAAAAGACCCCGGACCCGTCCAAGAAGCGATCTGCCGCATGCATTGAGTGAAAGAGAGACCCGGGAAGAGGACTTGGGGCCCCCCGGGGCCTTTTCCCGGGTCTCTCTTTTGAAGTGCGTGCAAGGCGCCGGATCACACGTTTCTTGCCTTTGACGGAGGAGGTGTTGGAGGCCAGCTCCTGAAGAACCTGGACTTGGACCTCTTCCGTGAGAAGCTATTGGACAAGCTGGGTGCGGACTGGGGGAGACCCACACCGGAGCTCCTCCAGGCCCAGACCACTGCGGAGGCGGCGAAAGCGAAACACCAAGCCAGACAGGCGAAGGGCTCCCTCGAAACCAGGCTGCTCGCGCCCATAGCGCCTCCCTTCAGTGCTTGGCCTAGTCAGGTCCGTGTCGCCATTGAAACTGGGGTCTTCGAGCCGACAACGGCATGGAGGGACTTCAGCATGGACGACCTCACATCCCTCACGGACTCCTACCTTGAGGCCAAGGCGGTCATCTCGCTGGGTAGGAATCCCTTCCCGGCGGCCCTCCTGGCAGATCTGCCGGACCTGGAAGGGGTCCCCATGCCAAAGGCGGGGGGCTCTGGCGCGGCGTGCCCAGGTGCCGAGGGCCCTGACAGGCCGCCCACCATCTCCTCAGCCTCGGGCTCTGGCGGGACGAGCTCAGGTGCCGAGGGCCCTGACAAGCCGTCCGCCACCCCGGTGGGCCTGGACCCCTCCGCCCCTGGGTGCCGGACAGGTGCCGATGGCCCTGACATCCGCCCCAGGGGAGGTGACGGCGATGAGGGGATCGTTTACCCCCCCATCACGGCGGACAACGTCCACGGCGTGGTGGGTAAGGACTACCGGAAGAAGAACTATCCGGTGGAGACGAAGCATGTCTTCTGGGCGCACATGGAGTGTGGCCTGGTCCTGAGCTCCGTCACCCCGTGGGAACTCATCCCGAAGACAAAAGGGGAGACCCGGGGGGGCTACATGTGCAAGTATTGTAAAGGGTACTGGCGTGCCGGGGGAGGGGGCACCCGCCTCCTCCAGATCCGGGCCGGCAAGGCCATCTTGCAGCTGGTGTTGGACGAGCCGCCGGAGGGCCTCTACAACCGCTGGGTGAAGGAGCGGCTGGAGTACTACCGCCGGGTGGAGCCCTCGGCCCCGTTGCGGGACGTCTCCATCGTGGACCAGAAGGTGCCCAGGTTCAGATTCAGCCAGACCACCCAGACAGGCCACGTCTCCAATGCCATCTGGGAGCTGATTCTGCGGAATCCGGAGGCGGCTCGATGACATCGCGAAGGGGGCCGCGTGATGATGCGGGACAACGCCATCTTCCGGCACATCGTCCAGGACCGCGACCGCGCACCCCGGGGGTGGGACAGCTGCCGAAGGCGCTGATATCCCCCCCCAGGGAACAGAGCAGGCCCAGACTTGCACCAGGCGAGAGAAATTGGCGCGGCTTGGGCTGATCCGGGGTGCGTCTTGGTTCCCCTCTCTTGTCTGGTTTTCCCTTTTCGGGGCGGCTCCCTGGGTCCCCCCCCTTTTTTCCCCCGTTCCCTCCGTTTCGGGGTTGGCTTTCCGGGGTTTTGGGGGGCCCCCCTGTTGTTTGATTGGGGTTTGCACCTAGGGACTAACCCCCCGGCTCGAGTGGATCATGATGATGTGGAGGCCCCGCCTCCCTTCCCCGTTTGGGACGACCTTCCTCGGGGCGCCTACCGCGCTCCAGTTGATTTTGCATGACCTGGGATTTGCACCAGTGCAGTCGGACGGGGAAATCCTCGTGGCGTGCTGCCTGGAATGGGTCAAGAAGGACAAGGTCGCCAACCCGGATGCGGTGGTCTTTGACCCGCGGCCGTGGACACGGATCGTGGGGCTGGCACCTGACGGCAACCACGTCCTGGTGGCCTCGGACACCTACCACTTGATCCTCACGAGGATGCTGGGCTCCCAACCACAACCGCTGGAGGAGGCGGATTTGGAGCTCACTACTAAGACCCTGCAACAACTTCTGTTTCGTGCGGCAGGCGCCAGGCAATCGCACACCTATTCTCCACTGGAAATGGAACAGGCCATCCGGGACCGCGAAGAGTGGATCCTTTCCGGATCGATTGAGGCCCCGGATGTCCTGGCAGTGGCCAACAAGTGGCGGCATTGGAAACCAGGGAAGATCAAAACCCAATTGCCGACATCTCAGAGAGCGTTGGAACAACACCTGAGGGCCAGGTGGTTGGAACGCCTCCTGGGATACTTCGTCCCCTTCCGGCACCAGATCCCCTACATGCACCAGGTGATGGGGGCCAGGGAGCTGGAGGAGTTTGGCCACCTCTTTGGTGATGCCCGATTCCGTACCATCCGGGCACACTGCTTGGCCTATGAGGGCATGCGCAAGATCGGCTTCCAGAACCTCCCCTGGACGGCTGGCGACGTCCGGTACCTCATGAACCAGGCGGTCACGTTGGAGGTCACCCCGGCGAAGCTCCAGAAGTGGTGGGGCACTTTAAAGTGGCTCTCCATTAAACTCGGCATGCTCAACGTTGACGAACACAAACAACTCCTGGAGAAGCGGAAAGCCATCCAGGAGACGCTGGTGGACACCCAGGTCAAGCCACAACGCAAGGCGGTGGTTCCGACCCGGGCAATTGTCTGGGCCCTGGAACAAGGGGCAGAAGGGGCCCCGCCGGAGAACCGGGTCCCGGAGCTGACCAAAGCAGTGGACAGGTACATCATGGCGATGGCCAGGTTCAACCTGGCCTGCAGTGCGCGCTTCAACGACGTGCAGCACACCTCGCCGCAGACGGTCAAGTCCACGAGCAACACCCTGGAGCTGCTGGCCTGGCAAACGAAGACCACGTCGGCAGTGGCCATCAAACGGAACCCGGTCCCGCTCATCGCCCCATTGTTCTCCTTCTCGGGGGCCAGATGGTGGATCCCCTTGGAGCGGTGGTGGAAGAGATTCAGGGCCTCGGAGGAGTTCCGCGAGATGGACTACCTGATCCCCACGATCAACAAGGACAGGACGGGCTTCATCCCCCGCCCAGGAACCCCAGACAGGTCCCTGAGGTGGCTTAAAGACGCCTTGGGGAAGCAAGGCGCGCCAGCCAAGGACGTGGCTGAACTCTCATGGTACTCCTTCCGGGTTTTCATGCCGGATTTGGCATTCCAGGCGCACATACCGAGGGACCAGCGCCAGTACCTGGGAAACTGGTTCAAGGAGTCCACGGCGGATGTCTACACCCGGGAGAAGCGACACGTGGTGTGCTCCATCTGGGACCAGGTCCTCCAGAAGCTCCCGTCCATGCAACTCGAGGCAGGGAGGGCGGTCCGAGTCGACCTCGGACATGAGGACTGGGAGGACAAGGTGGAGCCCCCGGCCTCACCGAAGGCCTTGTTCAAGGAAGTCCCGGACACACCGCCCTCGAAGGCCAGCTGGGATGTCATCCCTGCCGACAAGCCGACCATCACCAAGACGGCGGCGGATGAGGTGCCCCCGCCTCGGGGTCCACTGACGGTGGTAGCCACCACGGCCCGAAAGGGTCCCACCAAAGCTTACAGCATGCACCTACTGGACACAGAAGGGGTCACAGTGGGGTGCGGTTGGAGGCCGGGACCGATCAAGATTTCGGAGCTGGCGGAGCAGGACTTCCATGCTGAGCCGGAGGTGTACCTGGGATGCACCAGATGTTTCCGGCATTTCACCTTCCCGAACACGTGGATGGCCGTAGAGCCCTACGTAGCACAGGACTCCGAGGCCTCCATCTCCCTCTCCTCGGACACCGACGAGAGCGTGGACACTCAGTCGGACAAGGAGGCGGTCGTCCTCCCGGAAATTGAGTAAGGGGTGGACAGCGCAGGTGCCGAGGGCCCTGACACGCTTCCCCCCCATGCCTCAAGGCAAGGAGGCAGGGGGAGAGGGCGCAGGTGCCGAGGGCCCTGGTACGCCCTCCCCGGCACCCCCCCACAGGCCCAGCCCCGCGGCCAGCGGGGAGCGCAGGTGCCGAAGGCCCTGACACGCAACCCTGCAGGGGCCTGGAGGGGGAGACACAGGTGCCGAGGGCCCTGAGATGTTCTCACCCCTATCCCAGGGAGCCAGTGCCCCGGGAAACCAGGGGACACAGGTGCCGAGGGCCCTGAGATGTCCCCGGGCAGCCCAGGCGGCGGATTGACGGGGTCCGCACCGGGTGGACCGCAGCCGGACCGCTAGACGCACAGATGCCGAGGGCCCTGGAATGCGACAACGGGACCACACGGCATACGTGGAGGGAGGACCTCCCCAACGACCAGCTCGTCCGTTGGTATTGGCAGCTGATGCGATCCGTCCGTTGGGGATGGCATCAATTCTACTCCCATCAGCTGCTGAGGGGAGCTGCCCAGTGGAGCTGGGCAATCCTCCCATTTTGGCACTAATCCTTATGCGGCGTAAAGGATGCACCGTTTCGCGATTAAGGTACCAGTAGCACCAATGTGGTGCTTTGAAGAGTCTGGGCTAAAGCGTTAACCGTAGGTGGTCGCTTGTCTTGACTCTTAATAAGTATCCACTTGGGCCACCATTTTGGCTCAAGTGGACCTTTTGACATTTGGTCTTGTGATTTGAAATCCCGCCCACCCACACCATGGCAGCGCCACCAGATGAGTTGGTGGCACCGCCACAGGAAGTTCCTGGAGCGTACACGGTCGCAGTGGCTAAGCTCCACAAGACTGCCAGGAACCTCATGGTCCTCAAGGGCATCCCGTGGTTCATCCAAGCGACACTGTCGGATGAGGGCTTCGTCTCGATGGAGGACCTCGCGACCCGGTGGGACTCGCCCGACCGTGCAAGGGAGACGGCGCCGAGGGAGTTGGGCTTCGCCCCCAACAACCACCACTACACGGATGTGACCTCCCGGCTGGTCGCGGCCCGCATGTTCCAGGTGGTTCACGCGGCTCAGCGATCCATGGGAGTTGGGGCGCATGCAACAGCGGGACCCGGGCCACACACGCCCGGGGACACCGCCCCGAATCTCACGGTCTCGTGCGAACGGGGACAGCTGGAGAGGGTTTGGGAGGAGAAGACCAAGCTCACCAAACCCAAGCTGGCCCTTCAAGGAAGCGACCAGCTGGTGAAGCGCCAGTTCAAGCTCTGCGCAGGAGGCGAGATCGGTTTCATCCCCATGAAATACCTGGTAAGCGCACTCCCGGAGCCAGGAGAACGGCCATGGAAGACCACCAAGAAGAGCACGGTTGATGGCTGGGACCGGGAGGATGAGGTGGAAGAGCGGGGCGAGCCCAAAACTCGCCACCAGCTCGAGAGGATGCACGCGGTGTTCCGCAACACCCTCCTCATGTGCGTCCTCTCGTTCCCGCAGTTCGGCCAGTTCGACATCACCCGGGAGGACTTGGAGAGCTGGTACGAGTGGTTCTATGGTGAGGACATCGGGGGCCGTTTTCCCCCGCCAGAGGACCACGTCCTGGCAATTGCCGAACGCAACGCATGGCGAAAGATTCACGAGAAGATGCATGAGGGCAACACCCTCAAGGCGGCCATGCTGTCGGTCAGGCAGGACACATTGTTCTGGACACGTGAGGTCTACGAGAAGATCCAGCCCTTTTCCAGGGGCCGCCCACCAACCAGGACATCCATGGACTACGCACCACCTCAGAAGGGCAAGAACAAGTCCAAGGGCAAGGGGAAGCCCAAGGGCAAGCCTGGGAACAAAGGGAAGGGTAAGCCCCCCCACCTGAACAATCAGGCGTCCCGGGGCGGTAGCAAGCAGGCAGCCACCGACCCGAAAGGGAACCAGTTCTGCAACAACTGGATGCGCGGGCGTTGCCCGGGCAACTGCGGCCGCACCCACAAGTGCAACCTCATCCTGGCAATGGGCCGCATCTGCCTGGGGGACCACCTCCCGCAGGACTGCCCGGGTTGACTAGGGGCGCTGACCCCTACCCCCCGGGAGGCCTCAGGTGCCGAGGGCCCTGATAGGGCCCGGGGGGGCGAGAAGGGGTGCAAACGCCCCAAGCAGGCACAGAAGCCCCCTCCTGCAGGTGCCGAGGGCCCTGACACAGGGGGGGGACAGGCCAGTTGGCGGCCATCCTCGGCGGAACAAGGATGGGGACGGCAGAACCAGCGTGCACAACGCCCTCGCCGTGACCAGCACAGCCATACAACCGGCACAACGGCGGCGCCTCAGTCCCGAGCCACAGGTGCCGAGGGCCCTGATAGGGCGGGGACGGGACGGTTCCCCGCAGGTGCCGAGGGCCCTGACACGGGGGGCCGCACCCAGAAGGCCCGAGTGCCGGATGTCTGGCAGCACACCGCAACGCCAAGGGACACTCCCAGGAGGCAGCCGATCCCACTTCCGGCGCCCAACATCATCAAGCAGGGCCCGGTGGTTTTCCACAAGAGCTCGGTGGGGCTGAATGAAGGGGGCCAACGCCTTTCAGCTACCCCCCTGACAAGTCCGACGGAGCCGTCACCGGGATTGGACATCTTCCCGTGGATGGAGAACATCCCTGAGCGTCTGGTACAGCGGTTGAGATGGACACAGGGCACATCGCCCAAAGTTCCATCCAGTGGGCCCATCATTGTCTTGCTCTATGCAGGCAAGGAGGACCCTACTTCCTTGGACAGCTGTCTTCATGCCAACTACCCACACCTTTCCAGCATGGTGGTGGCGGTAGACATCCTACGGTCTGGACCCAAAGGGGACCACGATATGCTCCAACCCGAGCTGTATGGAGCTCTTTGCACGGCAGCAAAGCAGGGCCGAGTGGTCTTCATTGGAGGAGGACCCAACTGCAGGACATGGTCCATCCTGCGCCACATACCAAAACCGGGGGCTCCCACCCCGGTGCGAGGGCGCACTCCAGAGACACTTGGGGCCTTCCACACCTGGACCAGGCCGCCCAGACTCAACTTGATGATGACAGCATCCTCATTCTGAGACAGATGTACATCACCAGCCTGGCAAGGGCCTCACGAGCGGCGGTTTCTCTGCCAGGGCCCAGGTCCTTCCTGGAACACCCGGAGGACCCAGTGGTGAGCAGCTCGCTGCCCAAAGCCAAGGAATGCTCATCCTTCTGGATCACAGAGGAGGGGCAGCTTTGGATGGAGGAGAACTCCTTGACAGCAATCTCCTTCGACCAGTGCCGCCTGGGCCAGCTGGTCAAGAAGGCCACTACGCTGGCCACGGATCTCCCGATCCAGGACTGGGATCAAATGCGGTGCACGCATCAGTCACATGTGGGCACCAACGAGTCCTCGACTCTTAGCAGATACCCTTGGGATATGATGGCAGGCCTGGCCAAAGCCATCGCTGTGTCACTCGCAGCGCCGGGGCACATCCGGATCCCCTCACAATTTCCGGGAAACCCCAAGGGACCACCTAAGGGGCGGGGGTCGGACCCCCCGGAAGGCCATTCCCCCCGGGGAAAACGGGGGCCCAGTCAAGGAGGCGGTCCCTCCTCATCACACCAGGGCTCAAAGCCCGGAGGCAAGAACGCCCCGAAGCCCCGCCTGCACGGGCAGTTCCACCCTGAGGCAGACACCGTAAGCCCTCGTGGAACAATGAACCCAGACTTCCCATCTCCCATGCCCCCGATGGCCGGAGATGCGGAACAACTGGGGAAGGAGGGACAGGGGGACCAGGTCCTGGACCGCCCCGAATGCCTGCCCGCTTTCAGGGTCCCACACCTCACTGACCGGGTGGCGATTGTCCAATTGGGTTTCCGCTCACGCCCCCTGAGGGATGGGGGGGGAAAACCTTCTCCAGGGAGGCTCAACCCCCCTTTTCGGAGAATTTCCCCATTGGCTACTTTGGGCGCCTTGATCATGACCCTTACCCGTCCCTGGATTGACAAGGTCCGAATGTCCCTGGCATCAGGTGCCACCACACACCCCTTCCAGGAAGCCGACCTCGAGGAGCTGCGGGCTATCCTAGGACCGAGGCACCTCCATGAACGATGCCCAGGACAACCCTTCCTCCTGGACTTAGTGTCGCACTTGGCATCCCTTTCAGGTGACCCTGATTGGGAATTCCCCCTAACACTGAAAGAGGGGGTCCCCTTGGGAGTCTCGGACCCTACCTTGACCTCCCCGGGAGTTTGGCCCACTAAGGAGGAGCTTAAGGGAGAAGCCTGGCTGGGGGAAGATCCCCCCCCGCCAGTGGCTCATGATAACTACCCAACGGCTGAACTCTTTGCCAAGGAAATCGAATCAACCTTTTACGAGGAACGAGCCTTGGACATGGTGGACGGGCCCTTCACTCGCTCCGAGGCGGCAGAGAGGTGCCGCTGCAAACCGGAGGAACTTTGCCCGGGCCCCCTTGCAGGGATTGATGAGTCGGACAAGATCAGGACGATCTATGATGGCTCAAAAGGGGGAGCAAACGCACACATCCAGGCTCACACGGAGGAGAAGACCACCGCACCGATGGTTGGAGACTGCCTCCATGCCATCCACTGGCTCAGGACAGCGGCGGACCATCCTCATCTACTCCGAGCCCCATCCTCGGGCACTGATGAGGACCCTAGGGATGTTCGCCAGCCGGTGCAGGGGCAGTTCCCAGGTGCCGAGGGCCCTGAGAGGGACCCCCACAGCACCAGCCTGCCCCCAGGTGCCGAGGGCCCTGATAGGGGGGAACCCCTGACGTGGCAGCCGCCGACACGGGGGGAAACCTTCATCATCCTCAAGGCGGATGTCACCAAGGCCCACAGGCGCATAAAAGTGCTCCAGAAAGACTGGAAATACCAGGTGGCCTGCATCCAGAACCGGTGGTGGGTCAATAGAGTGGGCACGTACGGCATGGCCTCGGCACAACTGTACTGGGGAAGAAAGGCATCCTTGGTGCTCAGACTCTTGTACTACATCTTCCCTCAGGTGGACTGGCACTTAGTTTTTGTGGACGACTACTGCTGGGTCCTCAGATGCAGCAGGGCGGACTGGGACGCCACAGCCATCCTGGCCACTCTTCTGGCGCTGGGAGTCCCGCTTTCTTGGAAGAAGACGGCGCTCTCCCCGGTCAATACCTGGTTGGGATTCGTGGTGGACCCAATCACGCCCTGTGTGCTGCTGGCTCCAGTCAAGCACGTCATAATCCTGGCCACTCTCAAACGGCTGGCCCAGGGGGACATCTTTACCAGCAAGGAGGTGGAACAAGCCCTGGGCCGGATTCAATGGGCTACTTCGGCGTTGACATTGACTTTCCTCCTCCAACCCTTTTGGAGCTGGAAGAAGGCCTGCACCACTTCGGGCAGGCCACCGAAGCTGGTTCGTGCTCTGGCCATCCTTCTGGGGAAGCTCTTCAACCAGAGGTTCCCACTGGCATCTCCATTTGCTCCCACACTTCCATGGACGGGGGCATCTGATGCGGGAGCTGGCAAACAGGCGGACCATGCATGGGTTGGTGGTTGGTGCTCGGACGTGCCCAACCCCGACAAGTCCCGCGTGAAGTGGTTCCAACACAGAATCACACCGGAGGGCGAGCCGTGGGCCTTCGCTACTGGGGACCCGCAGCGAGCGATAGCGGCCTTGGAGCTCTTCGGCCTCCTCCTTCTGGTGAGGGCTGCTCTGCTTTGTGCAGCCGGCTCGGTTTCTCACACTAGGATTCTGGTTGCTAGTGATAACCAGGGAAACGTTTTCTCCCTGCTCAACGATTCCACTCGCAGGATGCCCAATGCGGCCATCCTCATGGAAATTGTGTTAACACTGCATGACCACCAGGTCATGTTGGGACCGTCGCATGTGAAGCGCGACTTTAACACGTGGGCGGATGAACTTACTCATCCGGACCCGCAATTTCCGACTGAGAACCGGGTCTTCCCCTCAGTCGAAAGCGAATTGATCAAGCTGATCTTCGCTACTTTCCTTCCTCACCCATGATGCCGGGAGGGCATCCGGTGAGGTGGGAGGATTCCTCCCTCGCTGTGGGAGTGGCATCAATTCTACTCCCATCAGCTGCTGAGGGGAGCTGCCCAGTGGAGCTGGGCAATCCTCCCATTTTGGCACAAACCCTTATTCGGCGAAAAGGATGCACCGTTCGCGATTAAGGTACCAGTAGCACCAATGTGGTGCTTTGAAGAGTCTGGTCTTACTTTTTTTTTTTTACATGCCAAAGGCCCTTTGAAAGTGCCCAGCACAAAGGGGCACCGGCAAAGGAAGGCCAGTTTATGCATTTTGAGCTTCCCTGCACCATGGTGTTTCATCCATCTTACCCTCCCGACGATTCCATGGAAGTGCACAAAGCCCCTTTCCAAGAGGAAGGTGGTCTTTCGGGGCTCCCTGCACTTCCATGAAATCGTCGGTGGGAGGGGCAGTCCCGCTCGCAGGACCTCTGCCGCAGCCTACGCCGGCCATCCATCCTGGTGCAAGGCCATTGCCTTCGACGCAGGAAGGGCTGGATGGGGGAAACGAGCGTCGTCGACCCTGGAATCCACCTGGTGGATTTCTGGGGTTGCCTCGAAAATGAGACAGGTTGATGGATCCAGAGTTCCTTTGCAAGTAAATTTCTTTGAAGCCTAGTAAGAAGGAGAACCTTTCCAGTACATGTTCTGCGGGTACCGGGGAATCGGGGCGGGGGGGGGGTCCCCACGTTTTAGGTCTTAGCTCCCGGTCACTCCCCACCAATCTCCAGCTTGTGCTTCTTGGCAGGCCTTTTAGTTTCACCTTCAAGCCCTAGTGAGAAAGCCAAGACATCATCTTCCATGTTTGGGGCCCACAGTGATGCGCCTCCGCTGCTTTTTCTGTTTCCTAAACCCTCAAAGGACCCTCAAACTGCTCTTGAAGCAAAGCAAATTTACTTGGAACTTTTTGGGCAACATCCAAACAAACTTCCTACCCAACAGTAGATGCAGCTTGAGGGTCCAGGTTTGCCCCGTGCTTCGCTTCGGGAGGAATGGGGCCCAGTACTTGCCGGTGAATGCGGAGGGCGCTTTCTTCGAGCTCCAAAACAGCGGGCTCTTCGACTCCTTCAAGGACAGCCAAAGGGGTGGGGGCAGGAGGGGTCGCGAAGGCTGTGTGAGTCGAAAGCTGAAGGCCAAGAGCACTTAAGGAAGGGCAGTTTTCCGAAATTATTTCCTCGTTTTTTGTTGGGAGGGGTGGGGGGGAGGGTTTCATTCACTCCACAAATAGGGCAAACAAACAACCAAACTTTACCCAAACGCTCACACAATTAATTGAGCCGTTGGGACGGTTGGGGAAAATAAACATGGTATCCAAGTTGGTTTCAATCTTAAGCATTGAAGGCTGGTGTCTAGAAAATATGAGCTATGCAAATAGTGTCTCAAAAGAACTCTTTGGGGTTGTTTCAGAGTAAACTGGATGTCGTTGGGGCCCCTTCATGGTTGATTTGTACTTTGGGACCCTTCCTTGTCATGTAGTATGGAACCTCAAGATCATCATTTGTTCAAGAACCTTTATTTTGTAGGAACCCCTTTTGTGTTGCATGCCAATTTTAGGGGAGCACGCGTTTAGTTAAACCAACCCTAAAAAGATAACCGGTACCCTCAACCCAAATTTATTTTCCTTCGAGATCACCCCAAAAATCCAGAATCCCTTCGGACTAATCTGGAACCCCAAGATTCCAAGATCATCAATCTTCAACGAACCATCGGTGGGCTGAAGGAGCCGGGGCAGCTGCATGTGTCCATGGGCAAAGCGGAGGCTTTCAGCCTGCCGCAGTGCTGGTGCCGCGTGGAGGGCCTCACGCTGCTGAAGCTGCGGCCGCGGAGCCGGGACTTCCTGCACTGCTGGGACCTGGCCCTCGGAGACGAGTGAAGCCGAGAGGGTGAGGGGTGGTTGGAGAAGCTGGTGGCAGAACGCGCTCAAGCTTGAGGTCGGCCGCCTTCGGATGCCTGACGAATGTCTTGACCTGCGGCGTGGTCTAGCTGGAGCACCCTGAAGGTCTGACGAAAACCAGGACTTCCGGCGTTGTTGTCTAGCTGGAGCCCGACCCAGTGTTGAAACAGTCGCCGACTTGAAGGTGAGTGGCTGGCTTCAGAACACATGGCACGCCCAGCAGATCGGCGCCCATAGCTGAAGCCATAGCCAATGCTTCCCCGGGCTGCGGAGGAAAACCGCTGCCCCTGCACAATTTGATTTGGCTTGCATGAGTTCTTCTTCTGGCTCAGCCCTTTGCTGCGCGTGTTTGCGTGGTTGTATGTTTGTGTGTTGAGTTTTGTTCTTGTTGTGTTGTCAGCAAAAGTTGTGCCGTGTTGGCAGGCTGTAGGCCGGCTTGCTTGCTTGCTGGCTTGCTTCTTCGGCTGATTGTGGGCATTTTCACTTGCATTTGCCTGGGGTCTGGGTCGCTTCATTTGTGCCCAGGCTGAGGGTGGGCAAAGCAGGGGAGTGCAGTGGTCCGGGCCTTGAGCTGCAGCCTGGCAGACTTTTCCAAAACACCTCCGAACAACAGACGATACACAGGATCTGGGTTTGGGGTTTGTTGGCCCTATCCGGCTGGCATCACCTCTCCAAGAGCCTGAGCTTCAGGGTTTCAATTTAGGACTGGCACCGACCTGCATGTTCAGCCCTGTTCCAGCTTGCCAATGTGATGTGAGTTGCCTCCCTAGGCGGTTTCCGTGGGTCTTTGGCGCTAATTATATGTCGAATAATCCTCAAGCTCGATTCGCCCGAAAGGAAGCCACGAAAGGAAGCCACAAGCGGGGAGAGCCCGTTTTTTTGTCGTATGTTCAGGGGCCCTTCTTACCCAGCACGCTTGGCTGGCCTGAGGAAACTACAAGCGCGTAGGCGCCCACTGCAACATGTGGCTCGGCAAGCTACCCGAGCGGGATGCAATTTGTGCTGCGCAGGTTGGGTCGAAACAGTTTTTGTTGGACGCCGCTGTCGCTGTGCGGAATGGTGTCTTTCGGCACGGCCAGCAAAAACTAAGTGGCAGGGTTGAGGGTTGGGGGGGTTGGGGGGTTGGGGGGTTGGGGTGAGGATCTGAAATGCTGTTGACCCCTGCGTCTATGCAGCTGCATATTTGTTGGTCCTCGTGGCCATCATCAAAAACACCCTTCATCGCAGCCGATCCAAATTCAAGGGAAATCACTGCGTGCCTTTGGGACATATTTGTTCCCCAAGTATCGGGTGCAAGAGGGGTAAGGGCATGTCTGTGGCTTCCATTTGCTTACGAAAAAGTTATTATTTTTCCTTGTTGGTTTTTAAAAATAATTTGTCACTACTGGACATATTTGTATTTTGTCCAGGGGTCTTAGCCAAATGGAAGGTGGGGTGCGTAGCCTAAAGGGTATCAGCCTTCAGGCCCTAGTTTCCCGGGCTTTTTGTCATTGCTGAGGCCTCTGTACCGTGGCTCGGGCGGCAGCGTCATCTACTACGACGCCCCCAGCAGCCAGTGGCGGCGCTTTGGCCAGATGGGGGAGGTAGGAGGCCCTATTCGGTTCAAAACCAGAAGTTGCCGTTTCCATTTAAAGTGTTTATTGCCCAGCAAGGGCCATGAAGGCAACCGATCTCCAGGTCCAGTTGAATTGGCTGGGAAGGGGTCACAAGTAAAAGGACGGGGACCGAAGGGGCTCCAACAAATTAACTAGGGGGGTCGCTTGCCCAAACCTTTGATCTTGAATTGGGGGGCTGGAACACCTTGTCATTCAAACAAACTTTAATAAGACAGTGCTTGGTATAGGTTTTTAGCACAGAAGCAAACATGCTAAGCACACATTGACATGAAAGTGCCTTTTTTTCTGGCGGGGTTTTTGGGCTTGGGGGTTGCAGGGGAGTGCCCAAGAACTGATAGGGTTCGGCAAACTTGATAACCTTTTGCTTTAGTACTGGTGGGAATTGAAAAAGGAAACCTTTAATCCGGGGGGGTTTACTATTCGTGCGCTGGCATTATGCCGGGTTGGCTTGGATTCTTGGCTTGCAGCTCAGAGGGCTTGGCTCATATCTGCCTCAGCACTTGGCCGCATCCAAGCCACCCAAGTGCTTGGCCAACAAGCGCAGTAGCCTTGCACTGCACTGTGCCATGGCGGTTGGTTGCCGGTCCCATTTTCCAAACCTGGCATGTTGAGATGTGGGACTTGCGGCTGTGATGCCGCCTGCGCAAGGGTCACACGTATTGCCCCATCCCTCTCGCCGCATCCATCGGGCGCGAACACCTCGGCCCCGCGAGTTTTGAGAGCCTAGGATGGCCCTCAAGACTGACAATGAGAAGGCCGGGGCGAACGAGCCACTTTGAAACACAAGGGCCGGAGTCTCAACACGTCCCAACTTTTGTGCTTTGATGCCGTGATTCTCCGTGTTTTGTTGGTGCATTCTCCCAGCGTGGTCATGTTCGGCAACGTGACTTTGGCGAAAGCAGCAGAACTTGTGTGCAAGCATCAGGTTGCTAGACACAAGGAAGCCGCCCGTTTTATCAACAATCATGGCTCACCCTCAACCCACGTTTTGATTCCGGTGCTTTTGGGGGTCGGGAAAGTTCTGCCGGCGGAGAGGCAAAATCAGCCGCCAGGATCAGTTCTCCTCCATCTACTGCTGTGCCGATGCAGCCCCGAACGCGAGGGCCTTGTCCGATGCGGATTTGGATGTGGCAGCCAAATTTAGCTCTCTCCTTGAATTCCAGGGATTGTTTATTTTTTGGGAAGACCATCCTAGTGGTAAGCACGAATGTTGTGACCAATCACTTAGGAAGTAAGTCAAAGGTCCCACCTGGGCCAATTGTATTTGCGGTACACTTGCGCTTGGGCAAGCAACAATAAGCTCACAAAGGCCAGAAAGTTCCCCTTTTCTTCAAGCAGATGTCCGGGTGCATCCTTTCAGTTCTTTGGTGTCCGAGGGCAAGGTCCATCATAGAGTTCCAAGCTGCGCCCCGCCCATCTCTTGGCTTCCAATTTTTGGCCCCGAATAGGTAAATGGAATCACCGAGAAAGGCGGCGTGGCGCTTGGGACGACGCAAAGGCCCCGACTAAAGCCTTGTGAAGTCTTTTAGGAGCAAACCATTTTGGTCTAGAGTGGTAAATAAGAAGTTTGGACTTTTTTTGTTTGGCTAATCCACTCAGGAAGCGAGAAGAAATCCGTGTGAAGGCCTAGGAGGAACCTGGGGCGAGGCTTCGCCAGCGTTTCGCCAGCGTTTCGCCAGGCGGCCGAGCCGCCTCGTGGCGGCTGGAAGCTGCCGGATGAGGCGGGTCCCCGCTTAGAAGCCCTCCCCGCCCGTTTTGCGTACCTGAAGACTCGGGAAGTGGTCCCCTGGAAAAACGGGGGAAAAATGGTCCACGCCAAGGACCCCAAACCCCCCACCTCTCAGGTTCCTTTTGATTGGTGGGAGGGGATTCGTCCTTTGGCGGGCAGGGGTCTGCCAAAAGGGAGTCTCCTAAAAGGCGATTCCTTGGGTCTCCTCTGCCAAATGGTGTGCCTTTTTGGGTTCCACGGTGCTTCCTGCATTTTTTTTTGGGTAGTCTAAACCTGAAGTCTGGGTCTCATTTTAACCCGTGGGGCCAATGGCTTGGTCTCACGAAGGAGCGTGGCCTGCTGCCGGTGGAGTATTTCACCAAGGGCCTGCAGTCCCTGGGTGTGTCCGCGGAGGTGCGCTCGAGCTCGCGCCGGCGCATGCCGGCGCCGGCGCCAGGTGTCCGGACGCCGTGCAGCGAATCTCGTTTTGTTTGGCGGCTCCCCCACTGACCGTCACTAAATAGTGAACCCCCAAATTGGTTCCCCTTTTGTACCAGTCACTGAGCATAAGTGGAAGAGCTTTGCCTTCTCCTTTTCTATGGGAAGGCATCACGTGGCCTCCACCTGAGCCTGTCCAATGTGCAGAAAGAAGCCCAAGGGGGAGGTTAGTTGGCTGGAAATCTTGGCGAGCTTGTTGGGAAATCAAACAGATTTGGAGCCCAGACCTTCCTCAGTCACCCGCGTTGCAGTCTTGAGATCGGACGGTTCAGACCTGCTGGGTTTGTATGCGCACTGGCTACAGCCCTAAGGCCATCCCGTGTGTCGAATTCAAGGCCTTTGATTCATCTTCACGCCCCATGTTGAGTGGGGCCCAAGTTTGGACGCATGAGTTGGGTTGTGCCGCTTGAGACATGGTTCAGTGCCCTAGAAGCTTGCCACTGTGCAAGAGCCCTCCAACAGACCCTGTGAGCATACCCCGGACACCTTTTGAAAGGAATCTTCATGGGAAGCTTGGGGTATGCTTAAAAGGTATGTATGTTGGAGGGGCCACATGTGCCTCGACCCTGGCAAAACCATGCAAGAAATATGGCACCCGTGCGCAGATTCGCATCACCCCCGTTCTCCCCAGGCAGATTCTGAAGGGTTTTTGGTTCTTGGACGCTGAGAACCAACCGGCTTTTCCGCGTTTGGAGCCGATTCGCGAGGTCCTCCAGTCGCTCATGGCCAAGGTGGTGCACAAGGCGCGGCTTCCGAATGCCCGTGGCCCGCGCAGGTGGGTTTCACAGGGGCGACCCCTCAAAATGGTGCCGGGGCTTAGGTGAGAGCTGGCCGAACTCCTGTCACGCCCGCAGAACCAGGGCAACTCCGAAGGGTGGACTCTTTAAGAGGGACCTCAAATGGCCGCCAAGGTAAGGTTGGGTTCTGTTGGCCCATTCATGAGCACCTTCTTTCTTTCTTTCTTTCTTTCTTTCTTTCTTTGGGCCGGACTTTCTCCATGACATTCGCTGATGAAACCACGAACGAGCTCCTTCTCCCAGGACGCTGAGGGGAAGGAGGTGGCCTTCCGAAGGAGGGAAGGCCCGCTCGGGCGCATGTGTGTGTGTGTGTGTGTGTGTGTGTGGGTGGGTGGGTGGGTGGGTGTGGGTGGGTGTGTGGGTGCGCTCGCGTTGCTGCACCGACAAATTGCAACCGAGATCAAACTGCAGGCCAGATGGATAGTTGTCGGAAAAGAGCTCCCGGCCTCCTCGAGTGGGCGCTAAATAGCTCGTCATTGTTTTCCTCTGAAAGGAAACCAACAACGGATTAGTGTTTTGTTGTTCCGCGCCTAGCAAGGCCATGAAAGTCAGTGACCCGCGGACAATTCCTGCATGTTTGACAAGCTGCACTGTTGACAGTCCACGCACGTCTATCACACCTGACAAAAAATCCCAACTTTACAAAAACATGTCAGATTTGGGATCCATTTCAACGCCCAGTCAAGAAAAAGGCTCTTGATTTTGGACGCTCCCACCGCAACCACATTTTGGAATCACAATAGGTGTGGGTAAGAAGCCACTACCCAAAATGGAACCCTGGCAAATGGAAACCAGGATTGAAACCAACTCTGGTAGATCCGAGGTTTGAAACCTTGAAACTCCAAAGTTCCAGAGATTGAAACCCAAGACTCAGGGCTCGGAATTCCACGGTTTGCAGCCTCTGGCTTCTCCGGAGCTCCAGGTTCGGAGCCGATCGCAAGGGTTGAGCCAACACAACAGGATTTGGACCCCCAAAAGGGGGTCGCGCACCAGAATCCAACGCCATTTGGGATTTGGGGGGCATGTGCTCATCCAACATTCATGGCAGGTCCTTTACTGGAGATGCCTGACCTCAGGTTTCGGCCGATCTTTTTTTTTGGGACCCCTTGATGGGGACCGGCTCCGGCAGGCGTCACCTTCGACGAGGAGTGGGGCCAGCTGTCAGAGGCACCCGGTGAGGCCTGGGAAAATCGGCAGCTTTGGTCGGACAGCGGAACACATGGAGCCTTCGAAGCAAGTGACATTGGAACTCATGGAGCTTGAAACAAAAGAAGCGCAACCTGGAACCTTCAAACAGCGAGCAGAGAGAGAGGGAGAGAGAGAGAGAGAGAGAGAGAGAGAGAGAGAGAGAGAGAGAGAGAGAGGGAGAGAGAGAGAGAGAGAGAGCGCGCCTGCAAAAAGAAGAGACAAGTAACATGGAGACCGAGCACCCGTTGATTCCTGGCAGTCCCGTGCTCGAAAGTGCCGGCGGGCGGGCCTGGGAGCACCCGAACGCATTTTCTCCCCCCCTTTCTGCGCTAAATATGGGGTTGAACCAGGGTGAGCAAACAGGCTAGAGTGAATGAGAAAACCCCAAACATGGGCCGAGATCAAAACTGGGGGCTATAGTATATAAAACCACTCCAACCCTTCCCCCCCCCAAAGAAAAGGAAAAAGACAACGGGCAAGGATCAAACAGTTTTTCCTTTTTGGCAAGAACACACCTTTTTGCCCTTGGCCAGGCGCCAGATGCCTGGAAGGCTGGCGTGGCGCAGGCACAGGCGCGGAAAGGGGGCGCACAGGTGTCGCCCTTCAGGTGCGGGTGATGGGTGTGTGGTGCAGGGTGCTTTTTTTTCCCTTTTTTTCCTATTTGTTTAAAGGTAGACTTACACCCAGGCGCTTCCCTTTTTGGGGAAATCAACCAGCCGTGGGTTTAAGTCCACTTTGGGGTTGTCACACAACGAACCACTGGTTTGGCATCGTTTGGGTTTTCCATCAAAAAGGGGGGTTCTTGCCCGACGAGCCAGGGGTGCTTTTTCATGTTGCAGACACGGGTCAGGCGCGAGCTTCAACTAATTAACTCCTGCTGAGATGTGACTGTCTGCGTAGTTGGCCCTAGCTCCACCCCCGACTTGGCATACATGGGCTTCATGGTTCTTGGCAGGTGTTTTGGTGTTTGGTGCTTAAGCTGGGCTGCGCGGCTGGCTGAAGCCGTTTTCGGCGCTCGCCAGGCCAGCCTCATGGAGGAGTTCGGTATTTCAGGAGCGGGCGGGAAAGGTCAGCTTCTTCTCTCAGCAGGGAGGTGGGCCCCCCTTAAACTTGCGAAACCGCAGCCAGCAGATCCTGGACTGATGTCTTGGAGCCGCAATCGCCGTGAGAAACTCGCCGGACAGCTTTGCGATTTGAGCCAGCCGTTCCGAAAAAAGGTCCATCCCGAGACTAGAACATCATTGTCATGTCTCCTTTCGTCCGGGCCCAAATCTCTTTCCCAGAAGGCTGCGGGAGACGGAAGGTCAATAATGGGAGAAGGAGAAACTAATTTCAATCAGTCACGTTCGGCCTCATTTGGGAGAGAGAGGGAGAGAGAGGGAGAGGGAGAGGCACCAAGCCAGACGCCAGGATCGCAGGTGGTAGAGTCGAGCCACCCCTACGAGGCCAAGGCGTGGAAGCCCTTGCCCCCTCAGAAGTGTATTGACCTGCCCGGGTTGCGCTTTCAAGCCCTTCTATTTCACACCGTTTTGGTCGTTTAGACCCACCCCCCAAAAAAACTATATATATATATATAACCCCCCCCCAAAAAAAACAAAACAAAAAAAACGGCCAGACAGGTGTCCTTGTTTTGGGGTTGATTCTCCGCCGGCCGTTGAGGAACCTTGGCCTTTCGGATCGATCCGATCCCAACAAAATCTTCCGCTCAGGGCTTCAGGTGGACCAAGGAGGTGACCATCGAGGGCGCCTCCGCACTGACGGTGCACTTCTACGAGAAGTGCGCCACCTACGAAGCTCGGAGGTCAAATGGGCGAATCGGTTTTGGACGTGGGTGATGGTTCGGTTTTGGGTTGGCTTAAAGGAAAACCCAAAGTGGATGATTTGTTGGAAGCCATTTTTTCAAGTACTTGTTCCTTAGTTACTTGGTTCGGATCGGCGGGGATTTGAACCCCTTTCTCGCAGAAGGGAAATGGTGGGGATGATTCAAAGGAAAACCGAAATGCATTTTGGGTGTCCCAGCTAAGTACTGTATTTATGGCACATCATGTTGTTCTTGGCTTTTATCAATGGTACTCCTGATGCTATGGTCATTGGAGAGGCAAGGGTGTGCACATGTTTCCCTTGAAGGCTAGTCAATAGTACCCGTTTCTAGATTGGTTGAAATGGACACCAAAAGAACCCGAATCATTCTCGTGGTGCCGCTAGTTTGGCACATGCCCACCGATCACCCAATGAAGGTCTAAGCTCGGCTCGTAGGCCGGCTTGACATGACTTGGAGGGCTCTGGGAGCATGTCCTTTGGGCACATTTTGATCGTGCTGACCCCGGGCTGGATCTGGCAGACTGGGGTTGGGTTCCCTTCTAGGGCTTTCTGAATCCTGGCCGGCCACTATTGACTTTGCCCGGCCGCAACCATTTCGTAGAGAGGCCCTGTTCGGTTCCGTGCCATGTTTTTTGGAAAAAACGAAAAAGTTCCCAAAATAAATCCGCACCCATTTTATTTTGTTGGCACTAGGGCGGTCAGTGCTCATCGCATATGGCGGAGCTGCGATTCTTTGGCCTCGAGTCAAAGGCCAAGGTGAGGGACCAGCATGCCCATGGCTCTCTGAAGCTGAAGCGCATGTAGCTGGTGGCTCTCATTTCACTCGGTGAACACTTTATTCCTGGGCCTGTTGGAACAGTTCATGGCCCTGGCTTGAGACATTTTTTTTTTTTTAGGCTCAAGTGTGGGGTTTTGCACGTGTTTTCGGCAACTTCTGGGCATTCCGACCCCCCGCCCAAGCCAAACTGTACTCGGGAAGGGGGGTGGCGTGTAGCTTCGCCTGCCCATTGGAGACATTGTACAAAGTTTCAGGTCAACAAAAGAATCTGAAAGATATGTGGCTGAGTCAGTCGGGCCCGGCCCCTTCTCCCCGAAAGCTACTTTCAGCTGGCACAGGGGCGAGATCCCCGCAACAAGAGATTCCTTTATTTGTGTGTGTGTAAGTTTTCCTTTTTTTTGTGGGTACCCTTTTTGGGTTAGTCTAAACGAAGACCAAAAGCAAAACCCACCGTTTCCGAGGCCACGCCATTTTGACACGAACCCGTTTTTTGTGCGGCCAGCCAGCTCTTGTGTTCCTTTCAAGGGAAACCAGCGCGCCGATTTTTGCTTGGTTCCAGCACCTCATGGCAGCCTGGGCCTCTGGGCTGGGCCAAGGACATGTCCACCCGGCTCTCCGTGTACTCGGGGGGCCTGTGGCGCGATGCGGCCGGGCCAGGCGGACAAGCCAATGCTGGGGGGGCGGGGGGGGGGGGGTTTGGAGGTTGTCGGCTGGATGGCAGCTTTGATGATCGAAAAGAAAAAAATGAACCACCTTGGGACCACCATGGAACCACCATGGACCACCTTGATTTTTCTCCGAATGGGAGTTCCCCATTGGTGGGGGTGATGCTTCAAGGGCTTCGGATCGAGCTCTTCGATCCTTGCCTGGGTGCTCTTTGGCTTGGCCCTTGTGACCTTGGGAAGGCGATTAAAGGCATCGCGCTTTGCCAGGCTGCCAGGCTTCGCCAACCTTTTTGCCCCCTGCGGTTTCCCTTTGAAGCAACGCAAACAACTTCTTACAGGTTTCGTGGCCACGGCCAGGAGGCGAGTTCTTGCGCAAGGCGCAAGAGAACATGACTGGGTAGCGCAACCAGAACCCCCAGTCCCAACTGAGTGAAATCCTGGCTCTCTCCAAGCCACCCCTATGGCAAGTCACAACTGTGGATGCAAGAAACAAGGATTCGTTTTCGTTCTGGTTCAGTCCAACAAATTGGACGCCAACCAACTTTCGAAGCTTTAGAGACGATAAAAACCGCCCCACTGGACGCCGGCCTTAGTTCGCTCACGGCCGAACTCGCCCTTTCAGAGGCGCGCGGGTGGAGCTCCACACGTGCCCGGCGCGCAGAGGGGCGGTTTCATGGAGGGCAAAACGAGGGATCGAGGGATCCGTTTCGCTTGTGGATGGGCCAAAAAGGCATGAGGGCATCTGAATATATCGATTAATCTTTTCGGGAATTTGTGAGCCGCTGAAGGCGGTAGATTGAGCAGCTCCTTAAAAGATACAATTTTGCCCATTTGAAACATGGCTTTTTCCACCAAAATAAACCACCATTTACGAGGCAATGTCCAGGTGTATAATGTAAGGATCCCTGTTGAGAAAAGCAACGTTTGGTTAAATGCTGGGATACACCACCCACTGACTGGCGCAGTTTCCTGGTTGAAGGTTTTCCCACGGCTCCCTGTAAGCTATGAAAAGGGCGGTTGCTAAAACAAACACAACACGATCCACAAGATCCGTATGCCAGGTGGAAGCGGCTTCCATTGTGTTTCACTAGGGGTTGGGGATCAGTCATTAGGATTCATGATCCCCCTCTTTTGAACAACCGCGTAGTTGTTGGTCGAGAATAGTAATGGTTTGGGGGTCAGCTGGCTGTTGGCTGGCTTGGTGAAACAGCGAGGTGCCCTGAACGTTGAGAGTGTAAAAAGCTGACCCAGGCACTGGCAAACATGCGAGATCACCAAAGATCAACAAAGATGGGCTTGGTATCATAGCAGGGAGCATGCTTGCCAGCCGTTCCCTGTTGTTTCAGCAAAGGTCATTTCCAGGGATGGTTGGGAGGTCATTCGATATTCCACGTGGTTCAGCCACCTTGTCTCAGCAAATTTGGCCCCATGCTCTTTGGCGGAGGGGCATCGGAACACCTGAAATGGTTGGGTTCCCCCTAAGGTCCTGGACCCTCAAAAACGGGATGCCCCAAAATGGGCTCTGATGAACTTATCCGGACCTTCTCAAATTGGCTGCTCTTGGTTGTCTCTGCGTTTTATGGAGCAGTACGAACATCATACTCCAGCACCCTCCGGATGAAATCATCCAACAGCACCTTTTTTCCGGATGTGGCTTTTCCATTTGCACCTAAAACGGCTCACACAAAGGCACTGCACGTGCAAAGGGACCACTGGAGGGTGCGCTTCGTCTGAGGCTGCGGCCAGCGGGTTTGGGGCACCGTCCTGGAGCGTTCAGGCGCCAGCTGGAAGGCGGGGCGGCGCTGAGAGTCCTATGCGCGTTGGTTGGGTTTTGCAACTTTCATGGCTTGACTGCTGTTGGGTTGGATCTTTAGACTTTAGCTTTTTGGTTGAAATCAAGGGGTTTTCCACTAAACCCTCCAAAAAGTTAAACTTTTTGCAGGGGGTCAACAGCAAACAAGATGGGGAACCCTTGGTGGCAGTCGTGTCCACCAGCCACTGAGGGGGTTGGAAGGGAGCTGTGGGGCTGTGGAGCTACCAGTCTAAGGACAGGTAGCTAGATGTCACGTTCACTGCGGCATGGTTCATGTCTTTGCCAAGCGTTTGGTCCTGCCCAGGTGGTCAGGGGATACGCTCGCAATCCGGCTTTGGGTCTAGAATTGGCTGAGAGCCCGCTTTTGCTGAGAGGGGCCACTGCAGCTGGTGGAGGGAAGGGAGCCTGTGCGAGCTACTGATGGGAGTTCTGTAAGGACATGGCAGATACTTCTGGGCAATTTCTCGCAAGCTCCGAACGGGGGATTGCACGAGCGAAAACCCATGAAGGTCCCTTAAAGGGGGCCAACTATAGAAAAGTTGCCAGATGTTTTTCCCAAGATGTAAGCCAAAAGGGAGTGACTATACAATTTGTCCAGATTCCCATATTTGACACCCAGCTCCTGTCTATCATCGGGATCCCAGGATCAGCTGATGCCAGGATGCGTGTGTGTTGTATGTGTGTGTGTGTGTGGGTGTGTGGGTGTGGGTGTGCGAGTGCGTGCGCATGTGCGTGCGCATGCGCGTGCGCGTGTGCGTGTGTGCGTGTGTGCGTGTGTTGTGTGTGTTGCGTGTGTTGCGTGTGTTGCGTGTGTTGCGTGTGTTGCGTTGTGTTGTGTTGTGTTGTGTTGTGTTGTGCTGTGTTGTGTTGTGTTGTGGTGTGGTGTGGTGTGGTGTGGTGTGGTGTGGTGTGGTGGGGTGGGGTGTGGTGTGGTGGGGTGGGGTGGGGTGGGGTGTGGTGTGTGTGTGTGTGTGTTGTGTGTTGTGTGTGTGTGTGTGCTGTGTGTGTGTGTTGTGTGTGTGTGTGTGTTGTGTGTGTGTGTGTTGTGTGTTGTGTGTGTGTGGGTTGTGTGATGTTGTGTGTGTGTGTTGTGTGTGTGTGTGTTGTGTGTTGTGTGTGTGTGTGGGTTGTGTGATGTTGTGTGTGTGTGTGTTGTGTGTTGTGTGTGTTGTGTGTGTGGCAGCAAGCCAGATGCGGGGTGCACGCCCGCGTGCAATAAAGAGGGATCCGATTTAGCCCCCCGTTGGCCCTTTTATGATCTTGGCTAGGTGATCCGCAGGTGCATGCCCGAAGCATTCTGTTTGTCAGAAGTGTTTCGACAACCAGGGGGTCGCTTGTGTGACCTGGCGCCACTGGTGTTGCTTGACTTAGTTTGCTTTTGTGCTGGCCGCTTGCCGCTTCCACGCTCTCGTTGGCTTGTTAAGGTAGGATCCCTTCATTGACCCTTTCACTGCCGATTTTGAAAGGTCCCCTTCTCTTTCCCCCCTCTATTGAAACAAAACAAAACGACAACATAGGCTCCACGCATGTACACGGAGCCTTGTTTATCCAGATGCCTGCTACCCTTCCCACCAGCTTGCCAGGTGAAGCTGGACCGCGGTCGCCCCAGGTGAAATGAAAGGGATGACCCGCAAGCTGCCGCTAAGCATGGGATGCTGCTCCAAAACTACCGAAAAATACTGAAAAGCTGTGGGGTAATTTGCTGCTGGTTTTGGGTGAGGGTCCAGGCGCCCTAAACCCTGTTCACGAAAGACGGTGTGTGGCGAAACGAGCGCAACCATGAGGAAGGTTTTTCAGGGATTCCACAGCTCAGGCGCCGATTCATTTTAGGTTCTACCCTCACTGGTCGATAAGGGTGAGTGAGTGAAGGCCTCTATAAATCTTCATAACCACGCTGAAGTCAACTACTCAGCCTCTTTTTCCTGCTGGGAGCACTGTTCCATGCCATACCAAAGAGGACAGGCAATGTATCCTTGTCCCTGGGAATGTAAAATGGAACCTTGCCAATGAAGCTTATCCCCTACAAACAGGGTTCCTCAAGGGGTATGTTTCTTTCAAGGGGGCATTCAACTTGCCACAGAGCAATGTGTCCCTTTTCCAAAATGTGGGCAACGATTGAGGGGGTGTCCTATCGGTTCCGCTCAATATCAAGGCAAACAGAAAAAAAACCCTCTCAGTTTCCCTGTAAAGAGGTCCAAGGGTCCCGGGCCCAGCCTCTCCATCTCAAGACGCAGGTGGTCTCTGCTTGCCCATGAGGCAAGACGCCGGGTGCAGTCAAGGAGACCCCTGCGGAGGATTGGCCCAAGGTGGGTGATGAGGTGGAGGCGGGTTCATGGGCCGCAGATCGGAGAGGCACTCACTTCTGCCGTTCGTTGGAGCTCTGGACCCTCAAACTCGAACTATAGCCTCAAAAGGAGAAAGGTGATGGGGGGGCGTTCCCATGGTGGGTAGTTTTGAGGGTTCAGGAAGTCCGTTTATCTTTGGAAGCCACCCGTTTCGTAGGCCTGAGTTTTGATATACGACATCGGCCCAGCGATTTTGAGGTTCCGCTTCCTGCCTGCTCACGGCAAGTCACCGAGTGGGCAATATCATGGTTCACGGCCCGCTCCGTTGTATGACCTGCTCGTTCCGCAGGACCTGCGCGCAGCAAAATCTTCTCTGAAGTCCTTTTGCTGCAAGCGATGAGCTGCATTGCCGCTGCAACCGCAACTCATCCGTCAGCATCCACGCGCTGACGCTTGTGTTTGTGTGGACTTTTGAAATGGGAAGCTGTGCCAAAAGATTGCGAGAATGTCTGGATTGGGAGGAAGGCCGGGGTTCTCCGGCTCCGACCCCCATTCCAAGCCTTCTTCGCGGTCGGCTCCTCGTGTGGCGCCTTCTTCGCCAGGACCTGTTATATTGGCGGCAAGCAAGATTCCCACCCGCTGGATGGCAGGAAATCTCTTGAACTCCTGAAAACACAGAGCAGCAGGTTCCTGGAAGTAAAATAATCAGCGACAAGCTCAAGCATGCCCAGCTTTTCCTGAAGTTCGCAAGGACACTCTAGAAAAGAAACAGCCTCCCCCCCTGGCCACCTGCTTTCCCGCAGCCACGCAAACCTTCCAGCCTTCCCTGAGCAAAAACCTGGCTCCCCAAAACCAGCGATCGACCCGGTTCCGGCAAATTGACAACCAATTAGCAGCGATCCTGCGCCTGGTTCTTGCACACAAGCGGCTTCGAAGAGGGAATCCAAGCGCCCCGCAAAAAATAGTTGACGGTAAACGCTAGAAATGTTTATCCTCTTTTGGGTTAATTGAACCACGTTCATTTGTTTCCACTCACAAAAACCTGTTTCTTTTGATGCCCTCACATGTCTGTCAACATCCTTGTTTTTTCGTGTTCAGCGTCATGATTTTCATATTGCCTTGGTTTCAAAGTCATAATTCTCTCTAAGGCAGCGCCCCTTCGACTTCTGGGCAAAAAAAGACGCGCCAGGCCCAGTACATGTCGGGCCTCTGGTATGCGGGCAAGATCGCGGGCATCAAGGAGGGAAGTTTGGAGCTTGCGACCGTTCGGAGCCTTACCGGGCAACTGACACGTTCGTGTTGTCCCAAAATCGTGGAACCAAATGAGCGGGTTCCCTCTCTTTTTTTCTAATTAACGACTATACCTCAACAAACAACAAATGCTGGTGCTGGACGTTGCTATCACTACCCCTGAGGGCGGGGGGAACCAGAAATGTAAAATTACATTTTGAGGTTTGCAACCCCAGCTTTCCGGCAAACGGTTTCTGGGTCTGAATCCAATTTTGAGAAACACAACCATTCAATTTATAGGGCCAAACATCAGAAAGCCATCGCAAAAAAAAAGAAGAAGAAAGAGTTAGGGGTCAACGTGGGGGATTCGTGCCCACCATTTTCAACGTTGGCGATCGCCGCAGAAATGTGGGGTTCCCATTCAAGCTGGCTTGTGGAAACCGTGGCCTGCGGCCTTTTGGTAGGTGGCAAGCTGGCCGTCCTTTCTATCCTACCTTCTGACCCATTCGGTTCCACGCAAATTTCTGGAATGCGGGTACCAAGGGAAAGGATCTATGAGTAGCTTCCCTGTTTGCCGAAAGGACGCTTCGAGCATGATGTTTTGTCACATGGCGAGTGTCTAGCCCTAACGTCTCCCTTCTTTCCAGGCAGCTTCTTTCTAGAAAACCGAGGCCGAAACCCAAAGAAATCGGGCGGTTGTTGACAAAGCAAAGGTGGAACATAGGCGAATTGAATCAACCCTAGAAGCTGCTGTTTGCCTTTCGCGTGGGCACGGAAAGCTCATCAGCCGATGGGCCCCTTGCCAGGATGTGGGGCTGGGCGCTCAGCCGACGCCAGCGAACTAGCTCTACAGTTTGCTTTGTGATGTGGGCGTGACTTGTTGGGGATTCATGTCCACTTTATCATTGTTGAGGTGGTTCCAACTCTTTAAACAAAAAAACCTGGCCAAGTGAGGAGCCTGCTTCTTTAGGCAAAAGCCTGCCTTCAGCTTTGATGCCTTAGCGATCTTAGGGGGGTGACCTTCTACACAGTGGACTGGGATGACAAGGATACCAAAGACAAGGACTGCGGGTCACCAACTGCTTGGGTCTTGCTGGCTTGCACCACCATGCAACGGCTGAGCACTGGACGGTGGCAGCTTGTGTCTTACTATCCAATCTTCCGGATTTGCCCGATTTTCAACACAGGCAGGGTTATGTGGTTGTACGAAACCGTCTCTCAGTTCTCGGCAGCTTTTAGGCGGACCTTGAACTTTACCCTCGCAAGTTGCCATCGAACCTGCCCGTCACCCATCGGATGTTCCTCAGAGGGGCGCTTCCGTTGCCTTCCACTTTACTGGGGTTTGGGAGCATGAGCCATGTCAAGCAAGGGAACAAGCCAACCTGTTTGGGCAAGAGGCTAAGCACCCACCCAGGGCCACGGAGATTCCGATCAGCAGCTTGAATGGTGCGCTGGCAGCCTTTGCGTCTTTCTCCTCGACGTTCTTGCCTTCACTGGGACTTGGTGGGCAGGTTTGTGGCTAGCCGCTTGCGAGTGATAAGCTCACACAGGCCCCGCAACCTCCCAAGCCTTCAAAGCAATGCTTTGCGGATCCAACTGCTAAGCCTGGGCTGTTTAAAGGTAATCCTGAATCCTTATCTTGGTTTACGCAAGGGGTCCACTTTGCAAGCGGCTTCCCTGCAAGGATTATGGATTAGGATTGGACGACCCTCCATTTTGAACAGCCCAGTGTATGCTTGTATCTGCATAAGGGAACGAATGGCAATCAGGGTGATTGGTAGCAGAAAGGTGCATGGAAGCTTTACTGAAGCGGCAAAGCGGGTGGTTTAAGATGGTTTTCACAACCCCCCATAACCCCGACCTCTCAAGCAAATTGGGGCATAGCGTCTATGTACTAGGTGTTTTTACCTGAATATATCGATCTCGCGCCCTCTCTCTCTCTCTATGAATAGAGGGTGGCCGTATGTCCAATTTATCCCTGGGGACATTCTTCGTTCCACTCCTTTTCAGATTCAAGTGTCTAGGTCCAACCCACCCGGTTCGAGATTTGAGGCACACATGCAGCCAGGTCGTTGTAGGTTAGTAAGCAGCAACATCAGCACCATGGTATCACCGCAGTCGCACCCACCGCCGCCACCGCCGCCACCGCCGCCACCACTACTGACTATCACCACCATGGCCGCCCCAACAGCAACAGCACCAACAAGTAGAGCACCAACAAGTTTTAACCCAAATGGGCCTTGTTGTTTGCGTCGCCTTTTCCTTCGCAGGAGAAGCGAAGGGATCAGCTGCGGCGCAAAGGGGGCGGTACTCCTCCGGAGCTGGTGGCGTTGGGCAGCCCAGGCTGACAGCATTTGGCAAGGCCCTCGCTCCCTGAATTCGGCTTTTTGGGTTGTCACCGTTTGGGCGGGCCAGAGCAATCCGACGCAAGAGGTGCTGGATGAAAATACGTGTTGAGTTTGGAACATTTGTTTGGTGAACCGTCTCGCTAGGAAGTGAGTTAATCTTGTAGTGGCCCTGCTGAACTAGCCCTTGTCAAAAATCGCAGAATGCTTCATTGCGAAGTCCCTCGCAAAACTGAGAGCCAGCAAGTAATCACCCTGATTAGTGACAGGGGTGCCTGGAACGAAGGAATCCCTACTCGGGGAGGGGGGATATGATCAGGGGTCCCAACCAAGCATTTGACAGGTCCCACGAAATGTTGCCCTTCCAGGTGTCGGTCTCCTTCTTGGATGTTCAAACCACTTAGTAGGTTCTAGTCATAACTACGGTTACAACAGGGGCAACTGAGGTTGCCCACTTGGCATGGTTAGATCTGAGTGGGTTGACATGAGCATCGGGACCCCCATAGCAACTTGCAGGGGAGATTGCTTCATCGGCGCGCGATCTGCTGGAACTGGCTGGCAAGAGCATGGAGGTTGCGGAGCAGTTCGCGGCACCGCAGCTGTGAAAAGACCTAGGCCTGAGCCGGGGCAAACAGCTTTCAAACCCACGGATGGTCACCTAGAAGAGAGAGACACAGACAGTCCTCAACATCCCGAGCCACAGGAAAACCACCATGGACGCCCCTTCCCGCCTTACGAGGTGCGCTGATTTGAGCCCGGCTATGCATGTCTTTGTATCTTTGAATGATACAATAGTGACTTGGTGGGGTGCCCCCTCGCTGGCTGCATTTTCCATAATGTTTTCTGATGGGCGACTCCCACCTCAACCCCCCCAGCTCCCAGCCTGCGGCTGGCTGATGCTTCCAACTCACGGCCATGGCGGGGCGCGCGCTCGCGGCCATGGCGGCCATGGCGATGGCTTCGGCTGGGGAGGAGTTTCCGGGCCGCTACGTCATCAAGAACGTAAGGACAGGGACAGATGGAAAGAGAGGGGGACGGCGGAAGGCCTGGAGAGAGAGAGAGAGAGAGAGAGAGGGGACCAACACAGACATGGGTTTGGATGGCTTTGCTCGTGGACCTGCATGCAGAAAAGGTTGGTACCACTAGCCTGAGCAAGCAAAGCTTACATTGAATGTTTTGTTCATATCAATTTTGCACAGAAACGATCTTCTTAGATTCTTGGGCAGCACAGGAGTCACGTCTCACGCTAGGCGCTTGCTGGAGCATTCGTTCTCACAGGCAACTAGCAGCAGTTCGCTCGCTCGAAACTTGTAGAGTCCACACCAAGTTGCTGGTCCACCTTTTGGGTGTGGGAATGCAGAGATCAAGACAGCTTAGGGTTGGGCAACGGGAGGCTGTGGTTTCGTTCGGATGCTGGGGGGCAACACAAGGCTTCAGGCTTTGTTGTCAGGAGGCCCCTCCAGCTCCCTTGGAACTTCAAAAGTGGCAGGCTTCATTGGAACCCAGCAAAAGGTGGAACCTTTTTGCAGGTGGCCTTCTCTGCAGATGATCATGAAGTAATGATTCAGGTTTTTTTTTTGGGACCCTTTTCAGGTTCCTTGTCTATGAATTTCTCGGCGGGTATCCCTTGGCCCATTGCCTTGGCACCTACCGACCTGTCCCCACGCCCTACGCAGGACAAGCCGGCGCCTCGTCTCCAGCAGCTGGGGCTTCTTCGCGGACGCCCGCGGGCCCATCACGGAGGATCGGCCCTGCGCCATGGGTGCGCTCGCAGGGGCTGGTAGGGCTGCTGCCAGAAACGCTGCGTCTGCGTCGCGCCAATTGCAAGGGTTCCTTCCAAGAGACCCCTTGCAAAAGGGTTGGAAGGGTTGGAAAGGGAATGAAGCCAATTGCAAAGGCTTGGAAACCCATACGACTCAGAATTATAGGGAGGTTGGTGCGGTGAGCCCTTGCCCCCCTCGGGAGACTCACACTCGGCAAAGATCGGCACCGGCTTCTGCACAGTATGCCACTTCCGATGCTACTGGTTTCCCAGTTTTTTTTGTTCAGTGTGCCCGCTAAAATTGGCCAACCTTCCAAGGGCCCCCTGTTTCTACCAGGACCAATATGCCATCGGGGCCTTCAAAGCGATCAGGATTCCTGTGCCATGGCCATGTTGCCGCGAGGAGCACCTCTGGCGACTCCAGGCAGCTTCTTGGCATTGCCTTAGGCGCAGCGCTTGGCGTCAGAGCGGAGCCGGCCCGCTGGTCCCCGTAAAGGGCGTTGTGGCTATTTGGTTGGCTCTTGGAACTTGAACTTTTCGGTTGGAGCAGGTCGGATTTTCATGCTCGGACCCCCGCAAAGTTAGGTTTCGTGCAGAGGCGCTGTTGCAGCAACCAAGGGGGTAACCGAAAAGTGCCGCTGAGGAAGGAAACAACAGCCATAGCATCGTGAACGCTGCGACGGGTGGCCGAGTGTTGGCCCAGAGCGACATGGATATGGACCAAGGCTTTTTTGCGGTAGCGGCTGGGCCCACGTATCAGGACCAAAAGTGGCTTGGCCGGATCACAGATTCAGATAGCGGCAATTGCCATCATTGCTTTTGTGGCGGCCTTTGCTCCTGTGCCCTCCCCCCCCCCCCCAAAGCCCGGGGATGTGTCACCAGGGACCTCTTCAAACGATGTCATGTCGCTTCTCTTTGGGCCGGACTCCCCCGGGTTTTGCCTCTCACAAAGCCCTTTTTCGGGGGTCCAATAGGCCAAGGCTTCCCCAGCAACCTTTTGCCAGTTGTTCAAGGATTTAACATTAGGAAAACTCGCCATCCATGGAATGCTCATTTGCCTGTCCTGGCCAGGAATAATGGATTACATCACAGTAAGTCAAATGAATCTTTGCGGGTCAAGGTGGGCGGTCCCTGTTGCTTTTTTGTTTTTTTTGGCAAATGATGTTGACACCGCATCAACAACCCCGACAAGGTGCACCTGTGAACGAAATGACAAAAAATGGCCATCTACGGTCTTCTTTAGATGCCCCAGCTGCCAGCTAAGAATGGCCAGCCCCAAGACGGATTCCTTTTTGTTCCGCGGTCACTGGGTTTCCTATTTCAGGTGGCAACTGCAGCTGCAAAGTGACGGCAGCTACATCATCGCCAACGCCAAGAGTCATGGCCAGACATAACTTCTTCCCCTTTCCCTTCAAGCGACAGCCGTTTTGCTCCATTCTTCCCCAACAGCAAGCAGCTTTCTTCATGATTTCCCTCTGGAACGGCAAACAGGTTCCCTCCAAATTCCCTAAGCTGAAGGGCAGGTGATCCCTTGGCGCCAAAGCGCCCAAAGCCGAGGAACGGGCGCCGGCTCTGGACGGGCCCGGAATCCTTGCCCGTCAGCTTCGGGGCCGCGGCAGGGGCGACGACAGCTTTTGAGCCAGAGGGAGCCAGGTGGTGGCGCCTCGGCAAAAGATGGTTTGACGAAGCACGCGAATTCCGCAATTTGAAGATGACGTCTGGAAGCCATTGTGGACCCTAGGGTTTCCTAAAAGGTTTCATGATTCATGACCCAAGTTGGGTCCACCATTCTTTTAATGTGGCTTAAAGGTTTTGTTCAGGCATGGAACGCTTGAAGGCCCATCCCAGATTCGGTGTCTGGATCTATGTGAGGGCGTCTCTCAAAATAGTGAACGCCCCGTTGGTTGGCATTTGGCAGGGCAACAAGGAGAAAGCAACCGCTTTAAGGCGTTCACAGATTTGAGAAACCCTCCAGGACCACCCAATGTTTGTCGCCCCCCACAACTGCCCCTACTACTGGATGTGTCTGAAGGTCACCTAACCATTTGACAGCAAATCGTTGGGGGGTCACAGTAGGGACCTGGTGCCCTACTCTCAAGCAACCCTCCTTCAACCATGGAGGTGGACAGGGAGGTTACTGTTCCCACACCCTCCTGGCTTCTATGTCGGAGGGTATTGAGAAACCATGAGATCACAACCCCCACCCATCTACCTTCAAGCACACTGAAATATATGCTATTTTTGAGAAAACCACCAACAAGCTGCCAGCTGGACCGAATCCGTGGTTTGGCCTCAAGACCTTGCAGCCGCTCAGCCGGGAATGCGGGAATGAACCGAACGATTCCCTTAAAGGAGGCCAAGTCGGGGATGGGTTTTTCTCGGTCATTCCATGTCTCATTCCCTGCATCTCTCGCACCAAGTTTTGGAACCACCAAAACAAGTGCAAAACCCCCACCGACCTTTCAACCACCTCTCACCCACGAAAACACAAAAATAGTACCAATAATTAATAATATTCATAATCACAATAATAATCATAATAATAAGCATAATAGCAATAAGAACAGTAATAAGAATAGTAATAATAATAGTAATAATAATAACAGTAATAGTAATAATAATAGTAATAATAATAAGAAGCAACAAAAAGAACACCAATGAACTGCTGCTTGGACCCCGTGATTTGGCCTCAACAGACCCCCGGCCTTCGGCCCTCAAAGCCCCCCCCCGAGGCTCATCGACCAGGACCGGGACCGTGCGGCGCTGCTGGCGCTGCAGCTGCGCAGCGAGGCCCAGAGCCGCCGGAGCCTGGCCGCGAGGCGAGAGACGCGGGACGGGTGCGGAGGGGAGGGGAGGGGAGGGGGTGGGGGCTGGGGTTCAAGCAGCTGCTATGGGTAACTTGGGGGGAAACCACTAACTTTGAAACCTCGTATGGAACCCTGGGTTCCTGATATAGCGGTAGCTGGAACTGGGTTGGGTGACTTTCTTAAAATGTATAATAGGGACGGGGGTGCGTCATGGAGGATTCTGCAAAAATGCATGTTTTCCTATTCTCCTTGGGTCCTTTTGGCCGGGGGAGGCGGTGCGCGGTGCGCATTCTCGGTTGCATCCTGCCAGTATCCGGACTTATTTCACCCGTAAAGTGGTGAACAAGTCGGTGCTGGGAGCCGCCCGTTTCTGGTTTAATCATCTCCTTTGGACTTGTAGCATCCACTTTCACCCTGGCGTCGAAAGTCGCCAGTACACTTAGAGCCCACTTAGGATGATGACATTGCTGCTGGATCAGCGTCGCAACCTGGAACCGGTTTACCCAAGACTTGGGAACTGGTTTTTGCCCATTGGCTCGCAGCGTCGCCCATCTGCTTGATCTTAAGCCCACAAACGTGCAAGGGGACATGGCCGAAATGGCAGATGAGAGCAGATCACGGCTTTCTGCAATGGTGCAATCCTTCCTTCCCCTCCCTGCAAGAACATTCTGACGCATCCCTCGGTTTTCCCCCCAAACCAAGAACCAATCATCCAGTCTTCCCCTCCCCCCTTCCCGCTCATCTCTCCTTGAACGCGATTTCCGCAAAACAAATACAAACAACAAGCCTCGAACTGCCCGAACTCAAATCCGACATTGCCTGAAATTCTGTTTGCTCACTTTCAGGGTCCAAACCCAGGGGCATGGGACCCGGAGGGCCTTTCACCCCATGGTTGCATGTTTCGACCTATGGATTCGGATAATCCAAGCTATCGCAGATTTCGTTTATTTTTTTCCTCCCCTGGCAACCGTAGATATTAGACTTTATTCCGTTTCTGGCCATCTACTTTTCACAAAGGTCACCTATGCCAACGAGCAAACATAAGTTCCACCGACTGGTTGGGATCTTTCTTTCCAAGACGCGAGCCAAAAGTTAGTTCGAGGTTGGAGGAGCAAGAGGCGCGGGTGAACCAGCTGGCGGAGCTGAGCCGCCCTTTATGCGACGCCTGCGACGAGCCGTGGGACTGGCAGCGCAGTCTGCTGCTGGCGGTGCTGCTGCTGGCGGCCTTCAATTGGCACCTCCGGCGCCAGCTTCGCAGGGCCCAGGTGCCGGGGCCCCCGGCTGAAGCGTGTCGAGGCTTCTCGCGCCTCTTGGTGTTTTCCTATGTTCGGTCTGTTTTGGGCCGTGGTTGACCCAAAAGGTTTAGGTTTGAGGCCCTTTGGGACAGGATGTTTTGATTGCCTTTCTTGTCTTCGTTTTTTGTGGTTTTAAAAGGGAAGCCAAGAGGAGCACAATTTTCGGGACCCTAAAGAAGGCACACACACACACAAGTCAAGTGGGAGTCGGTTTGCGTTTTGGGGCCGCCTGCTTGGTGTCCGCATGTTTGCTGCTTTACCCACCTTCCAAGAATCAAGGAAGCTTACAGGAGGGTTTTGGAAGTTGGAAAGAGGGAACGCTTCCCCATCAGCCGCAGCGTGCCTTTCGAAAGGCCCACGACGAACAATATGTTGCGCGGCTTCCTTTCAAGAAGTCAGTCCAAAATGTCTTATGGCCCCGAACTTGTGGCTTATGGCCCCCACTTTGATGATAGGTGGAGGCTTCGGAGCCAAGAAGTCAGTCGCACGCGTGCCAAAGGCCCGCGAAAGATGCGCCGGACTCGAGCAGCCCGGGGCTGGGCACGGACTTCGGGCACCAGGTGGTGGACACCCTGACGCAGGAGAAGCACCTCAGGCTGATCAAGGCGCTCGCTCCCCCGGGCGTTTGGCTTCCCCCAATCCCCCGCCCCCCCCGGACCTTGGGTTCCTTGGTGGGTTTTTTGGTGATTGGTGGTTGGGAGTGGCTGCTATTTGGTGGGTTCCTGGGTGGTTGGCAGGGGGGGGGGGGGGTCTTCCCTTGAAATACCAACATGGGGGATCCATCATTTTGAGAGACTCCCTGGGGTTGGTCCTAGTTGTGCGTTTGTTTTTGAGGGGACCCAAAAGGGGATGGTGTAAAGGAAGCACAAGCGTATGTGAACACCCACTTGTTTGGGTTTTTTGGGGCCGATTTCGTTGGATCTTCAACCTTTAGACCTTTCGCGCCGGGGGCGATATCTACCAAACAGCCCTTCCAAGTCCCAGTTGGCCCTGGGTGGTTCCTGGGGGTGACACGTCTTTTTCCGCAGGTGCAGTGCCCCGGGGTGGAGCACGGGGATGTGGAGGTGGAGCTGCTCTTCAACGGCTGCCACGTGAGGCTGGAGATGGGTTGGTCCCAGAGAACGAGGGGGGGGGGGGGTTTGGGGGGGCCGGGGGGGGGGTTTTGCAGTTGGGTGAAAGGGTCATCCCCTTTTCATTTAGACACCCAGTTGCCCAATGAAATGGGACACCCTCCCCCTAGTCAATCAACCCGGGGTTTAGTGCTACTGGTGGTTACCATCACAATTCTCCCCGGACTCCCGCGCTCCCTACAAATCAAAATGGAACCCGAAAAAATGGAGTCCGGGTTCCTTGTCATTCAGGCCGTGTTTGCTGGTTTTCCGAAATGGGCACAAAAAGGGACGTGTTTACCACACCCCCTCGTTTTGGCCCAGACTGAACCAAGCCCTGCTTGATCGATAGGGGGTTGCACATCTCGAAAAGGCGCTCGCAGATGGTGTCCATCACCCCCGAACCCACAAACAAACCTTGCGAAACCTTGTGCCAAGCGGAAATTCCATATTCCAGAACGCGATAATGAGCAATGTTTTCAGGGCGATTCAGAGTGACAGCCAGCCAGCAACCAGAACAAGCCAGCGAATGAAGACTTGCACACTGGCACCCGATTGCAGGGCAGGGCCAACAACCCCTTGCAACACGTTCCACTGTCAACGGCCTCCTGTTGGTTTCCGTTTAGAGGAGGCCATAGACAGTTTTGAGCGAGATTGCAACCGCCCTCCACCAACCCATAAACGACTCCTTTCAGTGAAAACGGGGCATGCGCTCCTCCCGCGCAATCCCCGCAACCACGAAAGTGGCCCAGGATGCTCCCTTTGCCTGGATCCCCACGCAGCCACTGTTTTCCAGCCACTTCTTCCACTAGCAAAAGTAGCTGGAAAATAACGGCAACTGAGGATTCAGGATGATCCAGGTAGTTCATGGTAGTTTCTCGTTCCCTGTTTCGGGGGGAAACTGGAAGCACCGGGCTTGAAACGGAAATTTGTTTCGAGGATCGAGCGCCGGGCCTCCTGCGGGGTGCCTGCGGCGTCCTGGATGCGTCGCTTTGAGTTCAGCCCCCAGGACACGTTGGCGATGCATTTAGGTGTGTCTTTTCTTGAGGGTTCCCCTTTGTTCGTGGGTTTTTGCAGGAACTGTCCACAATTAATAAAACTCAAGCCCATTTAGGTTCTGCCTAAAATAGCTTGTTGTTTTCTGGCTTCCCTTTCAACAAACTAAAACGGGGGCATTTTGAGAAACTCCCAGCGCCGCTTGGTTAACTACCAAGAGAATCCCCAGTAGCAAGGCTCGTTTTCAGACTAGTCATAGCTTCGGTTGTGAACGAGGTACGGTAGATAGATCAGTGTTCGCCTGACAAGCAAGGTCCGAATGAAGCTGAGGTTCACGTACCAGAAGCATGTAACCAGGTTTCTTGTGGGGAACCGGACCCTTGCAGGACGGCCTTTTCGAGTTCCGGGAGGATCAGATGAGGCAGCTCTCAAGTGGGGGGGGGAGCAGCCAGCAAATGCGGATCTTGGGTTTCGAGCTCACCGGAAAAAATGGGTGTAAAGTGAGCGAAAAAACAACACGCAGGCCATGCAGGATCCCGGATCCCGAAAATTTTGAGTTTTCGAGTGGAAGCAACAAATTTGCCGACGATTTCGGGGCAATCCGGACAAACACCCTGGGAATCCTGCCAAAGGCACGTTGTGCATTGGTTGTTGGTGGGGCAGCCACCTGGTTTCCTTGTGGGAAGGATTGGCCTTGCCACGTGCAAAGTAAGCAACATTATTAGCAAGTTCCCTGGATCCAGTAGAACCAAAAAGAGCATCGCAATTTAGGCATGCACATTATATCCACATCATATGTTGCCGTGGCTCAAGGGCAACAAGAGGACACTCGCGGGTGCTCCAGCGAGCTGATGTTGGCCTGGACCCAAATAGCCTATTAAAGCCTAACCTGGGCTGTTCAAGGGGGTTCCTTGTGTGGTGGTTTCCGAGTATGATTTGTTAATTGAATCAGGGTTGGGAATGCCTCCATGTTGAACAGCCCATCCAACTGGGACTGGGTCCAGCAAAGTGATAGATATTCTCAAATTCATTCTCCGAATAGTGAGCCTGGAGAGAGCTGCCAGGGTAAGGACATCTTGACTGCTACTGGGTTGGCTCTTTAGACTTTAACTTTTTGGGAAATCAAGGGGTTTTCCACTAAACCCGCAAAAAGTCAAACTTTTGCAGGGGGGTCAACAGCAACCAAGACATGGGAGCTCGTCCAATCGCAGGCTGGAGCAGGGCTTTCTGCACCTCATCTTCCAGCACCGCTCCTTTCAAGCGCGCCGGATCCGCTTTCCGCAGCACTACGCGCTCTCGGCCACGGATACGGACCTGTGGTGGGAATACCCCGAGGCAAAGCCTGCGCAGGATCCTAGCCAATGACTTTGCAAGCGCTGAGGTCTGATAGAAACTTTTGGTACAGGTGTTGGGTTCGATGGGGCCCACACTATACCGGGGGGGGAGGGGGGCGTCACCATCTCTGCTGTTCTCCAGCTAGCTATGGCAGGGTTGTTTCACGGACCTCACTTCAGCTTAAGTTTGTACATGTGGAATTCACTTCAAAGAGCGCTCTCATGCTCGGTTTCGGTTGCTCTTAGTGGATGTGGCATGAGGGTGCTCATTGATGCTCGTCGCTCTCATGCGTAGCCGTGGCAGTTTTCTGTTTGCTGCTTTCATGGGGCTTTGGCACCCATCTTCGCAGCGGGTTGAGCTCACACGGTCGGTGCGGTGCATCACAATGCCGTGCCCGCGAGAGCAAAAGGCGGCAGTGTGCGTGGGCAAACGCTCTTTTGTTGGGGCCTACCCCACTTGGCAACCAAAGTGCGTGCTTCCATGTCTGGGTCAGCTTGGGGAAAAGTAAATCTGAACCCTCCCACCAGCGTGGAAGATGACGATCGGGAGGTTGTGGAAGACTTATAGCCGTCTGTAGGGGAAGGCCCCTGCCCACCACTTCCGTGGTTGGAAACAGGGTTGATTTCCGTCCTTTGACTTTTCGCAGGCACTGCCCGAGAGAGACCCCCCCCTCGTTTCAAGCCCCCTCCCCAAAAGGTTTCACCATGGATTCGTTTCGCCTCTCCGATTTGTTGCGGCACAGCTACATGTTTTTTTTTGTTTGGGCGAATGCTTGTGCCATCCAAATGCTCAACAGTGTGTTGTGAAATTCCCAATAGTTACGGCAGGTCGAGGTACAAGCCACGTAGGTAGAAGTGGTTGTTGTAGGCGTGCATTCTTGCCTTTGGCCTAGGGGGCGCAATGTTGAGGACGCTGCAGCCCCAGCGGGCGAAAGGGAGTCGGGAGGCTGTTCCTTGCGTCTAAGCCCCTCGCGAGTTCAGAGGAATCCGACGAAATCGTCCATTTGGGCGTGTCCTTTGTTAGGGGAAAGCCCCCCCCAAAAAAAAGCAATGGCGGTTTTCCTTGTGGTTGGCCTTGAAAGCCACCAAAAATGGGATACCCGCAAACAAAGACAACCTCCTGTGGCATGTTTGCTGCCCTGCCTTGGCAATCTACGTGTTCATCGTCCCCAAGGCTTCCCATAGCAAGTTGACTTCGTTCGTCCGAGCTTTGTAAGCATTGTAAGCAGGGTTGGGAAAAGGGTTCGGTCGGCGATTGGCCCAGTTGCTTAAACCATGGCTCAAACCACCCTTAGTTGAAGCTGAAGCAACTTCTACCCGGTCGCCGCTGTCCGCTTTTCGCTTTCCGCGGGACCGGGGCAAAAAACACCGCTTGAGGTGGAGGTCTACCGCGAAGCGGCGCCCAAGGACTGGGCGCGGATCGTGAGTTGATCCCTCAGTTGCCCAAAGCGAATCGGCCTGACCTTTTGGTTTCCCTTTGGTCCATGTTTAGTCAAGGTTCCAGAGGGTGATCACCTTTTGTTTCTGGGTCCTTGGGGCAACTGAGTTCCTTATGTGTTCCTTTTGGTTTCCTTGTTGGTGCTATGGGCATGTGCTGTTTGGGAGGTTCCCTTTTTGGACTAGCTTTCCGGGAAAGGTGTTCAAAAGGACAATCATCGTTTTGCGGTTCCCCCTATTTTGGCACACCCTCGATGAAAGTCCTCGTAACATGCTGGTTTTTGCGGGACTCCGAACCGGTTTGCAGGCATTCATGTGCAAATGTTGAACCAGACAAGAACGAAGAGAGCTGGGTTTATACATACATATATTTATATATATAGACTACATACATATATATATATATATTGTATCATATGTATATATATATATAGTTGTTTACCTTCCTGCAAATTAATGTGGACCTCTTTCGGGGAACCTCTTGCGGTGTTCCAGGTAGATTTGCAGGGGAGGTCGATTTCCCGCAGCAAAGGGATTTACCAAGTTATCGGTTCGTACTCGCCTCGCAGTGCGGGCTGCTAGGCTACAAGGGGCTCGAGCGAGCCGTGGCTCATGGCTCATGGTGTGGGACAGCAGCTGTCTAGAAGTTTCGTCAAGGGAGCCTGTCAGGGACCCAGCATTGATGACAAAATACGATACCCCCTGGTTGATTCATAGTGAGGTGTCTCACGGTAATGTAGGTAGAGGCCAGTGGCCAGGATTGTTAATCCTGGGTCGGCATCAGCGGCGCCATCCCCTGCAAGAAACAATCTGATAACAATTTTGGGACTTGCCGGCAATTGGCATTCGGGCGCTTGCTCACAAAAAAGTGCACTCAAAAACCCGACGTGAGCAGCATTCATGCCCATCGTGCCTCGAGGACGCTTCGACGCAGTGCGTTGCCTTCTGCAAGGAGGCGGGTCTGAGAATTGGAGCGTTGGAGGGATCGCCTTGCGAGTGCCGCCAGGAGGGAGCCCTATTTTTCATGAGTAAAATCCCATTGATTCATCAGGCGGGTCCGCCTGGAAGAAAGAAATCCCCGCAAACGAGGGACCCCCCATGATCAATGGGAGGTTGAAATTTACAAGGAGGGTGTGCCACCTTCCAGCTACAGGCTAAGAAGTTTGTATGCTCACTAAGCAGGACCGATGAAACCACGAAGGCTGACTTTGGGAGGGTTGTGAGGCAGGCATTTTTGAGCAACGGGCATGTCAGAATGGAGCTGCCAAGAATGTCAGGGGCAGGCCAGGATAGTAAACTTGTTGTAAAATTATAACGAGCTTGGGGGTAAACCGAGCTCACCCAGGAAGGTCGTTTGCGAGGGGGGTCCCTAATTGGCGGGTTGGGAGTAGCAATTTTCCCAGCGCCCAGCGGGCGCACTGCCGCACCGGCATGGGCGAACTCGTCTACGGTCCTTTTGGCGCGTTTAAGCTTTGCAGGCCCAAGGTGACTTTCCGGTAGTGACGGTTTAGCTTAGGGGGAAAGGAATCCAATAAGTAGGCAGACATGCAGAGGGAAGTAAGTAGATTAGCACGAGAATGAGATGATGTGAAAAGAGCTTATTCGTAGACACGCGCATACTCACACTAGCAACAAGGGCTTTATGGTTGTGGGATGTTTTGGCACATCATTTTGTTGACCATTTTCTGTGATACGAAGGGAGTCCCCGAGCGAGGGAGCCACCCTTGGCATTTCGGTCGCTTGCCGGCTGGGCGATGCTTGCAAGGCGGTGATCCGTCAGCAGGTGAAGTACACCAAGCAGGAGGCGCGCTGAAGGCTTTGCGGGGAACCAAAGGCCCCTGAAGCCACGCTGTCAGGAAAGGTTCATACAACCTTCTCAGATGAACATCTGGGGTGTTCCGAGGAGGTGTCTGGCGCTGTAGTTTTGGGGGCCCAGATTTGGCTTGTCCCGTTTTCGGGCACCTACAAGCCTTTTTGTCTGCGTGTTGGACGCACCCAGTTGACTGACTCACGAGGAGCATTCGCTCCAAGAGGCAGGCAGACAGTTTTGCTTCCAGCTGTTTGCACGACGCATCTTGTGGAAAAAACGCGTGCGTCGGGGGGGGGGTTCATCCGCAATTTAGCCTCAGACAAGTCCCATGCAGACTTTTAGGTTTGCATCGCCATGGTGTTCGGGGCGTGTTGGGTGGATGTGCGCTTTGGGTGTCCTCCCCGCCCCCCCGTCCGTCAAGGTAAGGGAAAACGGGATGACTTCTGAAGGTTCAAAGTAAGGTTGAACGCTGGCTTTGACCTCCCATCCGGCCACTTGAATGGTCCAAGCACTCAAAAACGCCCCCCCCCCCCCAAAAAAAAAAAAAACCGTGAGCGGCTCGGCGGGGTGCGGATGCTTCGGCCAGGGCCCGAAGTTCGATGAACAGGGCTTCAGCCGCCGCGTGGGCGACGAGCTCTTGGCCTTCCAGTTGGACAGGCGCGTCTCGCTGCGAATCCCGGGGTTGAGGGAAAGCGGTGGAAGCCCCGTGGCATCAAGTTGGAGAACCCGGCAAAACAATGCGCCGCTCCCGCCGGTTTGGCTGGATCTGGTTGTTTAGGGGTTGGCATGCACATGCTTCGTAGTCTCTGGGAAGTTTCGAAGAAATGGTCATCTTCCCCCCCTGTGGGGGTTGTGAAGGGAAGCACTTAAAATCAGCTGTTCTTGCCCTACCTTGCCCTTCTCGGTCCATGCGCAGATGGAGTCGCCTGGCGCCAGGACGCGGCCGCTGACTCCCATCGTGCTTGAGAAGCTCTCCGGCACCGGCCCGGCCCAGGTGAGGTGCCCTGCACCAGGAGATCTCAAAGATTTCTCAAGCTTTCAGTCGCATCCCCCAAGCCCGCGGGATGGGAGGGTGGGTTTAGGCCAAGAGGTTCCCTCCGGTCAGTTCAGCTTCAGCTTTGGGGGCAGACGTCCGGAGCGAGCGAACCCGAAGGGCTCTGACAGCTCGGCTTGGGGCGGTCAGGTTGTTGGCTTCGGGGGATTCCGTTTCGGGGTGGCGTCCCTGTTCAATCTAATCACCACCTTAATTTGTCCCCATGGTCAATGGGCAGGTGGAGCGGGGCCTGATTCAATTCCTGCCGCGCCAGTTACTCTAGTTTGATCTAGTTCGCCTTTGCGAGTCTAGTATGGGGCTTCCATTTCCTCGCAGAAGGGGAGACGTTCGCGACCGCAGACTGACGGGTATGGCCGCTTTGTTGCTGCGCCGGCGCGTCATGAGTTGCATGCCCCATTTCCTCAAATCCTACCCAACAATGCCAGGTGGCAGGTGTGCAGGAGGGCTGGTATTTGGACATCGTCAAGACGCCTGCCCGGCCAGTCCGGAGTTCCGTCAGCGTTTTTTTCGGGCGCGAACAAGGGTCCTGGTCCCAAGAGGTGCTTTTGACATTGCCTGGCATGGTTGCGACATTTTCGCAGAGTTTCCCTTGGGTGATGAATAGGGCGGTGCCAGGAACCCTGCCGGATGGAGAACTGTTAGATTGCCTTCAGCCAACGTAGCACCCCAAGTCAAGGGCCGCGGTGCAAGTTTGGGCGCACAGCCTGCTTTTCGAATTTAGGGAATGCCACGGCTCCAGACTTTTTGGGGGCGTCCTGGAGTCTTACGGCCATGAAGTTAATACGGCACAGGAAGCAAAAGGAAACCGCGTAATTTGAGCACCCATGGCTTGCTTAGCTGTTAACCACGGCCACGGATTGATGAACCTCATGGACCAGCAAGGGCATCCACCGAAAGTGACTAGGATCCACTCCATCCTGGGCCAATGTGATTTGCTCCCCTCGGGACCTCCCACCATGGCACCTGGGTGCCTGGAAGATCAGGTTCCTCGAGGCACTCGCTGTGAGTATTGCACTGTTGGGACGAGCGGTGCAAGGAAGCCCCACTCAAATCAGCGTGCCGCCCGAAAACCAAAAGGGCTGCTTGAAGGCCTTTTCTTCGTTTCGGGGGTGTCACCTTGGAGGAGCGCTTTTAGCAACAAGAAAGCAAGCACAGTGGATCACCATCACCCCCCCCCCCCCCCCCCCAATGGGTGGTTTGGAGCCGGAGCCTTGAATCGGTGGCTTGTGGAGTGGCTTCCCATTTGCCCTCTACAAGAACCCGTGGTTGAAACAAACAAGCCACCAATCCAAACCAAGCCGGATCTGCTTCGGATTTTTGGCGGTTTGGTTTGTAAAGAGGTTTCCCATTTGTGCGTTTCCTAAAATTTGTTTGCCAAAAAACAATTGCTCTAAATGAGTTTGGGGAGCTATGCATGCACTGTCCGCGCTGGACTAACCCTTGGCTGCAAAGCTGGAGGGAGCGCAAGCAACAAAAAAGAAGAAAGGAGATTCCAAGAACTATTCCAACAATTGATTCCAACAAATGGTTACTCTAAATGAGTATACCGGTATTCCAACAAATATTCCATCTTCTCGCCCCGTGCCCACAAGAACCCGGGACCCGGGACACGATCAAGTCCCTGCCAGGTTGGCAGGCCCCTCGCGCCAAGAGCTGGCGGTAGTGGTGGCGTCTCTGGCCCCAGGCGAGCGGAAGTCGAGCCAAAGCGAAGCAACGGCCACGGATGGGTCTGGCTCAATTGTTTGGTTTGGACCCAACATGGAGCCCTGGAAAATGGGAAAAGTCGAAAAATAGACTAAAACCTGCGCAAGCCGAGCTGTTTGATTTTGCCTTTAGGTGCGATCAATAGCAATCACATGTGTTCTGCGGTTTAAGTTCCCAGAAGCTTTTAGAGCCTACGGTGACGACTTTTAAACATGTGGGGGCCGGGCCTGGGCTTCAGGGCTGGGAGGTAGTGTAAGACATCTGTTTAAATCGGATATTTAAAGTGGCTGGCCGGACCACCCTCACGGGCCCTGGAGGTAGCATGAAATACAAATTAGAATATTTAAATGGCAACACCGAGACAGACCCCTTTCAGATTGCACAGGTCCAACCTAAGGCGCCACGTCGGTGCAGACCTATGCTTGCGTGACCCCATGCTTCATAAACGCTTGGAATTGGGATCTAAGTGCGCTGAATTGAGCTGCCCAGCCCTGTGTACGTGGCTCGTGGAGGAAGAAAGCAAGAAGAATATGAATGCCCCTTGTCTCGGACGGGACTCCCAGATTTCCTTGAATTCTTGAAACTCCTGCCGTCTTGGGATGGGAGCTGCTTTTAAACAAATCGGAAGAGAGAGAGAGAGAGAGAGAGAGAGAGAGAGAGAGAGAGAGAGAGAGAGAGAGAGAGAGAGAGAATGCCTGGATCTGGCATTGGGCCCTGTGTCAGACCTGTTTCAGACCAGTTTCAGACCCCTGCAAAAGTACCATCTCAAATTCGCAACACCCTGCCCCGAATCCCCAGCACCAGCGGTGCAGCGGCTCGCGGGCCGTGGAGGTAGTGTGAAACACCAATTGGGACATGGTGCAACACTGATGCCTGCAATCGCAGAACAATGCTTTCGTAATTCCATGCTACATAAACGCCTGGAATTGCGGAGCTAAGTGCGCTGAATTGAGCTGCCTTAGCCCTGTCTACGTGGCTCGTGGAGACAGAAAGCAAGAAGGACACGAATGCCCCTTGTCTCGGACGGGACTCCCAGATTTCCTTGAGTTCTTGAAACTCCTGGCGTCTGGGGATGGGACCTGTTTTTTAACAAATCTCAGAATGAAAAGAATTGGAAGAAAAGAAAGAGAAGCAAGAGAAAGCGAGACAGAGAGAGAGAGAGAGAGAATGCTTGGATCTGGCATTGGGCCCTGTGTCAGACCTGTTTCAGACCTGTTTCAGACCCCTGCGAAAGGATCATCTCATATTCGCAAAACCCCGCCCCGAATCCGTAGCACACACGCGTCAGCTCCTGCCAAGCCACACAGGTCCAACCTAAGGCGCCATGTCGGCGCAACACTGATGCCTCGAATTGCAGATTTCATGTTACATAAACGCCTGGAATTGCGGAGCTAAGTGCGCTGACTTGAGCTGCCTAAGCCCTGTCTACGTGGCTTGTGGAGAAAGAAAGCAAGAAGGAGCTGATTTTTAAACCCACAGAATGAAGAGAATTGGAAGAGAAGACTTGGATCTGGCATTGGGCCCTCTGTTTCAGACCCCTGTGAAAGGACCATCTCATATTCGCAAAACCCCGCCCGAATCCGTAGCACAAACGCGTCAGCTCCTGCCAAGCCACACAGGTCCAACCTAAGGCGCCATGTCGGCGCAACACTGATGCCTCGAATTGCAGATTCCATGTCACATAAACGCCTGGAATTGCGGAGCTAAGTGCGCTGACTTGAGCTGCCTAAGCCCTGTCTACGTGGCTTGTGGAGAAAGAAAGCAAGAAGGAGCTGATTTTTAAACCCACAGAATGAAAAGAATTGGAAGAGAAGAAAGAGACGCAAGAGAGAGAGGGAGCGAGAGAGAGAGAGATAATGCATGTGGCATTGGGCCCTGTGTCAGGACCTGTCTACCTGTTTCAGACCCCTGCAAAAGGACCATCTCAAATTCGCAACACCCTGCGCGAATCCCCAGCACCAGCGGTGCAGCGGCTCGCGGGCTGTGGAGGTAGTGTGAAACACCAATTGGGACATGGTGCAACACTGATGCCTGCAATCGCAGAACAATGCTTTCGTAATTCCATGCCACATAAACGCCCGGAATTGCGGAGCTAAGTGCGCTGAATTGAGCTGCCTTAGCCCTGTCTACGTGGCTCGTGGAGACAGAAAGCAAGAAGGACACGAATGCCCCTTGTCTCGGACGGGACTCCCAGATTTCCTTGAGTTCTTGAAACTCCTGGCGTCTGGGGACGGGACCCGTTTTTTAACAAATCTGAGAATGAAAAGAATTGGAAGAAAAGAAAGAGAAGCAAGGGAAAGCGAGAGAGAGAGAGAGAGAGAGACAATGCTTGGATCTGGCATTGGGCCCTGTGTCAGACCTGTTTCAGACCTGTTTCAGACCCCTGCGAAAGGACCATTTCATATTCGCAAAACCCCGCCCCGAATCCGTAGCACACACGCGTCAGCTCCTGCCAAGCCACACAGGTCCAACCTAAGGCGCCATGTCGGCGCAACACTGATGCCTCGAATTGCAGATTTCATGTTACATAAACGCCTGGAATTGCGGAGCTAAGTGCGCTGACTTGAGCTGCCTAAGCCCTGTCTACGTGGCTTGTGGAGAAAGAAAGCAAGAAGGAGCTGATTTTTAAACCCACAGAATGAAGAGAATTGGAAGAGAAGACTTGGATCTGGCATTGGGCCCTGTGTCAGACCTGTTTCAGACCTGTTTCAGACCCCTGCGAAAGGACCATCTCATATTCGCAAAACCCCGCCCGAATCTTAAGCACAAACGCGTCAGCTCCTGCCAAGCCACACTGGTCCAACCTAAGGCGCCATGTCGGCGCAACACTGATGCCTCGAATTGCAGATTCCATGTCACATAAACGCCTGGAATTGCGGAGCTAAGTGCGCTGACTTGAGCTGCCTAAGCCCTGTCTACGTGGCTTGTGGAGAAAGAAAGCAAGAAGGAGCTGATTTTTAAACCCACAGAATGAAAAGAATTGGAAGAGAAGAAAGAGACGCAAGAGAGAGAGGGAGCGAGAGAGAGAGATAATGCATGTGGCATTGGGCCCTGTGTCAGGACCTGTCTACCTGTTTCAGACCCCTGCAAAAGGACCATCTCAAACCGTAGCACACGCGCTGTCCCTTGCCAAGCCACACAGGTCAAACCTACGGCGCCATGTCGGCGCAACACTAGTGCTTCTAATTGCAGACCAACGCTTTCGTAGTTCCATGCAACATAAGCGCCTGGAATTGCGGAGTTAAGCGCGCTGAATTGAGCTGCCTAAGCCTTGTCTACATTGCTCGTGGAGAAAGAAAGCGAGAAAGACATGAATGCGCCTTGTCTCTGAATCCCCTGCTTTCTTGGGATGGGGCCTGTTTTTTCACAAATCCCAGAACAACCGACTGGTTGCGGAAGATGTATTTGGCAACAAACAGCAAGCAAATTGACAAGGCGGGCCGGGCCAGAGGCAGGCTTTCAATACGTAACGCAAAATACCTATCTAAATCGGGTATTTAAGTTGGTCGGCCGGGCTGGCGGTAACGCTGGCGGAGGTAGTGTAAAATCTTTGTTGACCTATTTAAGTGTCCGGCTGTTTAAGTGGCGACACCGTATCTTGAGGGTGCAGTGAACTGAACAATTGCAAGGGTGTTTTGCCCTCATAGAATTTGAGGTACCGGTTGGGATGGATTTGAAGCTCGAGCTAATGTTGACTGTCCACAGAGCAGACAAGTATGCAGTTCCCTATAGCTGTGGCTCTTCGCATGCTCACATGGAACCCGGGGGCCTGCTAGAAACCCTCTCGGTTCCTTGTCGGGTGGAGATCTGCTTACAGCCCCCTCAAAGTTCTCAAGATGGAATCCCTAAAGCTGGGGTCATGTTCTCGACTGCTTCTGGGGGTTGAAAGTCAGAACATGGGGTGGTTTCCCTTTGACCTATCACTTGGGGGGTGACTTTGAGCGTGGTATGCGAACGGGGCCAGTTCCACAGCTGTTTGTCTCCGGCTGTGCTGGGGCCTGTTCCGCGTTTGCCTTTGTGAAGCTTGATTTTTCTCCCACGAATGTGGTAACTTCGTGCTGTAACCCAACGCAAAACCTTAGGCTGAGACAATGTTTCGCCCCATATGCGTTTTGTTTTGCAGCTGCACGCCTACACCCTATCCCATTCAGCCTGGATGCGTCAGGTTGCCTAGCTGCTTCTCAGCCAATGAGGAAATGCCCCCAAGAGAAGCCATCCCTCATGGCTTCCTTGAAGGGGATCAAACGGTTCACGCTTCATTCCCACTACCCGGACTCGGTGACCCCCTGCTCAGCAGGCAAGGTGGACACCACCAACGTGAAGCCGCCGGAGGTGCCGGATCGGTTTTACGGATGGGCGATCGTGGCAAAAAGGATCCGGGGATGAAACGAGCTGGAACCGAGAGAAAGGTCCCTCACTGAAAGATGCCGTGGGTGTTGGAAGGTGCCCAACCCCATGTGCACACCATGAGGGTAATTAATTTCATGGCTTTCCAGGTCAAGTCAGGCTCGTTTCGGCAGCCCTCTCCGAGGTTCATTTGAACCTGGAGGGCGTATGTGTCCAGCCTGGCACAAGGAGCACCAGGGTTGTGGTGGATGTGAAGTCTCGTTCCAGACCGGCAGAAGCGATTCCTGATCCTGCTGGGGAGCCGCCCTTTGCGCTTTGCGCATCCCATGGGACATGGGAGCATAGCGTGGGCCGATACTGACTGCATCGAGGTGGTCGGGTTTGTTGGTGAAAGGGCATGAGGAACGCGCGAGAACGCGCGCACTGTGGTTTTCTTCTCCCAAGAGAAGACAAGGCCACTTCGGATCACTTGGGTTTGTTCTACCATCTCGCAGTTCTCGACCCAGCGGCTCATGCTTTGCCCTTCACCCCCGACCAAAACAAACATGCACAACAAAGCGGAAACACATCGCATAGTGCCGCGAGCCTGGGTGGGTGCCCCCTCCATTTCGACCAGGTGCTGGCTGTGGTCATGTCCAATCTGGACGGTTTCCTGAGGCTTCTGAATGACAAGGCCGGTCTGCTTTGGGAGAAGCAAAAAGAACACAACCGATCGACCTGGCCCATTTGCTCATGCGATTTGTGTTTTTAAAGGTTCGCCCTGGTTGGCTTCAAAAAAGGGGGATCTAGCATCACGACTGGATATGTTTGCTCATTTTTCCAATTGGTTGCTCAAGCCAACGGAGGTGACCCATGATTGAGACAGCTGGATTCGGGGATCTGGACATGGCGCGACTTGCAGTTCTTCAGTTGCAGCTTCGGAATGTTGTGCTTAGTGGACTTGCTCAGCATCCAATCCTCATGCCGGAGTGTACCGGTGTCCATCGGTTTCCCTTCTTGTGGCGCCCTGCGCATTTGGGATCTTCGGATTTGAAGGCCCCCATTTGAAGATGAACGCGGTAGGCCAAGGCCTTGCCCCCTTTCGGTTTGGCATGGCTGTTGGGGGAAGCGGAGGTTTGTTTGGCTGCGTCTTGGTAGCCCATGAGAAAATCGAAGACTCCCAGGGGACATGGGCCCCCTGAGTCGTCGGTGATGCGGTTCTTGGGAGCCCTTGTGCGGCACCTGCCCGGAGGTGCGCGATTGGGAAAGCGCTGGGGGCCCCAAAGCCGGAGGTGTGTTGAGATGTGCTTGCCGCACGTCTCACTTGCCCAAGGTGAAGCGACGGAATCTGAGGTTTTGGTGCTCTGGCTGTGGCCCATGCAGCCATGGTCACCGAGGTCTCAAAAGGTTAAGCCTTTGATCCCAGGCCCTTTGGCCAAAGGAGCCTATCCATCGCCCCTGAGTGTACGGAAAGATGGCGGGTTGAGGGAACTCTTCCCCATACAACTTTCCTTTGTGGGAAGTGCTGTGAGGCCAGGGCAAGTATGTTTTTGAGGCCATCACTTTGCTTGTAGCGCATTGGCGCTTCAATTGCGCACTCGCATCTCCAGGTGTTTAAGGCTCGATCATTTTGCATTTGTATTCCTTGCAGGATGCACCAATCGCCACCTTTAAACCGGCGAGGACAGCCCAGTTTAAGGGGACCCATTCTTTTTTGACAAGACCTCAGTGAGGCGACCCTGTTCTTCATTGACAGCTCCGCTGCCGCACAGCCAGTGCTTCTTCCAGAGGCTGGGAAACCCACAGATTGGCTGTGTCTTCGTGGCTGCGCTCGGTTGTGTGTCTTGTCTTTGTGCGCGTGTGTTTTTTCGGGGGGGGGGGGACCCTTGTCAGAATGGTTGAAAGGGAAGCCCAAAGGAAACTGCACCCTCGAGTGGCTTTTCCATTTGTAGCTGGTGTGAGCCATTCTGTTTACCAAGGGGAAAAGCCACCCTTGGAAGTGCCGGAGGAACTCGCGCATTTTGGGGCTACGCCCGCTGCCCGTTCTCAGAGCTGAGCCTTGCCTGACTTGCCGGCCGCATCGCGCGGAAGACAGCGCTTCAGCGATGTATCGCCGTGCCTTCCGTGGCTTCCAGCAGGCAACGCAAGGGGATCTTCAGTGTTCTTGGCAAGTTCGTTGTTTTTTTGTGTTGTTCTTTCCTGTTCTAGACCCCAAAAAACAAGGAAACATGTAAATATGTCCAATCAAGCTCCGTTGAACAAATGCCAGCTTTTCCTTGACGAGCACCTCACATGCGTTTTGCCTCCAGCCTCGTTTTAGACACGGCTGAGCCAATTACAGGGGGCACATCCCCGGGTTAACCCCAACAGGTTCGGGTTCAACCTCGTCCGCGAATGCCTATAGTTAAAACACTGAACAGCACAAACAACTCTCCTTCTTTTGCAGCCCCCTGCTAAAAAGAACAGAGCCCAAACAACAGGGAAGACTTGCCAGGTCTGTTCATGTCAGTGGTTTGCAGGGCCTTGACTTGGGGCGCGACCTAGAAGAAAGTCGATGCACAAAAGCGATGCCTGCATTCATGATTGAAGAAGACGCAGAGGTTGACCTGAACACAACACGTAAGCTCTAGGTCAGCCAGAGGCATCCAGATAGGTCAAGCGTTGTGACGTCGTGTCCACTTGCTTCATTTGCGACCAAATGGGTTGAAGGATTCCCTCTCAAATGCGGGGGGTCAGTATTGTCTGGACCCTCGAGTATTGCCCAGAGACCCCTTTTTCCCGGCAGCTGCAGGGTCCAGTCACTCCGTGTGCGCCTGCCCCGCCTGAAAGGCCCGCGCTGTGGCCACGCGCGTGACGCAGGAGCGCCGCGCGCCCTTGGCGCCCCTGGCGCTGGTGGCAGGTGCTGGGGCCTCGGCTTTGTGGCTCAGCCAGGCGCGGCTGGAGCGAGGTGCTTGGGACACTGGCCATGGTGAAGCGCACTCCCTGAGTTCCGTTTCGGACTTTGCACTTTTTTTGAAGCCATGTTCGTCGCAAACAAGCAGTTCAGACTTTTTTGGGCCACTCCGCTCAGGAAGTGAGCAAAGAACGGCATTCTGGGAACCTTCAGCCCTTGTATGTACGGCTTAAGTAGCAATATGCTCGGGTTACCTGGCGATTCCCAAGAAAGCTTCTCTTCAGAGGTGTCGTTTTGGTGTGTGTAGATTTGCTGTTAGATCGTATCAACATGACTTGATTTGACACATTCCCGTGGCAGTCAAAAAGGAATCGGGGATCGTTTCAGGGCACCTTTGCAGAACACGGGGCCCATGATATGGACGACTTTGAGACCTGGCCGCGGGGCCCTTGAACCAGCGAGGGTCACCGGGCCTGGGGGCGACGCTCAGCGCAGGAGCGGCAGAAAGCCAGCCACTGCGGCTTCTTCAGCCCCAGCAAGGTGCGACCAGCTACGTCCTCCGTTTCCACTTTGCACGCAAATGCCCAAGCATATAAAGATATACAACATATTAAAGCATTATTTTCTTGTGCGTACTATGACATACCTGTAATCCAGTGTATATGTACATCACACACATGTTTGTCACCATGCTTCAGCGCCCCAGCTGCTGGACCAGGAGATGGCGCGGCGAGATATATATATATATATATATGTGTATTTATACACGTATACATGCACACACACACACACACACATATATATATATATATATATATGGTCACCCCCCCCATGATCCACATTTTGCCTCTTGCAAGCAAAAAAACACTGGAAAAAACACATGTAAAATGCTTGTTTTTGACCACCTGTTCCAGGATCAGATTCTGATCCTGGAAACTTGGGTCAAAAACAAGCATCATTCTTGATGAGTAGATTAGTCAAAGATTGCGACATTCTTGATGGACAGATGTTAAGCAACTTGAAGCAGATGCTTACAGATGGTTTGTGTGGACAGCCTTCTGGAAAAAAGTTAGCAGGGAGCAGATGGAACTTATGGAAGCAGCATGCAGAAAGTGCTGTACTGTCCCTAAAATCCAGGCTTTGGAGGCTGAAAGTGCTGTACTGTCCCTAAAAAACCTAAAGCACCATTCAGAAACAGTCTTGAGCACACAAACCTCCTTCTGGCAAGGAATTTTTGGTTTTTAGGGACAGTGCAGCACTTTTTTGTTTTTTATGGACAGTACAGCACTTTTTTTGGTTTTTTAGGGACAGTGCAGCACTTTTTTTGGTTTTTTAGAACAGTACAGCACCTTTTTTTGGTTTTTTAGGGACAGTACAGCACTTTTTTGGTTTTTTTAGGGACAGTACAGCACTTTTGAGCATCAGCATGCAGAAAGTGCTGTACTGTCCCTAAAATCCAGGCTTTGGAGGCTGAAAGTGCTGTACTGTCCCTAAAAAACCTAAAAAACAATTCCAAAAACAGTCTTGGGCACACAAGCCGCCTTCTGGCAAGGAATTTTTGATTTTTTAAGGACAGTACAGCGCTTTTTTTTCTGATGCTCAAAAGTGCTGTACTGTCCCTAAAAAACAAAAAAAGTGCTGTACTGTCCCTAAAAAACCAAAAAATCATTGCCAGAAGGAGGTTTGTGTGCTCAAGACTGTTTTTGCAAAAGTGCTGTACTGTCCCTAAAAAACCAAAAAAGTGCTGTACTGTCCCTAAAAAACCAAAAAATCATTGCCAGAAGGAGGTTTGTGTGCTCAAGACTGTTTTTGGAATGTTTTTTTAGGTTTTTTAGGGACCGTACAGCACTTTCAGCCTCCAAAGCCTAAAAAATCCTTGCCAGAAGGAGGTTTGTGTGCCCAAGACTGTTTTTGGAATTGTTTTTTTAGGACTTTCAGCCTCCAAAGCCTGGATTTTAGGGACAGTACAGCACTTTCTGCATGCTGATGCTCAAAAGTGCTGTACTGTCCCTAAAAAACCAAAAAAAGTGCTGTACTGTCCCTAAAAAACCAAAATTTCTTGCCAGAAGGAGGTTTGTGTGCTCAAGACTGTTTCTGGAATGGTGTTTTAGGTTTTTTAGGGACAGTACAGCACTTTCTGCCTCCGATTTTAGGGACAGTACAGCACTTTTAAGCATGCAGAAAGTGCTGTCTTCATGCCGTCGGTGTGGGCGATGGCTTCCTCCAATGTGCAGTTGCCGTCCAGGTTTGCGTTGTCGAAGGAACGAGCCAGCGACTCAGCACGTTCAGGAGGCACAGATGCCATGATTGGAGCAGAAGGGAGTATCAGGAAGTTACCTCAAATTGAAATGGCTGCAGCAGAGTACACGGAAATTTGATGAGCTTGAGATGCAAGCAGTATGTTAATAGCCTCCATTGGGAGTTGGGCTAATAGTACTTCAGCCATTAGTTACACACTGCGGGGTCAAACTAAGGAGCCAGAGCTGAGACCACACACTGCAGCCATACCAAATGTGGATCATGGGGTTGGAATATCAGAAAGTTGCCCAGCTTTGCAATGGATGCAGTATAGCACAAGGAAACTTAATGAGCTTGATATGCAAGCAGACTCAGGCGTACATGGTCAGCAGGCTTTTTTTCCTTGCGGCTTGGAAAACTGAGAGAGTAAAAGCAGTCCTAAGGACTGTCCCATAAAAAACTATGGCAAATGCCTCTCACTCATAATCAAGCCAAGTTCATTCTCTTGGAGGACGGTCTCCTCGCTCGCGCTGATCTTGAAGTGCAAGCCTTCGAAGCTGAACACTTCCGATCCTTAGATGGGCAAGAGCAGAAATGACAGCAGAAGGACCCCATAAGAAACTGCAGTTTTCGACTCGATGAAATCGGCCAAGTAGCCACATGGTAGATAACCTACTTTTGTAGGCCATCTGGATGGAGCGATAGGGCTCCGCGTGGCGCTCGTTGCCATGGCTGTTATTATTTTAACAGCCTCCATTGGGAGACGGGCTAAGAGTACTTCAGCCATTCAAATTAAGGAGCCAAAGCTGAGACCATACACTGCAGCAATGCCAAATGTGGATCATGGGGGGGGGGGGGGTGAGCATATATATATATATACTTTGGTGCACTTTGCTTGGATGTTAGAACTTTAACTGTTTGCCAACTAATGGGGTTTCCATTAAACGACTAAACGCTACACTTTTAGCGGGGGAGCAGAAAGCAACCGAGTATATATATATATATATATATGCACATATCTTTTGGGCCTGCGGCCTCTAGGTGGCTAAGCCTCTTTGAAAAAGGCCTTTGCGTTGAGCCCATGCCATTGGCAACCCTATTGCGTGCGTCATGGCATCTTCAATGGTTGGGGGGATGTAGCGCCTGTTTAAAGTTGACGTATGCTCCGCAGCCCCAGCCCTATTCTCAGCCGCCCTATTGGCAGCAAGCACAATATGCACCACCCCAAAGCCAACCACTTGGCCTTAGGTGTTTTACGAGGACGGCAATCCACCGAGATTCTGGGAAGACAGAGGATCCCACTCGAAGACAGTTGGAATCACGGAGGTGAGGCCATCAAGATCGTGTTTCAAAGGGCATGGGTTGTGTTACCCTTAACCCTTACCCCGCTAGGCGGAAAAGCGTTGGCTGCTTGAATTCCCCGATGAGCCCACATGCCCTAACCCTCATGACAGCAGCCCAAAGGCCAAGGCAAAGACAGCGGAGTGGCAAGGGAGGATGCCCACGCAAAAAGCTAGATGAGACAATGTTGAGACACAGATGCGAATAGAAAAAGACCGGTCTTGGGACCGGTCCTGGGAATCATGTTTTTGTGCATTCGGCTGTGTCCTGCAGGGGCTTGCATGCATACTCTGCATGATCACATCCATCTTGTGCATTTAAATAAATATACATATATATATGTATATATTTATTGGTACCTATATAGTTGCATCATGTCTAACTACATGCATGGATGGTTCAACGCCTTCATGTCTGTGTGCACGCGTGCGTGCGCGCGTGCGTGCGTTCTTGCGTGCGTGCACGCCTAGTTTTGCACAACAGTCATGGATTCGTATTGACCCTCCCATTGCCAGTGTTTCCGAGCAACGCTTCTGATCAGGCAACCCCTAGTTATTTGTTTAGATTGGTGGCTTGCTTGTTCCAACCCTTCAAGCTCTTGTAGAGGGTAAATGGGACGCCACCCAACCCCACCCAACCCCGATTCGGCAAGAGCTGATGACCCGAAGTCCGCGGCCAGGGCAACTTCAAGGTCTGCGTCTGCGGAGGTTCCGGTGGCATCGGCCAGCCCTTGTCGCTGCTCATGGCGCTGGACGACAACGTGGGGGAGCTTTCCGCGCCTCGGTTGGACGTCCGGGAGTCGTGGGGCTTTGGAACTCTGCAGGGTACCCATTTTGGGGTTGGCTTAACAGGAAACCAAAGAAAATCCGCCAGGTTGGTTGGTTAAGTGAGAGGAGGAAATGTTGGAAACCCCGTTGAACCTGTACACCTGCACAGCTTGGTGGAAGTAGATGGCATCTCCACATTTTGGTTTATTCATCCAAGTCGCAGATTTGTGCAGCAAAATTTATGGAACTATTGGGAAATGGCAGTCAGAGGGAATTTGAGTCACTTTTGGGGGTAACACACCGCAGCCCGCCAAATTCTGCCAGGTTCTGCTTCAATCCAAGGTGGCATTACGTGGATGTTCAACCAATTTAGTACATGGCTCATGGCTCATGACCAGAACAATATCTCTGCACCTTATTCCTTAGTGTGAAAGTTGTGAAAGTGGCAGATTTCCCCCTTGCAATATTTGGGTTTGGTCATGCCCCTGATATGCCCCCTTTTTGGGCACCGTGCCTGGCTGCACGTTGAGGTCTATGACCTGAACATCGCCATGGTGCCCCCGGCCGGCGTGGCAGCGGACCTGGGGCATCTGGAGAGCAAGGTGCAGGTCCGGGGCTACGCGCGCCTCGCGGGAACAAGTTGTTTGGGTCCAGTAGTGCCCGTCTCTACCGTTTCTTTTTTTGGGGGAGATTCGGTTCCCCTACTAAAATAGACCGCAGAAAAAAGGGTACCCTTATTCTAACCTCTCTACTGGAGGACCTAGTTGTTGGGGTTTCAGATGATTGAACCATCACATGGAAGCACCCAGAAGGCCTTTGTACATGGAACCAAGTTTTGCAAAGGGGTCCTGGGAGCTTCCATGTTAGGGTAACCCAGGGCCCTCGCTCGATTTGTTCAATCAACCCAAAAAGGACACCTATGCTCCAGGCCATAATTATGGATCGGTGTTTATATGGACGAAACAGATGAAACCCCACCTCAATGATGTCCCAAGGCATTTGTCCCAAAATTTCAACTCACACCCACAGCCCAGCTGATATCCCCAGCAACCCCGAAACCCTTCGCGGACCCGAGCCGCCCAAAGCCGCTCGCTCGCCACTCCGGACCATGGGCAGAGACGGTGGGGATGTTGAAAACATCACTCACGCAAATGAATTGGCAACCAAAAGATGGCAGGCAAGACAAAAAGAAAAGCCCGGATTCTGCGGGGCTGGTTCAAAGGGCAGCCCCAGACAAAAGCACATTTAATGAACGGGAAACCGGAAGAACCGAAATCTATGAGGGTCGATCCCGCCTTCAGCGGGCTGAAAGCTTACGTTGGTTTTCGAGTGACCCTTCAGGAAAGCCTCCAGTAGGAACGAAAGCAGGGGAAAAGTTCAATAGGTTACTGGGAACAGAAAGGCAGAAACTGGGCACACCTTTTGGGACTTTGAGGAACAACAGTCAGGTCAAAGGCTGTGGACCTGGACCTTCCAAGAGTCCGTCGTGTGGGTTTTGACAAACGCCACAGCTGGCCCTGGCCGCCCTGGCCCTGCAATTTGTACCAGGGAGTTAGTTTTTAATGTGGCCCAGGTTGGACCCTCAAGCTACCCAAGTAAGCTACCCACAACACTGCAAAAACGAATCGCCAAAGTATGAGTACCAGCACCCTCCAAGGGTCCACTTGCACCTGCAGTGCTCTGGTGCGAGCCCCCCCCCCATTTTAAGGTAAGCCTTATTGTAATCGGTGGTGCGGATTGGCTTGGGGACTTGAACCCCTCATTCTTGCCGGCCAAGCCACGAATCAGGAAAGCTTCATATTCACAAGGCCCAAAGGTTCAGGTCCCCAAACAGATTCAAGCCATCAATGTGAGGTATTACCTGGTATTTAGTGCAACATATGTTTTTGTTTCTTCTTCTTTTTCCCGGAATGTCGCCCTTTCTAGACCCAAGGAAGGGACTGGAGGAGAAGGCCGTCGACGCGCTTGGGGACTGCCTGCAGGGCTGCGACCTGGTGCTGGTACCCGCAGGTGGACGGTGCACCTCTGTTTTTTGGAGGGTACCCTCTTGTTAAGGGAAACCGGCAGGAAACTAGACATTTTTGGGCCCGACACCTGCCCTGGTGAGCACTTGGGGGCTGTTTCTGCAGAGCTTCCTCAAGCTCCCCCAGCCTTCAGGGTAACGACGGATGGCCATCATGGTGCGTCTTCTTTGGCGGGTGCCCCTTTTTGGTGGCTTTAAGCGGGCACCAAGGGACACCCACACATGGGGCCCTTAAATTTTAAGACACACCCATGTGTGTAGCCTACCCTTGTCACCCCGGGCAACATTGGTTTACCTTCCACACGCGTTTTTCCCGAAGAGCCCGTGCAACCTCAAGGAAGGGATTCCTTCGATGCCTATGATGCCTCGCAAAACGAGACCTGGAAACGAGGCAAACCCAAAATCATCTAAGAAAACAAACAGCAACAAAAACAAGGAGAGAGGTCAAAGGACCATGTCTAAGCTCGACTTTTGGTTTTACATCTTTGAAGGCAGACCAGGCCCTGGAGCCATGCAGCCCTGGAGGTATGCCCCGGAAGCCCGGCCAGACCAGGGACGACCTCTTCAAGATCAATGCAAACATCGCCAAGGAGGCATAGCAAGGGAGCCCGAACACGTGAACCATGGGGTAGACATTGGAACCGCAGATGGCATTGTATCATGAGACTCGTAAAATCGGTGGGTTAGATGGAACAAAAAAGGATGCGAACCAGTTCCCAAGCCTTGGAGGAGTTTTTTCACAGGGGATTGTTTAAGCAATGCTTGTTCTTTAGAGCTTCATTTCACTTCTCTGGAGGTTCTTTAGGGCTTCATTTCACTTCTCTGGAGGTTCATGTTGCGTTCCTGCCTCCATAGGTGTGGAGGTGTGTTTTGCGAAGGGCCCCAACGAAGCCAACGATCGGGGTCCAAATCCTCATTTTGAGACAAACCTATACTCCTTCATGAGAGCAAGCTTGGAATCAGGGCCACTCTGACCGGGCTTGGATGGAAGGAACCTCGTACCAAACATGATCACCCCATTTGGGGTTGGTTTGTGTTAGTTTCACCCCCTTTTGGGTTCCGTTCCATGTCACTGCTTTCCTTATGTGTTTGCCACCTTTCCTCGGTTTTCACTTGTCTATACTTAATGTATTCTTTCTGGACACAATGTATTTGTTGACCTCCGTGTTCGGTTTCCCCGTCATTTGTAGCCGCGTCAGCTACACCCATTTTAGTATCCACCCCAATACTTGCATCTTTTTGGGTGCTATGTGTGTATGTGTCAAAGTCAGGCACCCCTCAAATGATGGTTTTTAAACCCGCACACACACACACATACACATCAATGTTTGCTTAGGCAACCCTCAATCGTTGGTTTGGCCTGGCTTGAGTCCCTTGCAGAGTAAAATTGATAGTAAATGGGACCCCCCCACGACTTATATGGTTTCCTTTGAGAGAGAACTCCCAAAGCGTTCATTCCCACCCGGACTCCTCGTCCCCACCCACCCCTGCGCCCGAAAATCGGACCTTTCCGAAGCCCGGCCCGAAGCACCGCCCACCGCGCCGCGTGAAGCAGGTGGTGGAGGCCTGCGCCAAGTACTGCCCCAACGCGGTGGTGGCGCTGATCGTGAACCCCGTGAACTCGGTGGTGCCCGCCATGGCGGAGCTCTACAAGAAGAAGGGCCCATCGGATGCGTGAGGAAAACCCATGGTGTTGTTTCTGTTTTCTGTTCTTTTCTTTTTGTGGGGGGGGGGGTTGGATACAAGGCAGGGGTCTCCAGCAATATATGGTGTAGAAATATATATATATATATATATATGTATATATAGATATGTGTGTGTGTTAGATTTTGGGATAGGCCAAAAAGGGAACAGAATCGGACAAGCTGGGGCAAGCATCCGAGGGAGGGGGCCAAAGAAGACGTAGCAGTGGAAGGGACAAGGGCCCTGAAATGGTGTTTTTTTTTTTTCCAGGGGCCTTTTGTCAGCAAATTGGGTCTAGGGGCTTGCGGGCTCCAACAAACAGGTCGCGAACAAGCCAGGATCCCCCCATGATGAGAAACAGGAAGCCAATAGGAAACAAAACACATCTTTTGAACATCACGGGGTTGTTTGAACCTGAGATTCCTTTTGGTGGGGTGACGTTTAGAAGGGGAAATGTACGTAAGCCGCAACCATGCTTCCCAGACCCGACCACTTACTTCTGGGGGAAGCAGTGGCCCTCTAGTAAGCCAAAACCACCTATTGTGCAGTAGCCCAATATCCAAATAGGACATCCAGTCAAAAGGCAGCGGTAGCGGATGGCAAAATGACCGCTGTCTACCCTGTTCTCCTTGGCAGCTTTGGGGTGGGCAGCATAGGTTTCTGAGAGGAACCAGCCTTTGGCAGCAGTGGCGGTGGGCAAGTGGAAGAAGAGGAACTTGTGGATGATTGAAGTGTGAAAGCAGTGCCGTTTTTTTCAAACCGTTCTTTGGGCCGCAAACCGCACGCTTGGACCTGCAAAGGCCATCTTCATTTTTGGAGAGCTGTCGGCCTTTCGAATTTCCAACTTCCATCTCAACCTGCAGGGTTCCAAACAAACCATTTTGCTCAGCACCTTGGGAGGCGCCTTGGGAGGATTCCTCACAAAAAGCAAGGCCAAGGGAACATATCGGGAACATTTTGTCCAGGGAAAATCAGGGGAAAGATGACCCACTCATCTCAATTTCTCTCGTACCTCTGGGTCTCTGAACAGGGCCCCTTGCAATTGTTAAACAGTCCCAATCAGGCTCCGAAAAGCATGCATTTGGGCTAGTTGGTCCACCACTCTCTACCAGCTGATTCACAGGATCTTCATGTAAATCAGGTTTTTGCATATGTATCTTTCAAGTACCCCTGAGCAGGGTACCAACTCATGACTGAGCTGCGCGAACATCTCTGTCCGAGGCCTCGATCCCAAGAAGATTGTGGGGGTCACGACGCTGGACGGTGTGCGGGCCAACAAGTTCGTGGCGGAGATTGCCAAGGCCGGGTTCCGGGGCATCTCTCAATCCTGAGACGTTGACTACTTTTGGGGAAATGAGCGGGTTTTTCCATTGAACCCGCAAAAAGTTGTTTTTCTTTTCTTTGTTTTTGCAGAGGGGTCAACAGCAACCTGAAAGTGATAATTGGGGGTTTTGGGGGTGGTGGCTTCAGCTGGGGAACTGGGGACACTTATTCGGCGATGAAGTTGCACAGCGGTTCAAGCGTTGATGGACCTAAATCCCTACCCACATGATGTCCACCAAAGGGTCCCCAATGAACAAGTCAGAACCGACCATCATACACATCCAGAACGATCATGGGTCTTGATTCAGATGAGTGTGAGGGCAGGCGCGGTGTCGCGCCGACGTGGTGCCAAGGAGCACCCGAACAACGTCAATGTGCCCGTGCCTGGCAGGCAGTGAAGTGTGAGGGGCTGTCGGAGTGGAAATCCTCTCGTCGCATGCATACCTTGTGGTAAAAGCACATGCTCAGACCCGTGGGTGATCCATCCCTTCCCCCACTACCCCCATGTTGGGTCCTGGTTTAGGCGTCGACTCCTGAAAACCCCGTGGCCCCCTCGATGCTTCCCGAAGCTGAGGTCATCGGTGGCCACGCGGGCGTCACCATTTTGCCGCTCTTCTCCCAGGACAAGCACGCGGCCAAGATCCCGCAGGCGGAGATCCCGGCCCTGGACAAGCACGTGCAGGATGCAGGCCGCAACGCATGGAAAATTCATCCTGCCACGTTTGGTGATACAGCCGTCGAAAGCGAACTGACCTTCTCGCCTTTTGGGTTTCCCTGTTTGGTTCATCAAGGGCGCAAAAGGTTGACCATCCCCACGCCCAGATAGATAAAGGCCAGTTGCCACAGGAAGCGTAAGTAACACACACACACAGAAACACACATTCTCAGGCGGTTTGCTCCCGAGGAGAGATCACGGAACACCTGAAAAATGAACGTTCCAATTTCCAAAGAGGGATTTCTCCACCCACAATCTGCCCACCACTAGAAGCAGCCAAGCCCAACAAGAGTTCCCGTTTTCCTAGGGTCACTGGGCATCACTGGGCTGGGAACATGTCAACTGCGCTCGCCGCCGGGTTTTGCCCTCGGCCAAGCTTCGCAGGCACTGACGTGGTGAATGCCAAGAATGGCAAGGCCGGGCTGGATGTGCGGCTCTGGTTGGCGTTGATTGGGTTGGTTTAGAGTTCTCGAGCTTCCCTGAAAGCCGGGTTTTCCGGGGAAGCCACGCACCAGCCGGGAGAAAAAAAGCAAATGACAAAAAGCACGCGTGACATGTGGGGCAATGATGGGCAAGGATGGAAGGCGCAGGCGAATCCAGATTTCAACCAAAGTCACGCACCCAAGGAGCATCAGCGCCGAAACTCATGGCCCCCAGCCTCACGACCGCGCAACCTGCGCCCCGATGAATCTGCACAACCCCCCCCTCCCACCAAAACTCTGGCTAAGTCCCCATGGCGGTTGGTGGGAGAAAGGCCCAAACAGGCCCCCCCCCCGCAACACACCGTCTTGAAGAGGGCGCGGAAGTGTGTTTGCTGGGGTGGTACTGGCTCCATGATTTTGCAACTGCCAAAGTCGCCAAGTCGAAGACGTGGCCACAGTGGCATAGGCAGTTTCAAAGAATCGAAGGGCACTTGCAAAGGGACCTGAAAGGGGGGTCCCTGGACTGTTGATGGGTCAAAAGTCATTTGCAAATCCAACCACCATTAAATCAATCGGAGTTTACATATCCACCTTTGTTTACCTGCCCCTTGTCAGCCAAATTGGATTTACCACAATTAGGTTGCGGGTAGCCTGGGAACCACACACCACCAGAAAAGCAAGCGTGTGTGTGTGTGTGTGTGTGCGTTTTATCTTGCTGGTGCTCAGTAGGGAATGAGGGAAAGAACCTGGGTGTCCCCTTGAAGGAAACCACGAGTTGGATGGTTTTCCTTGGGGTCATTCCATTCTTCATTCCCTGCATCTCTCGCACCGATCGCAAGTTACTCTTGAGGGTAAACCTGAAGTCCAAGGGTGGCTTTTCCATCTGTACCTGCAGTGCTGAATGTGTGAGCCATTTTGGGTACAAATGGGTGTGTCTTTTTTTTGGTGGCACCCCTTGTTGGGTGGGTTTAAAGGGAAACCAACATTTTGGAACACCATTTTTGTTTGGGGGGGGGGGCGCAAAAAAAGGGTTGACATGCACCATTCTTTTCAACCATCGTTGTTTTCAAAACCTGCCGTTTTCCCTGGGCTTCTGGGGGTTTTCTGGAAAGAAGGATCCCTGGAAAGAATGGGGGAGATACCCCTAGAACCCTTCAAGAGTGCTGGTGTTCGGCTTCGCCTGCACGCCTCGACGCCTCGAGGGCAGCGCCACGTTGTCCATGGCCTACGCGGGGGCGCGCCTGGGCAAGGCGGTGCTGGCGGGCCTTGCGGGCACACCCACCACGGAGTGCGCCTATGCCCGGGCCCGAGGAAAGCGCGGGGGGAGGGGGGGGGAGAGGGGGCTGGGGCCAGCCAAGGCGTTTTTTTTTTTCCTCCCCGAATGGCGTCCCTTGAAATAAGGCAAAATGAACAGGGCATACCCTCAATTTAAGAAGAAGACCTGCTTGTGTCTTTCATCGGATGCGATGACACATGTGGATTTTTAAACTTGCTGAAAACCCTTTTCTGGAAATCGGCCTGGGTCCCCCGGAGCCCTATCCGCAATCGGTTCAGACAACTCCGAGAGCCTTGCCCAACTCTCCGAAACGTCCGGAGCCTTTCGCGACCGAATCTAACTAGGGCTCCCATGGAGGCCCCCGCAACCTTCGGAACCTTCTGGAACCCCCTGTCCAGCCTTGCTCCACGAAATCCCCACAACCCTCCGGAACTCTCCGGAACTTGACCTGGGCGACTGCGTAGCTTTCAGCACCCATTTCTGTTTTTTCCCCGCGCCTGGAAACACGGGGCCCCTCTTCCAAGCTTTTTTCCATGGGTGGACTTTTCAAGGGTCTTAGCTCAACTAGATATGCGCTCTGGAAGCGGTAACCGCTTGGTGCGTGATGGAGCGGCGAGGAAGACGCTTGTCCCGCTGAATACATCCCGGAGTCAGTTGCTGTCAGCATGGACTTCTTGGTTCAACATACTGTTCATCCACTGAAGCTTCTCGAGATTCTTTCAAGACTCCCAACGCCACGTTGTTTGTTCCCCGCGAAGCCAGCAAATGGATGGAGTGTTTTGCCTTGTTGAGCCGTTTGGTAGGGGCTGACATGCGAACAACTTTCAATGCCGACACAGCTAGTCCACACTATGTCTACACTTGCCCTCCCGAGCACGAGAATGTCAAGCCCCCGGCAAGCCTGTGGAATTCGGCCAAAAGCATGGCCATGACCCAGGTGGCTTCGGATGTTGAGAAGGACTTCCCTTACTTTACCAGCAAGGTGGGCTGAGGGCGTCCAAGATGCGAAAAAAACCGCGCGGCCATGCGGACGGGAGGCTTCAGTGGGCGGAAAGCTGGGCCAAGCTCCGGCCCTCCGGCCGGCCTTGCGGAGGAGTCCACCTTAGATGGCGGGTAAGATAAGGAGATGAGAGTTGTGTTGGCGGTTCATGTGCAGATGATCCACTGATGCAGCTCCCGCGCGTGCTCAACCAAACATGGATTGCAAGCTATATCTGCAGGGCGTGGGCTCCAATTTGGCTGCTGATTCCTGACACTCGAATGCATAGACTCACGTAGGCCCGCCTAACCTGGGCCTCACAAATTTTGGGGCATCTTAGGCACGGCCAATGCCCACGCCTGGCAGGTGACTTTTGGCAAGACTGGGGTGGAGAAGGTGCATGGCATTGGAAGCCTCAGCCCTTACGAGGCAGGGAGGCATGCGATTTCATGCGCCACCGTAAGTTTCTGGTGCTTACATGGCCGAAGAATGTTGAGCCCAGATTGATAAGCCCCTGGTTGATTAATTGGGGTCAGGACGGGGGGAGTTGCTACTCCAGGTTCCTTTCAGCCAAAAACGAGTGACTTGGTGCTGTCACTTGTGGCACATGCCAGTCGAGTTTGTTCCTTGCATTTATTTCATGTGTCATTGTCATTTTAATGTTTGGTTCCCAAGATGCACAAACCGCAAGGGTAAGGCCAATTTGAAAACCAAAGACATGACAATGGAGTGGTTCTTCTTCTTCCTTCCTCCTCCTCCTCAGCCTCCTTCCTCTTCTTCGTCTTCTTCTTCTTTGGCTCCCTTCAAAGCCACGCAAAAGGGGGGCTCTATACCCTCAGCGGAACGCCCACCTTGCCGGATTTCTGCGCCGCGCTTTCGAGGCGAAGCGTTTGGAGGAGGCCAAGGCAGCACTGAAGAAGGAGATCCAGTCCGGCCTGGACTACGCGGCAGCCAACAGCCTGGCATAGGGCCTCTCATAGGAGGGGGTCCCTCAATTTCCATTTTTTGGACCTCCATCAACAGTGGCATGTGTTACTGGCAGCCAGTGACTGTCTCAATGACTCAAGCTTGGATTTTCGCGACCCAGCGGCTCGCATACCCAAACATTTGTTTGTGGGAGTGGCCCATGAGGGTGCTACATGTTTTCCGTGTAGGTTGAACCTTTCAAATGTTGTTCCAGTGGGCCGCAATTTTCGGAGGTGAACATGTGGAAATTGAGGAGCCCATTTCGCAGGTACTCGCTCTTTAAGCGTGTTGATTAGCTTTTGACCGCTTGGTGTCAGCCAAGGGGGCCAGCAACTCTTGGACTTGGGGCTGTTGCTCCGGGTTTTACGGGCCAATGGCCGATATGTTTCGATATATTTGAGAAATGCCCTGGCAATGGCCGGCTCACCCAGGAAACCCACTGGATTGCTGCAAGCGGGCAGCGAGGGAAAGGTGAGGTGGGCGGCTGTTGAAGGATGCAATTTCATCGATTGGCGCGGAGAGGACCAAATGGCGCGCTGCGTTCAGGGTTGCGCCCCCTTCGTTTTCCCCCCCCCCCCGATTGGCTTCCGGTGAATGTCTAGTTCAGTGAGATTTGAAAAGCCGGGCCCGAAAACAGAGTTCAGACCGCCACTGCTCACCTGGCAACTCATCAACGAGCCCGAGGGCCCCTTGGAATTGGAACTGTTGGGATTGAACAGGTTGGCAGACTGTAGCGCTGCCTCCCTCAAAGTGACCATTGTGAGGCTTCTCAAAAGTCTGGCGGATGTAGGGTCATGGTAGTTTTGTGGCATTCTTTAAAACACACACATTTTTTGTGGGATCCACAGCGGAGGGTACGGTATGTACGGTGACACCAGCTTTTCGGCAGGGTGCTCTTTCCCTAGGCTCAGATTCTGACTTTTTGCTAGGATGGCGGCCTTGGATCTTGGGGCTTGCAATGAACTTGCGATTTGGTCATTAAAGTTGCGAGCTGCGACTACCTAGGTGAGGATGCATGTGCTGCCCAAAGGAAACCTGCGTGGATTCATTCCCGGGTTCCACGCCCCACATTCTGGAGGTCCATTCGGAAGCTCCCACCACCGTTCAGAGGGTAATTTTGAGGGTGTCACATTCAGAGCTACTCGTTAGGGAGCTACCAGAATTGTTCTAAGAACCCTTCGTGGGGCTTCAATGAGCCTAAACCCTAAACCCTAAACCCTAAACCCCAGGGTCGAGTGAGCCATCCGGCCTCGCCCTAGCCGCGGTCTGCTTCAGGCACACGTGGCTTACGGCGCTTTGCCGTCGGCGGCAGCTGGCTCGGGGGCTTCCTTCGGCTTGGCAACTGGGGAGACCTTTTGGGTCCGGGTACTGTAGCCGGTAAACTTCACCTCGGTTTTTTGTTTGTTTCTCCCCCCTTTTTGTTCCTCTTTTTTTTTTGCGGGATCTTTCATGAGCGAAAGGAATGGACTTTGTTCAACATGTTTTATCCCAGTTAAGAGATGTGCGCAGAGAGGGGTGAATTATCCTGCAACAGGCAGGGCTACAGTTTGCTGCAGGGTAAAGTGATGGGTATAAGGCGCAATACATCATCGATCTTACCGGTTTTTCTCCCCATTTTCCATGAGCAAGCTCATGAATTGGCAGCAGTTCGCTCAATGACCGTCGTGGGCGTGTCTGGCGTTTCAACATGAGCTCGGTCACCCGGGCTTTAGTAAAATGATTCCCAGGCCCCTGCCATGGCTTCCAGCTGACGTCACTTCACGGCCGGGTGCTGGAAGAGTTCCTAGTTTCCCTTCTTTTTTGGAAAGCCGCTGGTGGAATAGTTACGCGTTTCCCCTTCTGTTTTCTTGGAAACGCAACGGGGCGGTGCTGGAGTTCTTCCCCTTGTCCTGTCGGGAAAAGCAAAATCCAACGGGGCGGACTGAGGCCGGGGCCGACCGACCGCCCGCGTTCCGTCGTTCGGCTTGGCTCGTCCAAGGCCACCAAGCCGAGCGAGGAGCTGGTGCTGGGCGGGGACGGCAAGAACGACGCCGGGACGCCGGAAGTTTGGGCGGGGCTTGGCGGGGCTTTTGGTTGGCACCTGGACCCTCCCGGGGCTTTTTCGGGGCTATATTACCTTGGTTGCTTTGAGGGTCCGTGTGTTTTTTTGTGGTTTGTTGGTTGTATGTTTTTGGGAAGGGGTACCTTTTTTTCTCCGGTGCGGCTGAAAGGGGAACCAATAGGACGCCAACCATGTTTGACAAACTCATTTGAGCCTGGCGAGGGCTGCGGTTCCGACGTGTGGGCACGGATCAAGTTCAGCAAGTTTGTCTAGCCCATTCCCCCAACACCTTAAGGGGATGTACACGTCACTTTTTGCAGGCCTGTTTTTGGCACTCAGTTTTGCAACCACCTTGACGGGCAATGAGTCTGTTCAGTCGATTCCGCCCTGCCTGGTTCGGGGTCCTTTGCTTTTGTCCCACGCGGAACAAATCCCATGGGATAGAACCGGACCGTCACTCAGGCTCGGCTTTCCGTCACGGAAAGCCAGGCCACCTGAGTCGGCGTGCCTGAGGTGGTGGTGAAGTCTACCAAAAGCGATGGCCCCGCCAAGGTGCCACAAACGGGGCGGGCGCGGGGGCAGCTAACATCCAAGTGGGTGAGACAACTATTGCGGGCACGAGCTGTTTTCAGGTGGTCAAAATCCGGTCATTGTGTTTCCGGATGTTTTTGGGTTGGGGATTTGTTGTAAGTCACCCCATATCTAATGGTATCAGGCCTTGTGGATGCAGGTTGCACCCTGACCTAGAGCTCAACATCTCAAGGATTTGTTGCGGGAAAGAGCCCACGGAACAATACATTTGGGGTGGCTTTTGCTTGCGTTGTGCGTCTTGGCGCCCCCGCAAGTCTCTGGACAATTTATAGCCAGTTCACCGACGCGCTTGCCTATGATGGTCGCCAGCGTTCCCTGATTTCCAGTTTGCAATAATTTGGTGCCGATGGCGCGCTCTTTTGGGTTTTGAAGTGAACTATACTGGGTGTGTCCCGGGGAACCTTAACCTGGTTGGCTTCCTGTTGGTCTCCCTTTAACCCACCCTGAAGGCCCCCCCCCCCCCCCCCCAGGCCTTCTTTGCGCGCGGCCCCTTGCCTGATTTGGCTTGCCGGAGCTCTCGAACATTTGCCGTGGCACTGCTTTCCTGCACACGCACGCGCTGGCTTCTTTACGTGCGGGCACTGAGAAGACCGCGGCTGCAAACTTCTTTTGGTCACAGGTCTCAGCGCCGAGCCTCCACGAGAGAAATCCTTAGATGCTTTTGGCTGGAAAGGGATTACCCTCCCACCCGTTTCACATGGAACCTGACGTTTTGGTGTCCCTTTAAAAGGAAAATTGTCCAAACCAGGACCCCTCTGTCAGGTTCCATGTTGATTGGTGGAAGGTTAGGTAAATGCCCGGTCCTTCACCTGTGCCCATGTTCGTGATTCTGTCACGTCTCGGTTCTTTCATGCACTCTTTCTGAGCTTTTGCTTTGATTAGATTGTCTGGTTGAGGCACCCGCCTCCCGGCCACTGCTTTGGACCGTGATCATGTTATAATGGAAGCTTAAGCCTTGCTTCCAACGGGTGCTGCACGCGTGACTCTACGTGGCGACACCGTGAGGGAATCGATTTCTTAAGCTGGATTCTAAGGGCTCCACCACAACCCCCTTAGCGGTAGGTGCTGCTGCTATACATACCCCATACCCACGTTGCCAAAACAATAGATGATGACTGTGTAAGGGAGAATAAGACTAAGATAACATCTTGCACCACATCCTGAGGTAGGCGCTAGGAGAAAACAACCCTTGCTGCCAGGCGGCGGGAGTGCGGCCGGGCTGGGCCGTTGATTGGCGCGGGGCTCGTTTGAGGATGGGTGTGGTTCAGCATGATGCATTGAGTGATCCTGCTTTAGCAAATTAGTGGGCTGGGCCGGCTGGAATTGGCGTTGGTTTTTTGGGCTTGTTGTTGGGTTCGGATGGATTGCGAAGAATTCTTTGCAGGCCCCCCCCCCGACCTCCACCCCGGCAGGGTTCGATTTCCCCTGGTTCCCCCCACATGTTTATCCAAGATCGGATCTTCCTGACTCATTTAAGGTCGCTATTCAAAAACATCTTGGCAACCACTGGGTCGTACATGTCGTTAGGTAGGCTAGTTGTTCACCTACCTCTCAAGAAACTAGCACGGAACCCGCCAGAAAAATGGGCCCTATAAAAAGGGAAGTTGTTCAGGTGGCATTTTGCGGGATGGAATAGATGGAAGGTTTCCCCATGGGTGAGTCCAAGGCACTTGAAAGGAAGCAGGTTTTAGGGTTTGGTGGCGTCTTCCTTGCTGCAATTGCATGACGAGCCACGAATTGTTCCTTTGATTCTGTTGGTCCTCGCTGGGAATGCCAAGTCGAGGGGTCGGCACGGCCGTGTTTGCCTCATGGGCGCACCCCAAAAAAAGGCAGCATGATATGCAGCCCGGTTTCCGCCCAACCCCCAAACGGTACCCTCAACAACAGACATGCCCGAGTGCAAACATATTGCCTCATATTGCCATGAATGCCATCCAGATCTTGAGGCCAAAGGTTACCCTCTCACCAGCAAATATGGAAGCTGATGGGTGAGAGTGTGGTGTACAATTGGTCGGCCTAATTTACACTGGCAGGGTATAGATCGTCTCATCTTTCAAGAGCCGATGCACTCGTACTTTTCGATCGAACCCGAACATGCCAATTCAACATACCCCATGAGAGGCTGCACTCTTGCCGGAATTAAGGGTGTGTTGCCTGTGTATTCCCCAAACATTGCAGGTGCACCAGCTGCACCAACAACCAAATCGGGAAACGACGCACACCTTCCTTGCAGTCTCCATTTTTTAACGAGTAGGTTGAGGGTCCAGGTTCCTTTTTTTTTTTTCTTTCGCTCGGGTCACCGACCTGGACCTTTCCTCCGGGTTTCCGGGGCTTGCGAGGCCCAGCACGCTGGAGCTGAATCCTGCAGCCGGACCGCCGAGAGAAACCGATCGATATGTGAGGAACCGCTGGGAATCGGGAACTGCAAGCGCAACTCCGAAGAAAATACCATGGGTATGGGTCAAAATGAAACCACCAGGAAATGGACCGCAGGGTTTGGTCCATGTTTCCATTTACCAGGGTTGCATTTTGAGTACATATTTTTGACCCACAGCCACATGTTGAGGACCCAAGGGTTTGCCAACTGGCTTGTTGAGTGGCGCGGGGTCAGGCATGCATTGGACAGCATGCGCAGCTACCGCATGACCAGGCCCTGGAAAAGAACTCCTTTGGTTCTGAAACCCCTTGCGGCATGCAGCAGCTTTTTTGGAGGTTTGATAGGATCTTGTTGCGCCACATGTGGGATTTTCCGAAAGGGGACCTCTTCTGGAAGCTATGGACGGGCACCAACAGGAAATCAACCACCTGGACTGGTACATAATTTGGAGAAACGCCCTTGTTGGGGGCCGTTTTGCATCCAAACTCTTCCGCAGCAGCGCTTGGATTGGTGCCATTATGTGAATCATGTGTGGCATCTTTTTGGCATGTCCCAGCACCCTGGCACGTGTGGTTCAGTTCTTCATGTTGTTTCTTGAACTGTCACCTTTCACACTAGCGCATAGTTAAGAGAAAACATGGAGAGAGAAGGAAGGGGGCGAGAAACAGAGAGAGAGACAGAGAGAGAGGCAGATAGAGAGAGAGAGAGAGATGCGCCGAGGGGAACGCTGCGTTATGTGATCAGCACCGCTTCCCATAACCTGGATGCCGTTTCCTCAGGTCAAGCTGCCCAGCAAGGAGGACGCGGCTTTTCAGCGCCATATCTGGTGGCTTCCCGATAATTTCGTTTTAGATCGTTAGCTCCTCCCCTTAGGTCTTTCCCGATAGTTCAGTGATGTTCAATGAGTGTGTTGATTTTAAACACCAAATCGGAGCCTTTGAACATGAGTTTCCTTTTGGCGTGATTTTAGGGTACGTAAGGGACCCTATGCCTGATGGCCTTGGGTTGGGCCGTGCGTGACAGAAAGCCACGAAGCTTCCGAAACTTTGGTCTGTGAACCGTGCTGAACCATGCATAAATAAGCAGCCCCCCCTGGTAGTGTTGCAACCCTTTTCAAGGGAGGCTGTTCATTTCAGTGGAACAGGCAAACCCTGGTTGAGCCATGTCTGGCGGCCATGTCTGGCGACATTCGATGGGGTGTGCCCGGCAAGGAGTTCATGCAGGATCCGAACCAGGCGATTGATCAGCCGGAAGCTCAGTGTCTCGAGCTGATCGAGGGGATCTCGGTGTCAGCTTAGTTCGGGGTGGTGCTTGGGGCCCCGACGGCCGTCGGGGCCGGCTGAATTAAAACAGCGGTCTTCGCCACCAGCTCCCAGACTTACAAAAGTGGTGAGAGTGCCACACATGCCCGAAATGACACAAGCTTATCAGTTTGGTTGGCGAACATATCGGCTCGCCGCACATGCTCGCGGGTATTTTTTGCATGGCACGCAGTCGCAGGTTGAGCAATTGGATGCTAGCCGTGTATGCTTAGCTGAGATTGCAAGCTTGATCGGGAAAGCTCGCTTGGATACCCTGGCTTGGATCCTTTTGAAGAGGGTTCCTTGATTTGGACAACTCGATATCAGCATTCATCCAACATGTAGAAAGTATGTGTGTTGCGCATGGCCGCTCGCGTTGATCAACGGAACCAGCATGCTCAAACCGAAACCAAGATGATGCCGAAACCGAGCTCTCCCAAGTTCACAAAGCCAGTAAAGCTCTTTGGGCTCATAGATCGCCCATCATTTCCATGGTATTTGTCTGCTTCTTCCCCCTCCCCCTCTACTTACTCAGTTGCCCAAAGCGAATCGACCTTCTGACCAATTGGTTTTCCTAATTTGGTCCAGGTTGAGCCAAGGTTCCCAAAGGTTCACCTTTCATTTCTGGGTCCTTTGGGCAAGTGAGTACCTTATGTGTTCCCCCCGGCCCCCCCTTTGAAACTAATATGGGCATGTGTTTTTGTTGGAGGTTCCCCTTTGGGCAAGTGAGCTTCTGGGTGCATTTGGGACATGGGGTCGGCCTTGCCGCGAGTCGCGAGTCGCGCGTCGCGAGCTCGCGAGGCCCGGGCTGCGCCTCGCCTTCCGGAACTTGTACCCGGCGCGGGGCTGAGCTTTGGCCCTTTGGACCGGCCTTCGGGGCTTCGGGGCTTCGGGGCCTTTGGGCTGTGAGCATCTCCCGGGGTCCCAAGTGCCACTTGTGTCCTGATCCGCTTGGAGCTGGAGACAGGTGGATGCGAAGCGTGGGGAATCAAATGGAGGAGTCAAGTAGATGCATGTCTCTTTTATCATGGGCACTGCCAAAATGAGGCCTTTTTCATTTGGTTTCCCTTGAGAAGTCCAAACAAAAGGAGCACCTGGACCCAGGGATGCCATCCTTTAGTATTTGAAGGGATGCCATCTTGTTCTCCTGTGGCGCCATCCCAATTTAACAGGGCAGTTTGAGGGAGGCGTCACCAAGTCGCCGGTGACGCCACCCGGGGCGAACCAGCCGTCGAGGTGAAGTCTCGACAGACCCAGTGCTACGGCGCCGCGGGCTCCAAGAAGTGGCGAAGCCCGGGGCCTAAACCCGCGAACAGTGCGTCCTTTTTATTATTATTTTTATTCATATATATATATATATATATGTGTGTGTGTACTACTACTGCTACTACTACTACTACTGCTGCTGCTGCTACTGCTACTACTACCACTACTACTACTACTACTACTACTACTACTACTACCACCAATAATTGTAATAATAATAGTAATAACAATAGTAATGACAATATTAATGTGTGTGTATATATATATATATATATTTGGGGGGGAAACCCCCAAGACGTTTTTCCTTTTGTCTTCCCCGGCAAAAGAGGGTTCCCCGAAAAAGGCACACCCATATTGTTCCTTGAAAGTGAGTTTCCTCTTGGCGTAGATGTCAAGGGCAAAAATAGGAACCCCGACAAATCAAACAAAAGCGTGACTCCTAATTTGGTTTCTGGTCCAGTCTTTTGGTTCTTCCCCCAGAACGGGTGGTTTGCTGTTGGCTCGCCTTTAAGATAGTCGCACCTCTTGCAAGCGGGTGCTCGCCCACTTTTTGAGGTTGCTCAAAGTCAGAACCACCAACTTTGTTTGATTCTTGTTCTTGGGAAACGTTCATGGACCAGGTTGCGGAAGTTGCTTTCTGGCTTCATGTTCAAAGCGGAAATCCGGGACTGACGCTGCCGAGCTTTTGAAATTGATGAGACCTGGAGTGGCATGTTTATTTGGCAAACCAGGGGGTGGGTAGTTCGGCCCGAGGGCAGGGACATGGTCGTGAGTTGGCGAGTCTATGCGGTCTGTATGCCTTTCCTGCTGCTTAGGGAATAATTCGGCATGCTTTCCCAAGCTGGAAATACAACAAAAACGCATACTGGGAATCTTGAGGGGGGTTCAGTTCATTCCCCAAAGGCATCGAGATCCCGGGGAACTACTGCGAGTTCGAGCCGGGGGCTCCGGCTGCGGGTTGAGGGGAGGCCGTGCCTGAGATGTTGGTCCAGTCACGGACGGTCCAGTGCGTTGCTTTGTTTATCTTCCATTTGCTGAAATGAAGATTTGGTTTGCCCCTGTTGGTTGTAAAGGGAGTCCATCACCAATTACTGGAAATATGGTTATTGTTTCCAGGGGACTTGAGCAAATGGCGGTTATTGACTGGTTCATTACGAGGCATCCCATGTAAAATGGGGAAACTTCGTATGGAGGGCGGCGGAAGAAAAACCATACCTTGTCAATCCGCATGGCATTTAATGCGGGGTTGACAAGTTGACATGCAGGTGTCGCTCGGGCTTTTTTTTGGCATAAGTGCAGCTGGTAGAAAGTGGCTCGTAGAAAGTCTTCTTCATGGCTGGAATCTGGAAAGCCCATGTTCAAATTGAAAGTTTTGGGTCTGCACACGCTTTTGTCTCCATGGGCGGGGCCAAACATGGGTGGTGTGAGGGGAAACAAAAGAGAACCACAGTCGCCTTTTTGTATGAGAGGCCCTTTTTGGGATGGCCTCAAAAGGGAACACCTTCGGTTGGTGGCAGTATCGAGATGAGTTTTCCAAGTGACGCCAGCAGGCCACAGGGAACCCACCCCTCAAGAGTGGATCTCCCAAATACACACACAAAGAAATGTGTTCCCACTGTTCCTTTCCCCACTTCCTCCCCCACCTTTCCCCGCCCCACCTTTCCCCGCCCCACCTTTCCCCGCCCCACCTTTCCCCACCCCACCTTTCCCCACCCCACCTTTCCCCACCCCACCTTTCCCCGCACCACCTTTCCCCACACCTTTCCCCACCCCACCTTTCCGCACGTCCCCAGCTCCCCACCACTACCCCCCCAGCCAGCTCGAGGTTCTCCTCGGACGGGGACGGCATGGGCTTCCCCGAGCAGCGCTGGGGCTTCTGGGCGCTGATCAGCGCCAAGCCCCCGGACCTGGCCCCGAGCCCCAGACCAATGGCGCGCGAGCGCGGCACGGGCGCGGCACGGGCATGGCGCGTGGCACTCATGCGGAAACCGGGGACCTCGTGACCCTCGGCTTTTTTTTGGGGGGGGCTTCTGATGTGGTTGGTGGTGCAACCAACTTGATATGGGTCTAAGTGGTTTGGACGGCTTTGGATGAAATTGCAACATGTTTTAGT